>LPNX010269639.1:0-65979 GCA_001517045.1 Pseudotsuga menziesii | reverse complement strand
AGCGGGGTGAAAGAATGAGAAAATTTGGTAGAGAGGGACAAAGAAGCAGAATGAGGAAAGGAATACGGTGGCAAAATTTGAAGGTGTTTGGGTGAAAATTGAAGGAGTTATGGCAAACCCTAAAAATAGACAAATGTGGGATTTTGGGTCTTGGGAAGTGGAATTTGGGATAGGGTCTTCAGGAATGAAATATGCAGAATGGAATTGCAGAGGTGTTAGTGAAGTTTTAGGGAAAATAGAGTTGAAACCAAGGAGATATGGCTGAAAAACATACATTTTTTTTCAGCAAGGGATCTGCAATGGCGCGAAAGTGATCAGAAACAGTGGAATCTGCAATGGAGCGGAAGTGATCGGAAAAAAATGGATCTGCAACGGCGCAGAATTGACCGACAACAGTTCTGGACAGAGGAAATCTGTGATTGTGCAACTGAAAATAGATATGGACCCCAAGTATGTGTGGCTTCCTATCAGTTCAAGGGATTCACTCGGCCACCAATGCTGTCTGACGGCTTGCGTATTGGGGCAGTACCCCTCACTCCACGGCTCAGGTAAAACTAATAACCGCTTGGCCACAAACGATAGCTCTTGGTTTACCTCACGGGTGGGAACTAGTCAATCAAGTAGGGGTCGTTTCCCTTTTCGCTGGCAGGTCCTCTCAATGGGCCAGCTACTTCGGGGTTCCTGTGGTACTCCTCACAATGAGTTTTAGGGCTTATGCCCAAGTACTTCCCGCAGTTAAGTGGATATGGATTATTCCCAGATCCGAACCTGCAACAGAAGTGAAAAAAAAATTTGGGTAGAAATTTCACCCAACGAGCCCAAGAAAGTGCTCTGATACCAGATGTGAGGACCCTACAGCAAATAATTAATCAAAATACACGATATAGCAGTAGAACTCAAAATCAATTTTATATTAATCGCAGGCCACTTCTAGGGGGCAACCTCCTTTGAGCAAGCTCAATACAAAATAACTTCACGGTGCCTTCCTTGGTCTCAACACACACTTATATACTAAAAATAGGCGCCAATACTATGGGTCAAAACCATGGGCCAATATAAACTATGGATCAACAAATACTACAGGCGGCTTGCAAAGCATATGCACCCAACAACAATAACACAAACTATGGATCAACAATTACTATGGGATGACTTACAAAGCATATGCGTCCAACAACAATATACTAGCACGGGAAAGAGAAGGATTGCCATGGGTTCCTAACACTGAATGACGCTTGATACTTTTTCATCTTAGCCCAAAGTGTGAAAAAGACAAAAGAAAATCACAACATATCCATAATGCTTCATAAATATGAAATGGGATATTCAAAAATCAAGTTAGGATCAACTTCATTATAAAAACTATAGAAAGTGTTATCTCCCAAAATAAATTTATTTTGAAAGTAGGAAGAATATTCTTGTGTAATGAAAGATATGAGTATCACTGACAATTTGAAAGCCTCTGTTTTTTATTTGGATGAAAATTTTACAAGTTATAGCTTTCGGCGGCTTAGGCGAGGACTATTATAGCTCATTAGCCATCGAAAAGCTATGTTTTGGTGGCTAAGCAGTTGAACGCGGTCCAAAGGAGAACCACTGAAAGCGATCTGAGCAAGCAAAGTCAAAGTAACACTTTCGGTGTCTTAGGCGAGACTACAGAAAACTCATTAGCCACCGAAAAGGGGCGCTTTCGACAGATAAGAGAGAGAAACAAGAAAAGTTTTAATCGCCGAAAGCGAGCAGCATTGGGAAAAGTACATTCGATGGCTTAGGCGAGGCTCGAAACATCTCATTAGCCACCGAAAAAGGTTTCTTTCGATAGATTAGAGAAAGGTGCAACGCATATGCTAACCACCAAAAGCAGGAAGATAAGTATCGGGTGAAAAACCCTTTCGGTGGTTTAGGCAAAAGCTAGGGCATTTTATTAACCATCGAAAGAACAGGTTTTCGGCAGTTAATTTTTTTTCTTCCGACGAGGTCGTTATCTGCTGAAGGTATAAATTCAACACAATGATGGGGAAAAGGGTTCAGCGGCTTAAGCAAGAAAGAAAACACTCCGTTAGCCACCAAAATATAGCTTTTTGGCGGCTAGCTGAAAAAATCCCGGAGGATCTTAACCACCGAAAGGGAAAAATAAGGAAACGGTTAGGAACTGTCACATCTGACCCTGTCAGCAGGATAAATGATCATGTGAGAGCATGATTACCCACTGAAAAGACCTAGAGCTACATGACTGCATGGGGAAATGAGTGAAAAGGGTCGTTATGCAATTTGCAGAAGACTGATCTGACAACAAACCCTCAGTCTCCCTCCACATGTACAAAAGATCATCAAGTAGCCACTGAATGCTCTGGATGAAGTAGGTTACGATTATATGGGAAGATAGATCTAGAGGATCGAGCTACTGTCATCATTTTCGTGACCTTAGCCTCCATAATGACAGAAAACCCTCATAATCAGTGCCAGGAGACCCCATCGTATTTCATTTTCAAAATTGGCATTTTCTCCACCAAAAAACTAGCTCTGAAAGAGCAGCCTACTAAAGCACACTATATACAAGTCTGAAAACTATTTTACAGGTACCCTGGAGATACACCCATCAAGATGAAGAAGATTGGAGCATCTCTCAGGAAGGTGCTAGGTGATATCAGTTATTTAGAGGCACATCCAAAGGTCTACAGAATTTTCCAGGAGGTGGGCTGCTACAAATTCTGTGAAAAAATACAAGGCTTACATCAGCAGGTGGCTGAATCTTTTTCCCTCTCCTTTGATGGTTCAAAAGCAGTCATAGGAATAAAGTAGCTTCTCATAAATGAAGCACTAATCATTGAGGTGACAAAACTCCCTTCCATAGGAGAGAAATGGTTCAAGACCACTATACCAAAAGAGGTGGAATTTAGGTCTTACCTTAAGCTTGAACATAGAGGAATAATATGGAAGAAGAGTGTGCCATCATCATGGATGGAAGAGAACTGGCAACAGCTGCTGAAGGCCATTGTGGTCTACTTAACCTGTGAAGGGAGATATAATAGAGCAATGATCTACCATTTCAAACTCATGAATCATTTCATAGGTAAAATCCCTCTCAATATGCCCTTTTATTTACACAAGATTCTAGGGAAGATGGCACATCAAGTAAAAACCCAACCATCCAATATTGCTAGTAGGATGTCCCACCATGGTCTTATCCAACTATTGGTCCAGGAGCTGTTGAAGAGAAGAAATATTGCTTGGCCTTATTTTCTGTTTTGGAATGGCTTTGAGATAGGCCTTCAGCCAGAGGAGAAAGGGAAGTCTCTTACCAAAAAATCGAGCACCCCAAGGAGTGGGAGAAGAAGGAGGAGGGCCATTTCCCCCAAAACAGCAACATAAAAACCTCCCTCCTCTTCCAAGACCAAGAAGGAAAAAAGGAATTTGGACTTCAGTGAGAAAGGTCAGGAGGCAGCAGCACACCAGAAAAATGTCTTAAATCTACCCTATTCAAATTCTGAGGAAGAACAAGAAGAGGATGCGGTCCTAGCTCTGCAAATTGTACCATTGTTTGAAGCATTGACATCCCCCACACCACAGGAGCAAGAGGAACCAGCAGAAAGGGATTCCTCCAGAAGGCTTGGAAGTCAAAAGATCAATTTGCTACTGAGGCAGGTTTATGAAATGGAGGTCTTGTAAAGAGAACTAAAGAGAAATAATGAGACATTGACCAGGAGAAACAAGTTATTGTACAAGTCCTACCTGGAGCAAAGAGAAAGATACATCTTCTTGAAAATGATGAACAAGAGATACCTAAGGGACAGTTCCAGGTTATACAGGATGGTGAGGCTCCAAAGGCTGCAACTGAAGGAAGCCAAAGCAAACCCTAGCAGCCACCTCACCTTATCAACCCTAGCTGAAGCAGCCATCAGTCTCCAGCCTCTTGAAGCCAATCAAGGTGTTGTTAACACCCATAGCACGAAGCTTGCAGAATAGGAAAGCTGAGCCAAGAGGCCTGAAAAGACATTTTTGATGAAAACCTAATAATTTTGGTAAAATGGGGATTTTGGTGTTTTAGGAAAACGATGGAATAGTCCATTAGCCACTGAAAGCGCCACTTTCGGCAGCTAACGGGTCTGATATACTAGCCGCTTAACCACCGAAAGTGGATAGAGGCTTAAAAGCAAGTTTTGGCAGACATAACTAGTTTTGGGCAAGTGCAGATGGTTCATGGATGTGATCTGAAGATAGAAGGCGCCGAGGGATGCATTAGAAAAGGTCTGTGTGAGATCCACTATGACATAACCATGCCAAAGGACCAACACTAGCTATCAAAGAGAAATCAGTGGTCTAACTAGCAGAGTACCAGTAGCAGTGATCACCAACATTGCTTCAATTATTTAATATTTGGTCAGTGGACTAAATCTTCATTGTAGTTATACAAGTAGTTAGGTAGGGTTTCAAACCCTAATTTGCAAAAACTGTTACTTTGTTTAATTTTGTAAAAAACAGATCCAGGTTTTAGGATCTGTATATTTTGTAAAAGGCTATAAAGCCTAAGACTATTTTTATAAAAAAAGGTTCAACTTCAAGGATTTATAGGCCTATGCTATTGTTAGCTTCTCATCTTGTTCATTCTAGAATATAAGCTCTTTTGTCATGATTTGTTTATCCATCATCTTTGTCTTTACTATACTTATGCCTGAATGTGTATTTAGGTTATTTTCAAGTTGATTAATAACTAATATATATCATCCTATTGGTGTGTTAATGTGATTTTATTTATAGGTACCATCCTTATCAGGATTTAGCCATTTATATGCATTTGTTTTGTATGTAAGTCTGCCAGCTTGATGAGTTCTCCATCCCTGCACCTTATTGTCAAACTACTGAACAAGTTGTAACTAAAAGCCTTGTAATTGAGTGAGCTTCATGCATGTCTTGAGAGTGGAAGGTTATATAGGTCACCTGACTTGATCCATATCAGAAAACCCTAAAAACATTTTAAGTTACCAAGCATCCTCGAGCCATAACCTAGAGGATTTTCCTGGAGTGATAACAGAAAGCAAATGGTAAAAACCCTAAAAATTAAAATATTTTGATTTATTATTTAAAATCAAAATCAAAATTGCTATAAAAGGGGTAAATAGTAAACATTTTACCATTGTGACTTTTTACCATAGTAAAAGAGTGAAATTGGTGAAAAGGGGATGATTTTCAACTGCAGATTCCAGGAGCTGTGGATCGTCTCTGCTCGAACCGCTCAGACCAGGTTGGAGCTAACCCTTATTCCTTCATTTTTGTTAGTCCATTTCTTTTAGGGTCATTTTTTAAGTTTTTGGGAAAATCCCCAGAGACACAAATTGTATACAGGATGGCGCATTTTTCCCTTTTGGGAGGTGCGCTGATGCACCTCTCAAAAGAGGAAAGGGCACCGAGGGTGCTCTGTCTACATAGGGTAAATGCATCGATGCTCTTTTCTGCTGGAGACAGTGCACCAGTGGTTACGACTCCCAAAAAATCCCAAAATATCCAATTTCAAGTTTTTTTTCCTTCTTTTAATGATCATAGATTACTTCTAATATATGTTTAATTGTCTTTTGTAGGGGAATCTAGGGGGGAAATGGTTATATTCAAAGAGAGGAAACATGAATTGGACAACCTACAAGCAAGCAATGACCTAGTGACTTTGAGGGCCCTCCGTGAGTGTGAGCTTCTCAAATTCTTTAGGATAATATGAATGAGAGCGTATTTGTTTTTTCTAGACAACATAATATGTATGTGGGATCCACACCAATAGCAATTTGTGGTTGGCACTCACACTCTGACAATAGATGTAGAGGACAACTATTTCTTGATGGTTTATCTTGTAGGGGAAGAACAATAGTATTGACAGGACCACGGGGTGGTGATCAGTCTATAGATGACCTTATAAATCACCATTGCTTGATAGGGACTCATTCAGTAGGTGGGAAAATTCCCATCAAGCACATCATAGATATACCATTGAGGATCGTGGCCTTCACCATTGAGAAGGTTGCAGGCACTAGGTCGGATCACCTAACTACACGGGTGAACATGTTGTATGCCATAGAGTGCATGGATCCCACTATATTCAATTGGAGTGAGGGTATACTGGTTATCTTGAAATATCATTTGACCAAATGCGGGACAGGAGAGATGAAGAAATTAGGCTACAGGGTGATAGTGGTGTCCTTCTTTCTAGAGAGGGTACCATTGATGAGACCTTAGGTTCCACTAAGAATATTGGATGTCGAGGATCCTCGAATGAGCAGGTGGGTGGATGCCATGGCCCACTATGGTGGTGGTGGAGGCCCCAAAGTTACCTACGGTCTGACCTTTTTTTATTGGTTAAGAAGCTAAATTTTGATGGTAGAGGATTACACCTATGTGGGACCAATATTAGAGAGGATCCTGAACTTCCATTCCCATATGGGGAGGAGTGGGACAAATGAGGTAAGAAAGAAACCATTATCCATGTTTTTTCTATATTTTTAATTTTATATTTGATTTATATGATGTAATGCTGAGATGTGCAATAATGTCTTGTGCAAATATTGGGCCTTCCAGTCCAACTCGAGCCTCTCCTATTGGGAGGTGAGGAGCAGTCAAGGAGATGGTGATCCAATGCACATAGGCAAATGATATTCTTGAGGAGATTGAGGAGAACCTACAATGCTTGACTATGGGAATTCTAGATATTTCCATCGATGATTTACCCAGGTGGTGCTAGCACTAGACTGTAGGGGTTTCAGGCCTCTTTGGGAGGCTACTCTATAGAGTGGATCGTGTCATGATGTTCTACCATGAGCACAACCATGAGGATTATCCCATAATGGCTCCCTAATTTTTGTATTGTATTTACACTGAAAGATTTGAAGCTTCATATTTTTCCCTATGTATATGTATTTTGAAACTATGATAGTCCCAAACTTCGGGTGATCTGAAAGCTTGATGCTTCAGTCCTTTTTGTATATCATCTTTACCTTTTATATATATATGATTTTTTTATTTACATATGTGTGTGTAAATATGATGTGTGAATGAATTCCTACTATGAATCTAATGCATGCTTTTTATGTTAAAATGAACTTAACTATGAGCAAAATACCAATCTGGGTGGCCATCTGTCATTTTAAACATAGGACTATATAGTAGGGTTGTGAAAAACACATCTCGTATTCACACTAAAGACACACTTTCCAAAAACAAACAACACTCTATATAGTAATATTTACAATGAACCTATGCTAGATGACCTAGGCATAGTATTTTTTGAGGTAGAGCTTGTTGTGGGGCTCTCCCAAAGGTATCTCATCACAATTTATTAACTCATATGCACCTTTCTCTAAGACATGACTGATGATATAAGGCCTATGCCACATAGACTCTAATTTCCTAGCCCCCAACTTATCATGTTTCTGGTGCTAGGTCAAGACCAGGTCTCCTTTGTTGAAAGAGCGGGGTTGAACGGAACTGTCATATTGAGCTTCCATTCATTGTTTTTGTGCCTCATTTGCTAAGGTAGCATTGTGACGAGTTTCATCAAGCTTTTTTATGTACAAGAAACGTTCTTCCTCTAAGGTGGTATTGGGTAATAATTCTATGAGTTTCAGAGAAGGAATCTCACATCCTATTGGAAGAGTGGACTCTAGTGAATATATACCAATTGAAATGGTAAAACCAGAGGATGTTTTTGATGGTAGTCTTGTAGGCCCATAGTGCAGAAAAAAGTTGCAAATTTCAATTAGACTTGGCTTGTCCTACCATCTGCTGAAGCATAGTTTTTAAGACTTTATTGATTACTTCAACCTGGACATTGTCCTGTGGATAGGAAGGTGTAGATTTGCCGCGATGAAACCCTAATTTTGTGCTTAATTCTACGATCATATTTTTCTGAAAATGTGACCCATGATAATTCACAATGGCCCTAGGGATCCCAAATATGGCAATAATATTGTTAAATAGAAAAATAGCAGTTATCTTTCCATATTCGACATATGTCGGCATAGCCTCAGCCCATTTAGTGAAGTAGTCTACAACCACAATGATGTAGCCATGCCCCCCAGCTGAGGTAGGTCTATAATGAATGAAATCGATGCCACATTTTGCAAACGGAACAACTACTATGATAGTATGTAATGGAGTAGGATGCGTGCACTTTTTTTATGTGAATAATTAACAAGGAAAACATTTTTTGATAGTTTCAATGCAATCTTTAAATATCGAAGGCAAAAAATACCCAACGCATAAGATATTATGGGAAGTAGCCAACCTAGAGAGATGACCACCATAGGCTCTAGAATGGAAATCATTTAGAACAATCTCAGCTTCTTCATGAGTGAGACAATGTTGTAATATGGTGTCATTGATAATGAGATAGTACTTGGCTTGGTGGAGAACCTGACGACGTTCATCCCGAGTTGCATTGGGATGATATCGTTGTGTCTGGAGATAGAGAATGAGATATCCATACTAGGGGTTAGACGTAATAATGAGAAACATAGATTCATCAAGAAATGAATCAATGGGCTATGTTCCCTCAGTAATATGGAGAAAGTCACACATAAGCTCAATGAAGATGAGAGACTTCTTAGAACTAGTTTTAGAAAATTCCAACTCAAACTCTTGGAGAATGACAATCCAGCATGAGTAATTTCCCCCAAGTACTTGACGAGTCAAGATATAATACAAAGGGTTAGAATCTGCGTAGACTGTGTTTGTACAGAGCAAAATGTAATGACAGAACTTCTGGACCTCGATGACCGTGGCCAGAGAAAGTTTCTCCACATGTGAATATCCGCTTTCGGAGTCTAAAAGACTCTTATTCAGATAATATATCACATGTTCAGACTATTCATCTATTTGGACTACTTAGATATATACTTAAATATTTGTTTGTTTGGACTAAAACCATACCGATGGTTGAAAGTGACACAACCACATACAAGGAATATTCCTTTGTATAATCTGGTGGTTGCAGAACAGGTGCATGCGTAATAGCATGTTTAATATTATTAAACGAGTGTTGCGCTAAGTAATCCTAAAAAAAGGGGGTATCCTTCTTCAATAGTCGCATGAAACCATGTGTTTTTTCAGCGTAATTGCAAACGGAACGACGTAAATTTTTTTCCTTCCCTTGAAAAATTTGGAGTTCAGTAACATTGGTTGGGGCGGGTAGAGCCAGGATAGATACAATATTCATAGCATCTATGCAAATGCCATTCTTTGACACAATAAAACCAAGCATTCAGCCAGTCTCAACATAGACAACACACTTATGTGGATTTAATCGAATCTTAAAGTGACGACATCCGAGAAAAATGGCTCTCAGATGATCAACATGGTGATCCCGATGCTTCGAATGAGCAGGAAGTTCATCAAGATAAGGTTCCACAATGTGTTTAAAGTCATGGAAAGTATATGACATGGCGCATTGGAATGTAGTGCCAACATTCTTCAAACCAAAAGCCAGCTTTCTATAGGCGAAGGTTCCTCATGGGAAGATAAAATTCGTCTTGTGTTAATCTGATGGGAGTATCTCGATTTGATTATAGCCAGAGAAGCCATCCATAAACGAGAATATGACACTCCCAACATATTTGTCGATAATTTGATCGATGTACAAGGTGGGGAAGTTGTCCTTGGGACAATCCTGATTCAAATCCTGAAAATCAATGCAAACCATATAGTACCCTGCTTTTTATTGACAAGGACTATGTTGGACACCCATTAAGTCAAGGGAAAGGGGTAAATGAAACCAACCTTAAGAAGCTTTTCAACTTCTTCCTTAATGGTTGTTTCTTTCGTTGGGTGTACATGATGTAACTTCTATCGAATTGGCTTGGCGCTAGGATGAGTTTTAATCTTGTTAACTACGATAGAGGGGTCTATCCCTAGCATTTCTTCATAGGTTCAAGTGAAAATATATTTGAATTCCTTAAATAAGGCTGTGTAAGATTGTATCTCTGAAGGTGAAGAGTTATTTCCTATCCGGATGTTCTCTAGGATACCAGGTTTCACTGATATATCAATTGGAATGGTTTTAGTAATGTTACATAAATTACCCTCAGATTCGAAATCATAGGTGAGGCTCAGGGACAGAGGATGAGTTACTATATCGAAAGAAACCGTTGATGAAAATTGTTCTTCTACCATATGGAAATGGGGAAGGAAAGAGGATCGATGGTGATGATCTTTTCAGTGTATCTCATCTAAGGACATAACTTCCATGATGGACTCATCATAGGGGAGCGTTTGTGAAATATAATCTAGAGATGGGGTAGGGGGTGGGGGGGTCTCTAGCCAATATGGTAGGTGATAGGGATCTGAAGCCACCAACAAATTATCGTTGATAGTGGGGTATATGGTGGTTTGAATAACATGGTACATTTCCTCAAAATGACTCATTGATGTTGAATCAACAATGAACTTTCCTTTATCAATGGTAAAAGTAGAAATCATTTTCATATATGTGGACTGTGAAACTTCAGTAGGATTAAATAACATAAATATTCCCATGAGAGGAATCTTTGATGAGACCTACTCCAATGTTTTGATATTAGGGGGTCTCCAAAAGTTGAATGTTGTTTGCATTATTTGAAGTGGCATTAGGTGAACATAAATATAACTGGTCAACGGTAACAATATTCCCTTGGAGTGGGAACTGAACTACCTGAAAAAAAGATGAAGCAAGAACTTGCATATCATAAAACTAGTTGTGACCTAGGAGAATATTGTAATATAAAGGAGCGTCAACAACTTCAACATGTATGGAAACTGATTTCCCCCCCAGTTTGACCTGGAGAGAGGGTAGTAATACATAAGGTTGAAAGCTGCGACCATCAAAGGCCTTTAGTGTTTTGGGTGAATGATTAATTTCAGGAGAGCCGATAGCTCTCCAACAAGACAAAGAAATGACTGAGGTTTAGTCTCCCTTGTCTAATACGGTACGACTTATTGTCTTTCCAATATCTTTCATGGACAATTGGAAATCCAACTAATGGGAAATCATGGGTTTAAAATCATCCTACTTGAAAGCGATAATGTTGTTATTTTTCAAGATCCAATGCTCCAAGGATTGATATAAATTCTTTCATTGTGTAGGACATGTTTGGAGTACCTCGAGATTCGACATAGCGCACGGTGCTTGAGCCAGATCTTCCACTATATTATAGTACTAGGGAGCATGTGTGTTAGGATTAAGTATGGAATTTTGAAGTGTACTCTTAGGTGGGTGAAGAATTGCATCAGGAATAGGTTTTTCAATCTGAAGACCATTAGGTGGAGGAGTGGATGTTAAAGGTTTTTTAGGTGGAACATTATTAGTTTTGTTTTCTGAAGGAGGTTCATAGCTTTGAGATCGAGTAGTAAGGTTAATTGATTCACTTGACATCATTTTGGCTCCATCTATCGAAGATGAGGAAGGACCATGCAAGGATTGATGATCAATCAATTGTTGATGGGTAGGGAAAGGGTCTGTAAGAACTGTCGAGGTGAGGGGAGTTTTCAAAAATTTGTTGACTTCCTCTCGACAAGGACAGTCCTCAGTGAAGTGATCACCTCCACAAATCAGGCAGGGAAACATTGCCTTTCTCTTATTCTTAGAATCAACAGCATGATTTTGTGTTTTGTTACCTTCTTGTTGGTTGTCAAATTTCTTGGATTTGTTTTTACCTTTTTTATTTCCTCCCAAAGATTATGTGGATTGGAACACATTTAATTTGGTGGAAACAACAGGAGGGGATGTAGTTTTGGGTGGTGGAACATGTTGACTGGCTGGTGTGGACGATTCATTTTTATTTTTCCTAGATTTTCTTTGAATTGAACCAAGAACGTCATTGATGGGTGGCTCCATTGCAGGTCTTAAAGGGTTCGATGTAGGATGAGAGTGTGAGGAATTAAGTCATACAAAGTATTTGACTGGGAATAAACAAATTCTAGGTACTGATCACAACTAATGTCCTGCTCCTCAGTAATAACATTTCCCATGGTGACATCCCTAACAATGGGGGGAAGTAAATATTTTGTAAGCCAATCATCCAGTAACTTATCAGGAATTGGGCCTTAATCAACCTATGTCTTTTCCTCCATTCATGTATATTATCAAAGATATGGGTGGAAGTAGTCCAACAAAGTGAGGTTAACAGGTCCGTACCTGTGTCGTATTGAATTAGGAACTGAAAATGTGTTAAAAATTCCATTGCTAAGGTGTTAAAGTCCCAAAAGGAATGCCGAGGTAGATCGATATACTGTTTTGCAGCTACTCCGATGAGAGTTCTCTGAAACAAACGTAGATAGATTGAACCATCCATAAGAGAGATAAATGAGCACCACAGATGAAAATTCATCACGTGGTTTTTGGAGTCCTCACCAGGTTTACTATTGAATTTAGGTATGTATGAGGGTAACTTAACTGGGATGGCCAACCATGAGGGATCGTGCTGTATCATATTGTTGATCAATCTGGACAAATCAAGAAGATCTAAGGTAGTAAAAAATTGTAACTGTTGATTAGGTTGAGGGTACTGGTAAAACTGATATGCCATTTGTGGACTAGTAGGACCATAAGTAGATTGATAAATAAGAATAGATGATGTCCCCATGACCGTTTGGGTGATTTATTTCTAAAATATCCACTAGAAGGTCCTCCAGGTGGTGGGCCACCTAAGGGAGGTGGGCCTCCATGGGTTGGGACTCCAGGTGGTGGTCCTGCAAATAGTGTTCCTCTAGGTGGTGGTCCTCCAGGTGGTGGTCCTCTAGATGGTAGGCCTCTAGATGGTGGGCCTCCAGGTGGTGGACCTCTGAGTAGACCTCCAACACCTCCAGTAGTATTTAAAAATAGTCCTTCGTAGGGTGGTATATTAGACCAATTAGGTTTACCCCAAGGGATAAACCACCCCCAATGGTGTTGGTTGATAAAATTGATGAACCATAGGTGGTTGATTTCCAGGGTAAGTATAACCCCAAGAATGTGGACTAACAACTAGCTGAACCCATGAAGGTCCTCCCTAGATAGAAGAGGGTATAATTGTGTTGATATTAGCTTGGAGGAGTGTTTACTGATGGTTATTACACCAGTAGGTTTTTCCCCATACTAGACATGGTTCCCCTAGTAGGTAAAACAACATGGGCTAGGGGATTCCCCCTAGGTGTGGAAATTATCGGGGGTGGGGTGGGGGTGTAAAATGATGGGGAATTTTGATTAAGCGGAGCGGGGGTGGAGGGTTGACCTAGATCTTGAGTAACCATGTTTTGGGTCGATGATCCTGAGACAAGAGCTACTTGGGATGGTGTAAGGGCATGGTATCCAGGTGGGGTTGTTTCTGAATGATGGGGGAGGGGAGAAAGAATTATCTTCTTTAAATTGTTTCCTATATTACACAAACGTTTGAGGGATTGATGGAGGGGTCCGAAGAATTATCGATTCAACAGAGCCTATCGAATGGGAGTAACATAGGAAGGTCTAGTAGTTCTTTATTCAGAAATGGCTTGCCCGAGAGAATTCTCCTAAAAAGGAGCATTTGGACCAAATTCTGCTGCTACACTATCATCTAATGGATGATTGAACACCCAATTCGATGAACCAGGTTGGCCTTTTGGTTGAAAGAAAAAGGCATCATCTTCAGTGGAAGGTTGTTGAACTAATAAGGGATCGTAATAAGAAGAAAATTCTTCCCTTGTTTCAGTAATTGGAACACCTTCTACATGAGAATCAACAGTAACTAGTTGGTCCATGTTTCACCTTCGTTTCCTTCCATGACAAGAGGAGATTCAGGTGGTAAACCTTGCAACCTACGAGAACGTCTTGCAGGTAGATTATTCAGGTTGTTGGATGAGGATTTTTACTCTAGAATTACAAACAAAGAAGAGATCACTCATAAAAGAACCTACGCAAGCTAAGGCCATAAGAAAACTTATATGATAGGATGGGCTAATGATAGCTGGTTCCTCATTAGTATTGTCAAGTTGTCACAACTCATGATATACCACAGGGTCCAATAGTAAAACATGACAAGGAGGATTGGGATCGTACACTTTCCTGAATACCCGACTACCTGGACGACATGTGCGTAGTAGATCCCTGAGTGTTATTCTCGGTGTATTGCGCCAACCAAGATGGCCAAAAGGATTTTATTAGTTGTTTAAGGTATCCTAGAGGGGTATCCCAATATAATCAAGGTACGTGGGAGCTCAAATCCGTATTAGTGTTGTCTAATGCACAACCGTCTGCAAGGGGCCTTACGATATATAACCGAGTACATGAAGTACCTATCGATATACCTCAAGGGTATGTGAAAGGTCGTTCAATATACCAGTGCTACGTGGAAAAACCACACAGTCTCCAGGATGCAATGCAGGAAAATAACAACAACTCCTATGTTTTAAGATGCAAGAACGCATCTTTATCATATCACTCAAATTACTAAATCTTTTAACCTAAGCTACCATTGATTTTATCTTGATGGTTAGTTAATTTTTGTTGAATGTATATCAATATGCAAAATTAATACCTATATGCAATGAAATTCTTCTCTTCAATGAAGGCTAGCTAGAGTAGGGGAGAAACCTTTCTTCTTTTAAAACAAATGTGCCATGCTATTTTCAACAGTTTAAACTTCAATATTTTCAACAATTTCTCAAACACACAATCTTTTCACCATTAAGACTACAAAATATCTGAAAGGGGAAAGGACAGAGAGCTTCTAGTGACCAAAAAATCTATGCTTAATCAAATTGAAAAAGATTTATTTCCTAAGCAGTCGTGCAAACCAAGAGTAATGGAAACAAAACAAGTTAACTAAATTATTTTGTATTTTTAGGATGATTTGAAAAAGAAAGAACACTAAGCAACTAAAATAGACTAATTGTAGAGAAGCTACAGATCTTCTTTTCTCACAAGTCTACAATCACTTTCATAGAATGAACTAAGCAAACCATGCACCCAAAACTTGTAATTTATACACAATTTCTTTAACTATGAATTCCCTATTGATGAAAACCTCTAGATATGAACTCAAAAGGTGAGACCAAGCTATCAAACTATCAGATTCAACAAAAAAACAATAAGAAAATTAAACAACAAACTCAGAGAAACAAAAAATATGAAAGCAGGCGCTCTCAGGAAGTGATGAGCCTACCTTGGCGCACTGTGTAAGGTTGCACTAGACTGCTAGCAGGTGGTCGGCGCACAATGTCCAATGAGTAAAGGTGCTAGAAACACTCTATTCTATATGGATGAAGGTGCCAACATCACTTACTGTCAAGGTGAAATAGGCACCAGCAAGGGGTGGCGCTCTATCAAATATGCCTAGGTGCGCCGATAGATTTACAAATGAAAAAAGGCCAGCCACCTGTAAAAGAAACCAAAAGTGAACTGAGATGGACTGATAAAGAAGTAATGCAAACTTCAACAGAGGAAATTGATAGAATAATAAGGTGGATCACTCACCTTAACAACTAAAGTGAGCTAAGCAAAAATAATGATAAGTTTACAAGTAAGAGTGTTACCAAAGATATTAGATATAACTGGATCTCCTTCATATCTGACCGGATCTATCCCAAATCTGAATGGATCAATATTTCCCCAATATGGTTGCCAATTTTGTTTGTAGAAATTATTCAACCAGTGCAGACACTGATTTTTCCTCTATCCTATATGGATCAAGTCTAGAACAAAAAACCACAGCAATATATCCTTTCCCTAGATGGTTAATCTACTTGATTAAACAACTCTTTTACCTTAGATCTGAATTCTTTGGTCTTCGTTTCACTGCTCTTCATGCCGTCTGTGGTACCTGCAAAGAAGAATTAGAAACAAGACAACAAGATGAGAGTAACAAAATATATTAAGAATCCATATTAGTGATCGAGGAATATAATATTAAAAGACTGATATTAACACAAATCAAATATGGGAAAGGGGAACACTTTTGTATTAATCAAATGGAAAGAGAAATCTACAACCAAATCCTTGATATCAATAGCTTCTTATCAACAAGGTCTTTGACATGCTCATACAATTCTCACTCATAAATATCTTTTCTCAACACACTCACTCAACTTTGCCACAATACCAGACTTTAATACAACAACATAATGATGCTCTTCTTGGTCTCCCTTCACATTGTCCATGAAGCCTTATTTTATAGGCCAAGGGAGGCTCATATGAGATGATATATTTTGGGAAAATTATAGGGGATGAGCCCTATGGGTGAGAAGGTCAAGTGCCATCTCTCCCTAACTGATAGGAACTTCCTCCATAAGAGATTTCGCCTGGAAGATTCTCCAAACATCCTTTTTTCTTGTTTGAGTCTATCGGTGTTTCTTGCAAAGAGGGTAAAGGCGCATGTGCTTTCTGTGAATAGGGTATAGGCATTGGTTCCACCTGATGTCAATGAAAAATACACGCTCTATCATAGGTAAGAAAGTCCACCAACCTACCCAAGAGTGGGAAAAATCTAACCAACAGGATCCCTGGCCAAGTGCTTTGAAGGGTGTTTAGGTATTAGTGGATATTTTAGGTGCAACATTATTATCTATTGTTGATAATTTCCTACTAGCAAAGGCAATAGGATGGTCGATCAACCCTTCGCCAGGATACACTAGTATCATGCTGCATGCGATAGATGGCACATCAAAATGTACATGAAATTCCTTTTTTCATTCTGGAAATACAAGTATGGGTGTTGTTACCATATTTTTCTTTAAAGTGTCTAGACTTTCTTGACACTTTTCCCTCCACTGGAACTTAGCTTATTTATTCAATAAATTTTCCATCGGTGCGGTTATCTATGCATATCCTTTGATAAATTTTTGATAATATCCTATATATCCCAATGTTTCTCTTAATTGCTTAACTGTGGTTGGTGTTGGTAGGTTGACAATGATCGCAATTTTTGCAGGGTCGACCAAGATTCCATCGCGACAGACCACATGGACCAACAAAATCCCAAACATGGCACAAAATACACATTTCTTTAAATTCAATGAAATATGATAGCCGCGACAACATTCCAGCATCATCCTGAGGATCCCAATATGATCCTTAATGAGCCCAAATACTTTCCAATAATCGAAGTAGAACTCAATAAATTTATGGATAAAATATTTGAAGGAAACTACTACAATTATGGAAAAAATAGCAGGAGCATTCTTGAGTCCAAAGGGCATTAGCATGTATTGGAAACAACCCCACTCAGTCGTAAACGTTGTCTTGTGTCAGTCTTCCTTTCCTATTCTAATCTGGTGGTATATAGAGAAACCATCAGTAAATGAATAAATCTCTTGACCCCTGACACTCTCAAGTACATCATATCTAAATGGACTCGAAAATGGGTCATGTAAAAAGAGTCATTCAATTTTCTTAGGTAGAGGAAAATATGCACTTCACTAGTAGTCTTTTTATCTTGTACTACTACTGGACTGATCCATTCTGATTCTTCTACTAGTTCTATGATACTTACTTCCAACATTCGGTCCAATTTTTCCTTGACTTTTTCTTTATACCGCATATTCAATCAGTATGGTCACTGCTTGACAGGTTTTGCATTGAGATTCAAAGGTATTTTAATTTTTTCAAGGTCTTCGATGATTCCTTTCATTTCTGAGAATTTTGTAGGGAAAATATCTTGAAATTAATGCAATAGATTTGTGATCTTCCCAACAATATTGTCATCCCAATAATCTCTGATATTGACAAATTTCGGATTCTCCAAGGAGCCAATATTTACTTTCTTAACTTTCAGTGGATTCATAAATTGGTCTGTGGAGATACCAAATCCTTCCACTAAGCGCATACATTCAGAATCAGGTATGTTTACATTGATTGGGTCATCATCATCAGGTTCTCCTGTCACATTATAACATTCCATCCAGTGCTATATTATTGCGCTACATTGATTGAATTTTGTCATTTCGACTGGGATATATTCGAATATCTTTGTCTTGGTTACTTCCAATGCAACATCAATTGATGGATAATCATTGAAAAACTCAAATGTGTGTATGAATATAGTTTCTAACACATCCCATTCAATATTTCCTCATCTCATATCAACTAATTCATATCAATTCCTTGGTATCATATCTAATGTGTGTATGAATTGATGAACCCATTCTTGTCTCGGACATGCCTCCCATGGTGTACAACAATACTCGATATGCTTGATAGGATTAGTCAATACCGTATACTTTTGACCAGTATAATTGATTCCTTATTTTAATATTATCTCGAGAAATCTTTAACATTGTGGCCATTATGAGATAGATTCTTTATGTGTGACCCACCACTTGGTGGGTGTATCTTTCAAGACATAGTCCAGGGCGGACAAGCACTGATGTTCTATAAATTTTTATTCAAACTCTATCAGAATAGATGCAAGTTTAGGTAAATATTCATATGTGGGTAAATCACTCACCTTGATTCCTACCCATTGCATAAATTGTGTAACTCTTGCGCACCTTCTCATGGAAATTTTATGCAACTGATTTTTCCAGTTTTCCAATGCTTCACCAGAATATTATGTACATGAACTTATACTTCTCCAACTAAGCTTTCTGCCAGGTGTTGAATTTACATAATTGTCCCTTGCAGATGTGATGTTATATATACTCTCAAAATAATCACCTTGTCCTTAACTGTTTACTAGCTTGACCTATATCTGCCCTTCTAGTAGATCAATTGGCACAACCACCCTTAGCTCAGAATATTCAAAAGATAATTTTTTTTCTTAAAATTTATGATGGTATGATTATCAATTTCCCAGTCAATCCCCAAAGGTGTAGGATATGATTTTGTGTCATTGAAAATGTCGACTACTTCAAATCAACATATTTTCTTAGGCCTTCTACCTCAAAGGAACTTGATTCAGTCAACCAATAGCTAGAACCTTCAACTGATTTTCTAATCTGAGATGAATAGGAGACCAATAGATTCAAGGATTACGCATGATTTCCCATGTTTTTCTTGTCAAAATGTTGACATCAGGGCCCAAGTCATAAATGATGTAGTCCATATCATAGTCCCCTATCTGAGCATTCATTCATAACTCACGACTGGTATTTAACCTTTTCCCACATGGTTAACTTCTATGTATGGTCACACCTCTTCCTGATGTTTTTCTATCAGAGCCTTCGATTTTGCAACAACATCTTTATTGTGGATTAGCTATAAGAAAATTTTACAAAAATTCTTTAAGTTTACTAACCTTCCCCGTCGGTTTATTTCGGACTAGTTGATCAAACCTTTAAGGAATATCCCTTACTTGTCGTCTTGGTAGTGTAGGAGCAGACGTCGATGCTTGATTCTTGTTGATGAATTTCATTTGCACATCCAAGAATAATTACTTTTCTCTCTGTATGTCGAACAATACTTTCTTTTGTGTTGTTGGTAGCACCTGAGGTTGTTCATTCTTTTCATCTTGGCCTACTCCAGTCACAACATATCCTCTTGTTATGAGAGCTATATTTGGTTCCCTTGGCTTGACACAAATCATTTGGATATTTTGGTTGGGGTTCGGATTAGGATTCTACAGAGGAATTAGATTTCCCACATTCCTATATTGCCACTTAGTAATCAATTGCATACACTATTTGACAATATGATCAAAATATTTACAATACAAACATGTTTTTGCAAGGTTCACATAGTCCCTGGAAATGTTCCATGACCAAATCCTCATCCTTGTCCTCTACCCCAAAAATTTCCACTCCCTCGAAAAATGTCCTGGTTGTCCACAATTATAACATATGATTTGGCCTCTTTCGTGACCAAATCCTCATCCTTGTCCTCTATCTCAAAAATATCCACCCCCCATTGTTCAGGGTATTGTTGTTGCGGATATTGATTTTGTGGATACTGAGGTTGGGGTTACTGATATTTGTAAGCGGATATTGAGCTTGTGCTTACTTAGCTTGAATTCTCTATTCATTCTTCATCAAATAAGTGTCGATCGTTTTCTTTGGCAGTAGTTAGAATGCTCTGCAGTCCTAGGCTCATTGTGGCCTACTGATTTACAAAATTTATAGTATAGACTAGTCAGCGTACTTATAATATTCTGTAAGTATAAACACTCTTTCGAACGATGACCTATACTGTGGTAAGTACAATGCGACATATGCATATAAAGGCCTCTTCATAAGAAAATACACATGCATTTATTCAAAACATACATTCATGCGACATAAATACATTCATCAAATACACATTGACATAGTAGTGAATGTGGAAACACATCTGGGAAAAACCACAGAGGCACTCTTTATCTGGCATGAGAAATATATGGCACCTTTCATCTGCACACTCAGCTTGCAGACTCTTTTCTAGATCTTCTTCTTCTATCTATACGGACTTCTATCTCCTCTCATTCTCTCTAGTATTTGGTCTCTGAATTTCCTCTCCTTCACTCTACTGTCCATTTGCACACAACCTGGTATTAATTTGTCACAATGTTCTAGGAACTGAAAACAAAATCTCACAAAGAATACAGACAAATATGCACAAAATTTGGCAAAATGGTGTTGCAATGGAAGTATAAGCTCTATATAATCAATTAATAATGAATAATACAATACAATTATCATGCAAGATGCATGAATTCCAAGACAATTCAAATTCCCAAGGAGGTCATTCGAATTGAATGAATGGGTGTAGCTTAACTGACTATAAGCCATAGTAAACACACTAGCTAACCAAGTGATGAAGTGTCGATTGACTCAACTGAGTCCTAACTGAAGTTGGAGTGCAATGAATGACCGAGTGTAACTGAAAGTAGCTTAGACACATGTCATGGCATGCCAACCAACAAGTGGTAGAGCATCAATAACTCCAATGAACCCCGATGAGGTTAACTAAAGTCAAACTGGTCATCAGAAGTGGTTGTAGGTGCCTGTGTTAGCTCCACTTCATAAATAATCATTAAAAATAATTAAATAATGAATGGAGGTTCCTTCACCACTTAAATTAACTAATTCTAACCATCAGTTATCAATTAGGTGCATTTATGATACTTAGATCACTCCCGGAGTGCTCCAGTTGGCCTCTCCAAATGAAGGAGAAGGCTTAGTTGGCCTCCTTGACTGAAGGTAGGCGTGGGTGTGCTCATGTTGATGTCATACAGTGCTCCTTTGATTCCAATTAAGTCAATAAAACTTAGGATAGTGGTTTAACAAGGCCAAATTGACCAAATTAAGTGTGCATGGTGAGTAAATGTCTCCAACACCCCCCCTTAAGCTATACTCAGGAGAAGTAGAAACATAAAGTGCATGAAATTATAAGGCCCCAACAACTAAGGCCATAGGTCACCCTATACAATAATGAAACTCAAACAATGCTCAAGAATAAATCTAAGTGAGGAAAAGAGGGAATGCCCAACCCCCCTCAAGTTGAACACTGAAAGTAGTCTGATTACCTTGATGAACTCACCCCCAACAGTGAACAGAGGTAAGTGAACTTATTTTCCAAAAATATCTTGGTGAAGATGTTTGCACTCTGCTCATCAGTCGGGCAGTATTGCAGAATGATGGTCCTATCATGCACTAATTCCCTGATATAGTGCATGTGTATCTCTACATGCTTGGTCCTCTGCATGGTAACTGGATCTGTGGATATTTTAATAGTATTTTGATTATCACAAAATAGGAAAGTGGAAAAATTACTACCAATATCAAACTCTGAAATAATGCCTTGCAACCAAACAGCTTGGATGCAAGCATTCACCGCTCCTCGGTACTTGGGCTCTACTGAAGGCAATGCTATGGTGGCCTGATTTTTGCTATACCAGAAAATGGGGACACCAAAAAACATTAATACATATCTAGAAGTAGACTTCCAATCAATAGAATCACCTACCCAATCAGAATATGTGTAACCAACCAGCTCTAGCTCATATTCTGCAACATAGTGAATGTCGTAGGTCATGGTTCCCAGAATATACTGGAGGATCCTCTTGGCTGCATTCCAATGAAGATCATGAGGATTATACATGTATATTGACACATAATTCATGTCATAATAGATATCATGCTGATAATTATTCAAGTAGAGCAAGCTGCCTATTAGCTGTCGATAAATAGTGCAGTCCACGGGAGGTGTTCTTTTTCCTTCTTCAAGGCTGATCCTTGAAAGGAAAGGGAATGGAGAAGCCTTAAATTCATCCATGTTAAACTTGAATAACAGGTCTGATATGTATTTGGACCGAGTAACCATTATCCCATCAAAATTTTGCTCAATTTTGAGCCCCAGAAATTGTTTCAAGAGCCCGAAATCGCTCATTTCAAATGTATTGTGGAGAGCAGTTTTGATGACTAAAATAGAAGTAACTGTGCTACCTGTAATCAGTAAGTCATCAAAATATAAAACAATAATAATCAAATTACCATCATACTTCTATATATACACATTTGTATCTGATTTACACCTTTAGAAATTTTGCGAGAGAATGAAGGCATCCATCTTGGAATACCGCTCTCTTGGGGCCTGTTTTAACCCATGTAGTGACTTCTTTAGGTTGAAAACCAAAGATGGATAAGAAATGTACCCCTCAGGTTTTTTCATGTATATCTCCCCATGAATATATCCATGCAGCAAGGTAGACTTAACATCCATATGATGCACTTCCAAGTGCTTAGATGCAGAAATTGCCAAAACTAGGCGGATGGAGTCCATTTTTGCAACCGGTGCAAAAGTATCATGGTAGTCCACACCTTGGACCTGGGAGAAACATTTTTCTACCAGAATTGAATTATATTTTTTGTTTCTTCCATCAGCATAAACCTTAGTCCGAAACACCCACTTGCATTGAACCAATTTCCTCCCCGGAGGAAGAGAAACTAGCTCCCAAGTGGTGTTTTTCTGAAGAGAATTCATCTCTTCATCCATGGAAACTTGCCATCTCGGATCCTTCTGAGCATGGTAGTAAGAATTAGGGTTTTAAATTATCATCAAATAACAATATTCAGACATAAAATAATCAGTACAATATAGCGCAATACCTTCTCTTTGGAAATCAGACCGGGTTCTCCTTGGATCATCCAGATTTCCAATGTTATCTCCTGCGGAGGAGAGTGTCTGTCAGGCCCAAGTTGGGAAATGATTTTTTATTTCAGGTTCTGATTCAGCATCTTATGTTTGATGTACACTGATATCATAAATAATAGGATTCAAATCAGGTTCATCGCCCCCAATTACATCACCCAAATATTCAGTAGAATAGGAAGGAAATTCAACAGTTTTCTCCTTCACGAGTTCTACCTCCTGAAGAGGCTCATCGAACTTTACACTCCTTTAAATGATGATATATTTTGTTTTGATATCTAGTAGCTTGAAAAATTTTGGTTCATCAAGATATATAATAAACAAACATTCTTTGCTTTGTGGTTGCAAAGCCCTCCTTTTATCAAGTGGAATTCGGGCCCATGTAGTGGACCCAAACACCCGCAGATTCGACACATCCGACTTGTGTCCGAAGTAGGATTTGAAAGGGGTATTCCATTTCATGGATGAGTGTGGAACTCTGTTCTGAATATATGCTGCAGCATGCATGGATTCAACCCACAAATTTTCATCCAACTTCTTTGATTCCAACATACAGGTGGTCATCTCCTTGAGAGACCGATTCTTCCTCTCCGCTACACCGTTCTTCTGGGGAGTGTAGGGGACTAAATGCTGGATCTGAATACCACTTTGGGAACATATATGTAGTAACTCATTACTGAAATACTCCCCACCATTATCAGATCTCAAGATCTTGATCTTTTGGCTAGATGCATTCTCAATCAAGGCCTTCAATTCAGTGAATTTTTCCAAGACTTTCGACTTCTTTTTGATAAAAAAGACCCATGTGTATCTGGAAAGGTCATCAATGAAAGTCAGAACGTACCTTGATCCATTCATGGATGTGATAGGCATGGGACCACTGATATCAGAATGTATCAGTCCCAAGATGCATGATTCTCATCTTTCCTTCCCCCGATCGAACTTATGCTTAGGGTGCTTTCCAACAACACAGCCCTTGCAAATTCCAGTGGTAGCTTTGATGAATGGAAGGCCTTCAACCATAGAATTCTTCTGTAATTTTTGCAATTATTTGAAGCTCAGATGGCTGAACCTCTCATGCCATAGTATACTAACTTCATTTCCATGAGTCAACAATACGGTGGGCTTTGCATCCGCCACAAAATGGGAGAACTGGTAGGATTTTGCATGATGGTTTGCAAGGCCTTTTTCTACAAGTTTTCTAGATGCAGGTTCTGTGATCTCTACATCATCCAAGCTAAAGGAGACTCTCTTGGGCACTCCCATATGTGTCATTTGATAAACACTTAGGAGGTTTGATGCAAGAAATGGTACATATAGAACATTGGAAAAATAGCCATGCTCAAGATATACAGTACCTTGTCCTTTGGATATGATTGTGGAGTCATCTCCCATGTGGATGAGAATGGATTTGCCAGTCTCCAAATATGAGAAGGAGTATCTTTTAGCCATCATGTGGTTCAAAGCTCCAAAATATATCAAGAGTGCTTTGGACTTCGAAGTGCTTTCCATGAGGGCATGACCTCTTTCATGCTGTGGTTCTCGATCTTGCTGATCTCTCCTCCTAAATATTTTTGGAATATTGATGTGATTTTTCTCAAGAATAGAAGTAGATTCATCAAGTTTCTTTTTCATGCAGGCATGTTCAGGATGGAAGCCCTTCCTACAGTATGAACACTTGACTTTTTCCTTCCCATGATGCCCTTTGCTTTTGTTCTTCTTTGAGCTAGAAGGCTCTTCATGCTGTTGGTTTTCAATTAGGCTTAGGAGCTTCAAATTTGGTTTTTGGGTTCTTCTGCTGCTTTCCTTTACCCTTCATATCTTTGGGCCCTGAGACATAGAGGGCTTGATCACAGGAGGATCTGATGATCCCCATCTAGACAAGATTAACATTTTCACTTGTTAGGGACTCAATGAAGGAATTGAGAGAAGCCATCTTCCATCCATGGGTTGTGAGCTTCCTCGCATGAAATGTAGAGACAAACACCAAATAATCAGCTCCAAGTTTTTAGATTATGGTGAGGATGAGTTGATCATCCTCCTTCTCCACCTTACATTGCTTCAACAGTAAGACAATGTGCTTGAACTTTGTGAAAAAATCATTTAAGGTCTCGAAATTGGAAGGATGGAGATACAACAACTCATTTTAAAGCTGGTATACTCTCAAATCATCCTATTTTCCATAAAGGGTTTCCAATTTGTCCCAAATTTCCTTTGGAGTCTTCAATCTCGAGAGATGGAAAAGAAGATCCCAGGAAATAGAGAGGCACAAGAATCTGAATGGTTCATCTTTCTTTTTCAAGAATCTAGCTTTGTGTGTCACAGAAGCACGCTCTTCTTTAGTGTCCATAGTGACCCTATAGATTCCTCTAGCACGTAGCTGGATCTCCATGTCTCCTTTCCATAAATGGAAATTGAACGGAGTCAAGAGTTCTATGGAAGAAGCCATCTGAAACTGCTGGAGTGAATGCTTTTCACCTGTTAAAACTTGCAAATCACAACAAAAGGGACATCGTAAGGTCGAAAATCCTGCACATTTTAGGATTTGATCACACCTAGCATAATTGATCAAGCAAGCTTGATCAACAATTTCTTTACTTGGGGTATTAAGTGGTAAGCCTTGGCTTCTGGTGCAGTGCTGGAATTTTGAGCTTTTGGTCAATTTTTCATGCAAGATCTATAAAAAACCATGTTTTTGAGAGATCTGAGCTTCATCCCACTGTGAGATCTGATACCATATTAATTTGTCACAGTGGTCTAGGAATTGAAAACACAGTCTCACAAAGAATATAGACAAATATGCATAAAATTTGGCAAAATGGTACTGCAATGGAAGTAGTAGCTCTGTATAATCAATGAATAATGAATAATACAATACATTGATCATGCAAGATGCATGAACGCAAAGAAAATTTGAATTCCCAAGGAGGTCATTCGAATTGAATGAATGGGTGTAGCTTAATTGACTGTAAGCCACAGTAAACACACTAGTTAACCAACTAATCAAGTGTCGATTGACTCAATTGAGTCCTAACTGAAGTCGGAGTGCAATGAATGTCTGAGTCTAACTGGAAGTAGCTCAGACACATGTCACTGCATGCCATCCAACAAGTGGTAGCACATCAATAACTCCAATGAACCCCGACGAGGTTAACTGAAGTCAAACTGGTCATCAAAAGTGGTTGTAGGTGCCTGTGTTAGCTCCAGTTCGTAAATAATCATTAAAAATAATTAAATAATGAATGGAGGCACCTTCACCACTTAAATTAACTGATTGTAACCATCAGTTATCAATTAGGTGCAATTATGACACTCAGATCACTCCGAGAGTGCTCTAGTTGGCCTCCCCAAATGAAGGAGAAGGCTTAGTTGGCCTCCTTGACTGAAGGTAGGCATGGGTGTGCTCATGCTGATGTCATATAGTGCTCCTCTGATGTCAATTAAGTCAATAAAACTTATGATAGTGGTTTAATAAGGCCAAATTGACCAAATTAAGTGTGCATGGTGGGTAAATGTCTCCAACACCTGGATTGACTCACTCTTCTCTACATCTCTACAAGTCTTTGACTCTTCGAATATAGAATTAGACACAAATCAACTAGGAATTAAACAACCAACCAACTGACTATGAAATAACAGAATCTCGCCCGCACACAACTGGGTTTCTTCCTTTTATATACTCTTACACATCGTATTCATCTGAATTCATTCTGTTAGCCAACAGGTTTTCATTCGTATTCTAGTTACAACTATCAGTAGTCACTACCGACCCAAAATACAAAGATGATTTATTCCCTAAAGCACGTGTGATTCTTAGCTGACTCCTTACCCATGATCTCTTGAGTTGTCCTTTTTATCTATTGCATGCCTTCTGTCGTGGATTTTTTTGTCGCGACTAATCCTGTCAAAACTTTCCTTTTGTTGAGAACTACTTCCTTTGTATTTGCTTCTATCGCAACTTTCCTTCTACTGCTACGTCTTATGTCATATCTCTTCCTTCATCGCAACTTCCTCTGTATATTCTTCTTCTGTCATCATTCTTCCTATGTCACAACTTCCTTTGTATTTTCTTCTTCTATCATCATTCTTCCTTTGTCGCAACTTCCATTGTCGTGCGACCAGACTCTTCATACTTACGGATAGAGTTCTAATTGAATTCTTCCAAATTTACCTAGCGCCAATAATGCTCAATACCTTATTAGGATTCCACATTGTGTCATTATCTAATTATAGGATTATGTCCTTAATTAATATATTTAGATAATTAACTCAGGGACCTTCATGAATTATCTTGAGGTCTCAATTAATTGACTCTTTAGGATGCTAACAATGGTGTAAGTTTTATTAAGACTAAGGGAAAATCAAAATCCTCTTATTTGAATATACCCCACATCAAAATAAATGAAAATGAAACTACTGAGTGTGTGTATCAATTGGGTCCTAGTGAAATTTCATTGGATAAAGATTGAAAACTATAGAAAATAAAATGGGATTATCCCTTTAAACAAATGGGCCTTAAGAACCCATAAAATTCTTGGGTTTGTTTGGTCATCTTATTTTGAAATTTTTGTACCTCGAGTGGGTAGGATGAGTTCATGCATAATTTCTTCTTGCAGTTATTTTCATGTCATTGATCTCATTGGGGATTTTTCTAATCCAAGGATATGATAGAATTCATATTTCATAAACAAATATGTAAATCCCAATCCCTACATAAATTAATTGTTAAGTTTTTATAATAAAATAGAACAAGGATCACTGAAAGAATAATAAGCACATCGAAACAAAAGAGAACAAAAATATTTATCCCAGGAAACCCTCATGGGGAAGAAAACCCAACAAAAATTCCTCTATATAGACTTCACCCAAGTATAGTGTAAGATCCAAAGAACAATACTAGACTGCTTCCTCTCCTCAAGATGGATTGTTTCTTCTCTCTCTAACACAACTTCTTGAGTTATGTGTGTCCAAATGAGTGAGTTTCCTCCCCTATTTATAGTAATAAGTGGAGAATCCTAATAACTCAACAAGGCCGACTTCTCCTCCCAATCAAGGCCGACTTGACTTGGGAGACTCAAAAATACATTTTATTAATGTTTTTTTGAGTACTACTGACCCAACTTACAAGAAAGGTTTTATCTAAACAATTTGCATGACCAATTACATCAATGACATCCCTAATCAGAGGAACACCATTTCCAGAAGGGGTAATAACAACAGTAATACAAACTAGAATATCTTCCATAGTTACATTTCCTTAACACTCCCTCTTAACAAGGAGCGCATTCTATAACACAACAATACATCTGTACAAATGACTGGTAAGTCTATATGTCATAGGAATTTTTTCACAGCTATTTCAACATTATCATTATCTGTGGAATATATCCATCATGGAACATCGCATCTCGATCATCACGTCACAAGCATCGTATCTCGACACATCATCATAAGTATCACATCATATCTTGTCGCATCATCACGAACATCACATCTCATCACATCATCACGAGAAACACATCTCATCACATCATCATGAGCATCGTATCATGCGCATCAACGAGAATCACATCTCATTGCATCATCACATGCATTACATCTCGTTGCATCATTGTGAGCATCACATCTCATCACATCATCACGAGCATCACATCTCGTCGCATCATCACGAGCATCACATATCATTGCATCATCACATGCATCACATCTAGATCATCACATTACATCTCCTGCAATAAACACAACATTGCAACTTAATGCAAGATCACCCACATCATTAAAATATGTTGGATTCTCCGCAAATGAATGCAGGACCACAACGTCTACAAATGGATGCAGGACCAGAATGTTTGCAAATGAATGCCAGACCACAATTTATGCAAATGAATGCAGGACCACAATGTCTTTAAATAAATTCCATACCACAAAATATGCAAATGAATGCAGGAACACAATGTCTACAAATGAATGCTAGACCACAACGTACTTAAATGAATGACGAAACAAAATGTATACAACTAAATTCCAAACCACAACATCTACAAATGAATTCAGGACCCCAACGTCTGCAAATGAATGACATACCAAAATGTACACAAATGAATGCAGGACCACAATGTCTTCAAATGAATGCCAGAACATAACATCCGCAAATGAATGCAGGACCACAGTGTCTGCAAATGAATGACAGACGATAATGTATGCAAATGAATGCAAGACCACAACATTATCCATAGGCACTTGATTACTTCCATATCATCATCAATAACAATTCTTATAATCACTCCCTCTTTCCAGGGAGGTCCTTTCGAACTACACCAAGCTTGTCTCTAAAATATTCAAACTTCACACGAGACAGAGGCTTAATTAACACATCTGCAACTTGTTCCTCTATAGGAACATAGTGGAGATTTATGGATCTACTCTGCACTATATCTTGGATGCAATGATACTTTATCTCTATGTGCTTTGACTTATCATGGAGCACTGGGTTCTTTGTTAACTTGATACAACTCTGGTTGTCACAATAAATATCATTTGCATCCATTTCGGTATCAAAAAATCCTGTCAACAATTTGTGAAGCCATACTACTTCACTACAGGCTAAAGATGCTGCAATGTATTCATCCTTTGTTGTATTGAGCACAACACTGGTATGCTTTCTGCTAAGCCATGAGATCACACCCGATCCCAAACTGAAACAACATCTTGAAGTGCTCTTTTTGTCTTCAGCACTTCCTTCCCAATCTGAATCAATGTAGCCACATAATCTAAACTCACAATAAGTTGTATATATGAGGCCATAATCCAATGTACCCTTTAGGTAAATCATCACATGTTTTGTTGCAACTAAGTGAACATGCATGGGTTCTATCATATACTGACTTATTGTGTTCACAACAAAACATATATCTGGTCTTGTATTTTTCAAGTACATCAGTGAGTCAGTAATCTGTCTATATAGTGTGACATCTATTCTTTCTGAAGAGTCATCATTTAGGAGCTTCAAGTTTGTCACCATCGGAGTGTTCATTTCCTTACAATCCAACATCGCACATCTCTTTAGGATTTCAACTACACATTTTACTTGGTTTAGGAAAATTTCATGTAGGAACTTCCATACTTCAAGACCTAAGAAGTAATGCATCATGCCAAGGTCTTTCATTTCAAGTTTTGTCACAATATTCTTCTTTCATTCACTGATGAAATTCTCCTTTCCTGTCCAAAATATATCATCTACATATAGTAGTAATATCATGATTCCACCATCTTCAACCTTATAGTAAAGGTTGGAATCTTATTTACTTTGGTAAAGCCTAGGCTCATTAGGAAGTCATCAATTATTCTATACCATGCTCTGGGTGCTTTCTTTAATCCATATAAATTTTTCTTTAGCCGTCACACATGTGTTTTCTTGTCATGTGTCTCAAAACCTTGAGGTTGTTCAAAATACACTTCCTCTTCTATGACACCATTTAGAAAGGTTGTATTTACATCCATTTGATGTAATTTCCATTTCATCTTGGAATCCAAAGCAAGAATAGTTTCGATTGAGGTATATCTAGCTACCGGTGCAAATATTTCTTCATAATCAATCCCTTCTTTCTGAGATAATCCTCGTGTGAAAAATATTGCTTTGAACTTTTCAATACTACCATTAGCTGAATGCTTTTTCTTAAAAGTCCATTTGGAAGAGACCATTGACTAATCCTTTGGTCTTGGAACCACTTACCAAATATCATTCTTTAAAATATATTGATATTCTTCAAACATGGTATCCATCCATTCCATCTTCTTTGAGGCTTCTTCAAAACATGTAGGTTCTTCGTCAACAAGGTTACACATTAATGAGACGTAGTTGGAGTGGATTCTTAGTCTCTTGCTTCCTTTTGGTGCACCATATCTTTCTGCTTCTTGAATTATATCACGAGCCCAAGATGGTATTTTCCTTGTTGATATTGTTTCATGAGGTGTCTCTATAGGTTCTTGTGGTTCTACCATATCCTGATCTTCTTGTATGTTATCTTCTTCATCTCTAACTGGTGTTTATTGATCTCTACTGATATGGGAGTTTCTTGTTCTTCTTCATCCACATGGGTCTTTCTGGATTTGTTGAAGGCTGCATCTTCATCAAATGTGACATCTATGTTAACCTAAATTTTATGAAAACTTGGAATATAGATTTTGTATGCTTTTGACTGATCACTATATCCAACAAATATTCCCTTCTTTCCTGATGGGTCCAACTTTGATCTTTTCTCTTTGTGAACATGTAGGTAAATAGGACAACCAAATATATTCAGGTGATTGACTTCATGCTTCTCACTAGTAAACATTTCTTCTGGAGATTTGTTTCCAAGCACACCGTGGGATAATTTTTCTGAACATAGACTACGGTCTTTGCTGCTTCAACCCATAAATACATGGGTAGATATTGATCATGAATCATGGCTCTGATTTTTTTCATGATATAACTATTCTTCCTTTTTGCTACTCCATTTTGTTGAAGATTATAGGGTGTAGTAAGCTCCCTCTTAATCCTAGCTTCTTTGCAGAAGTCCCTGAATTCAATTGAAGTGATTTCTTCTCCATTATCTGATCTTAATATATTACTTATTTTCGGAGAGATTCTCCACAAGATCTTTGAACTCTTTGAACTTTTCAAATAATTCATCTTTCCTTTTCAATAAAGATATCCAAGTATTACGTGATTAGTCATCAATAAAAGAGACATAATAGACATACCCGCTTAAGGAATTAGTTGACATTGGTCTACACACATTTGAGTGGATAATCTCTAGGAACCCTTTTGCTTTACTATTACTACTTGGAAATGAATTCTCGGTGTTCTTCCCTTGAGCACATCCTTTGCATACTCCTTCATTATTGATTTGTATTTATGGTAGACCTATTACTACCCTGCTCACAATTGGTAATTCTTTGTAGTTTACATGAGCAAGTCTTCTATGTCATAGTTCACATAGACTGATAGTACAAGCTGTGAAAGCTGAGTATGTATTACCTTTCATTTTGTATAAACCTCCTTCTTCAATACCTATTACAACTTCATCATCTATATTTTTTCCTTTTGACCACATAAGAACTTCACCATATACAACAAAAAATCTGAAGCCTTTCTTGTCTAGAGATGATATAGAAAGAAGATTCTTCTTTAGTCCTGGAACATATAAGACTTCTTTCATTTTCATGGACTTACTATATTTCATCTTGTAGGAATCTTCTCCCAATCCTTTGATAGGATATTGATAGTTATCTCCAAGCTATACTTTGTGTGGATAATATTTCTGAGTGAGGCATGAGGGAGAATCTTTGTGGCATGTCATATGTTTGGAAGCACTACCATATATGAGCCAAGTATAACTTCCATGAGAGATTGATCCTGTGAGGGATGATATCAAGACATATTCTTCATTAGAGTCTTCATTCGCTCTAATCCTCTCTTCATCTAATTCATTTTATTTAGTTGCATGGGCATGGAACTTTCCATTATTCTTATTGATTTTTTTTTTGTTAAGTGGAAAATGTCTAGAGATATGTCCTAACATATGACATGTATAACATTAATAGGATGAGTAATCATTCTTAATATTCTTACCTCTTTTGAGTTATAATGATATACTTGTAGGAGATCCTCGATCCTTCCCTTTATTTATTCCATTCTTTGTATGCACAACTAGAGCTTGATCTTCATCTTCATTTAACTTTTATTATCTATTTTCTAATATTCCTTCTTCTTGTACACATTCCTCCCATAGTTTGCTAAATTTGGTTAGCTTTCTTCTAGCACATATTCCTCTGATGAAGGAATCCCATTCTGTTGGAAGACCATTTAGGATGGTCATCACAACTTCAGCTTCTTCTACCATGCCACAAATGGATTCTAATTGTCCTTTAATCTGAGATACTCTAGAAAAGTATGACTGCATGGTTTCTTCCTTTTGCATCTTCACACCCTTGAGTTGGTTTCTCAAGGTCATTCTCCTGTTGATGGTTTTCCCTTCAAACATATTGGTTACTACATCAAACACTTCCTCTGGAGTATTCTTTGAGGACACTTGAGACATTAAGTGATCCTTAATATATTTAGCTATGATCCTCTTGAATTTGATTATATCCTTCTTTTTCTTGGATTTCTCCTCTTCTCCCTCTGGTTCCTTGACCTCTTCTTTGATGTATCCATCTAGGTCACGCTCTTCAAGGATGAGCATAATTCTATACTTTCATGCTCTGAAATTCTCTATGCCCTTAATATTTTCATCTAGATTGGTATTGTTTGTCATCTTTAATTAATGACAGCCTTAAATGGAAATATATGAGATAGTACTTACCAGTTTAAGGACCTTTTCTGGAACTAACTTTAGGATAACCTAGGGTTTGACTAGAAAACCCTAATTTTCCTGTTGTGATCACTTCGGTATCTGAGAGGAGGAAAATATGTGCCTCCCTAAGGAGAGATAGATTGTATCTTGTTTTTTCAGAATATGCGGATGGAACCTTAAAAAATATGATGCCCTAGTTTCTCCCGGTAGTAGTGATAGGTCAAAAAGTGAAAATCCTCATAATGAAAACTACTTCTACAAAAAGATGTGCCCTCCTAGGGTGAGTTGAATGGTCCTTCTTTTCCAACTAATATGTGGAGGGAGGTATCCAAAATAGTGAACCCTATCTTATTGAATTGCAGGAGTTGCTACATAATTTCTTCTTTCAGGTTGGCTCTGATACCATGTTAAGTTTTTCTAATAAAATAGAACAAGGATCATTGAAAGAATAACAAGCACAACAAAACAAAAGAAAACACAAATATTTATCCTGGGAAACCCTCGTGGGGAATAAAACCCAACAAAACTTCCTCTATATAGACTTCACCCAAGTACAGTGTAAGATCCAAAGAACAAGACTAGACTACTTCCTCTCCTCTAGATGGATTGTTTCTTCCCTCTCTAGCAAAACTGCTTGAGTTCCATGTGTGTCCAAATGAGTGAGGAAACTCCCCTTTTTGATGGAAATACTCACCTTCTATAGACAGAAGTTGTTTCCCTAGATCTGAATGGCACAGGTATAGAAGAAAACACAAACCCAAAATGTTAAACTTTCCCTAGATCTGGTCAATTGCTTAAATATAATGCCACAATACTTCCCTTAAAGGTTGTCCTCTCTATTCTTGAAACTTTCACCTCTTCTAATGCATAAGAACCTGTAGAATATTAAATATAACAAGAGAAAGATGATAACATACAAGATAATAAACCAGATCTATGATTGTGACCAAGTAATCAAAGAATAGATACAAATGTTATACTAAATATGTGAAAGAAAAGACACTTTGTATTATAAATGATTGGAGAGGCTACAAAATTAATGCCTTGCTGTTGAGAGTTCCTTTCAATGGCTCCTTGCCTCTAACTTCACCTTACCTCCAATAGCTCAAGAATTTTTTTGACAGAGTTTGGGTGTTTAACACAATTCTTCCTCCTCTTTCCCATGGGGGGTGAGCCAAAATTTAAAGGCATGGGACGATATGATAGGTTGAGAATCTCTTGGGTGAGGTAGAGAGAAGATCCTAAAATGAAGGATCTCAAGCTCTAGGTGTCTTAAACTATAGGGATGAGGCTCCACGGTGGAAATCTTCGAGAAGCCTCTTGAAGCTTCCCATTTTGCCTTTAAAACTTGAGCACCACACTTTTAATGAGGGGAACAAGAGGTGTTAAGGGGGTAACTCTTATTTCATGAAGGAAAATGGTGAAATCACCTCACTTTTCACATGTAAAAGGTGTGTTTTGGAATTACGCACCACTTATTGTCAATGGACAAGGTGCGTTACTAGCTCAAAACAAGGGAACAATTTTCTTCCTTTCATTTCTTTAGTACAAAATATGAGGAATTGGAGAATACAAGGGAATACATATCTCATAACATAATGGTGACGATATTTAGGTGTAACAAAATTCCCCCAAAAGTATGAGGCTAGATGGAAACGATAGGAAAAATACTTTGATAGAACAAGGTATAGTTCCGAGGAAAAGGTCCAATGGTTGGAACTTCTCAAGCATCACAAAATTTCTGTAGCACCTTTTAAATTTTGATACATGTCCCAAATGACTCACAACATGGCTACCGACCAATACAATGCAAATCCATGTGAGATACAAAAAGTCATGGATACTGAAATACAACGTAGATCCATGCAAAGAAGACTCAAATTTGGACATAGCTACCAAACATACAATGTACATATATGTCATATAGATGTTAATATGAGCACAACCACAAAAATACAATGTGGATCCATGCTAGGAATCATACAAATACTCCATCGCAACCTGGGGAAATCAATGAATGCTTAACAGATACCGAAGGTATTTATCTTGTCTTTAACAATGTACAATTTTATCCATGTGATTAAAATGTCTTGATGTCGAATATGGTAGAAACCACTTGATTGTTGTTCAATAAAGAGAACCATTAACTAGTGCGAGGGAAATCACCGTTAATGTCAATAATTCTCAAGTTACCCTAGTGCAATCTCTCGAATGTGAATAAATGATATGATGTTGAACATTCAGTTGAATCTTTTGATCAACGGTCGATGATGTTAACCTATGTCGAAAGAGAGAGGGTTTTTCATTGATGTATATAGATCTCAAGGTAATACTTTGTTTCTAAGACAAATTCTTGGATAATGAGCCGAAGTCAGCAGTAATAATCTCATCGAAGGAGGGCCATGATGTATCCCACATCAATGACACAAAACTTGGAATAACGTTCCAGAATTTGAGCATGATGTAACCATAGGACTGACTCAAAAGTATTTGAAACAAATTTTTTACCACAGATACAAAATCTCAACATGACTTCCCTTTGAACATTGGGTAACACGATCGAAGACTTGGAAGCATTGAATTGACTAGGCGGATACCAAGACATAATGCGATGATGGATGATGCATTCTTTGAAATATTCAAAGGAGTAATGTGACTCATGAAAGTGGATTGACTCAGAATCAAGCTTAATACCCAATTGAATGAATGAAATGCAAACAAGTGCCATGTTCAAAGGTGACTAACAACTGCCATTATTGCAAATGAAATATAATTCCCTTCCCTTACTTTCCCCGTCATGATTTATGAGTGCCTCTTTTGATTTTTATGAGTTCAAAGAGGGTAACAAACACTCTTTGTACCTTATCATAGGATACGTCCATTCTCACATGTTTTACAAACCTGAGAAAGGAGGGGTCCATTCCAAAAAGAGGGTCTCTCAGCATTTAATTTAACAAGTCCATTGAAAGTTAACCCAGTATCATTCACGTTTAGAGAGTCTGAACGAAATGGAGGAAGGCTCCAAAAATTCCTTTTTTGTATGATTAAGTCTCCGAGTCTCGAAAAAGTATAAAATGATACCTTCAAGAACTCTTCTAGCCAATGACTAGAGTATTCCTTTTTCATAAGTTACTCAATCCAAACCGAAAAAGGGGTAAATTACCATCGGAAATACGACTCTTCAAGTACTTTTATGAGTGTTAAGAAGAAAAGTTTACTCGACAATCTTTTCACGTTTTAGAAGTCCAAAAAGAGCTTAAAGAGGACTCCATTAAGGTTCTTTTTCATAAATAGTTTAATGAGCCTGGAAAAGTGATAAAATTGCGATCAATACCTTTTCTCTTATGGTTTAATGAGCATGACCATGGTATCAAAGGCACTCATAAATGTTTTCATGTTTGAATCTAGAGCACGAAAAAGTAATAAACTAAGCTCAAATCACTTTTCATGTTTTTATCAAAGCACGAAAAATGAAAAGTAAGCTCAACACCATCTTACTATTTTTAATGAGCTCGAAGATTAGTTGGAAGAATGCTCAGGGTATATACTTCATTTTTTAAAGAGCTTGCAACAGAGAATGAACTATGCTCAAGATATTGTGTTTCATGGTTTAGTGAGCTCGAAACTAAAAAGAAAGTGTGCTCAAAATGAGTCCCATTGACGGGTATTTTACCAACATGATGTCTAGTGGTCGGTACTTTCCCTGAATATAACTTCCAAGTATCATAACTCCAACATAATGTAAATAGGTTGGATTCATTTCATCTTCCTACTATGTTCGTCATTCAACTAAATTCACGGTTACTACTAGGAAAAGGTTCACCAGAAACAGAGGAAGAAAGAGGATCAAGTTATACATGCAAGTGAAACGAAGGTTAAAGGCTTGACACAATGGAAGAATCCATTTCATTTTTTAACAAGCTTGACATGAAAAAGGAGATCTATTCAAAATGACTTGTTTCATTTTTATACAAGCTTGAAACAGAACATAACTATGCTTGCTATGGCCCATTTCATTTTTTAATGAGATGGAAAGGGAAGAAAACTATGCTCAGGGTCAGTTTTATTTTTTAACAAGCTTGAAACCAGAAGTAAACTATGCTCAAGGTTATTTGTTTCATTTTTTAACGAGCATGACACATAATGGGAGCTATGCTTGCAGACATCTCTTACCCAACATGATATCTAGAGGTTGGTAGGTTTCCCCCTTTTCACATAAGGAGTTAGCAGCTTAAATCTAGTATGATGTCCATAGACTGGAGCCATGCCCCCGATTTTACCTATGATGGGAAGAAACTAACTAGAAGAAGGGGAAGGAACCATAAGAACATGCAGAACATTCATGGAAGTCTGATTACTAGGAATCATGTGATGGTCAGGTGTAACAAAGGAAAGATGATCAATGGTCACAATATTCCCATCATGGGGAAAATGCATCACTCTAAAGAGTGTGGACACTATAGCCTTCATGGCATAAACATAATCACGTCCAAGGAGCAGATTGAAATCTAAAGGACCTTGGACCACCATAACACCATTACAGACAGTTTTCCCTCCTAATGTAATAGGTAAATAAGGAAGGGTCCCTAAAGGTGTAGTAGGTATTTGATTAAAATCCAGTATCTAATCAGTGGCTAGCACAAGCTCAGGAGAACCTAAATCTTGCCAAGCAATTGAGGATAGAATAATAACAGAAGCCCCTTCGTCAACAATAGTGTGAAGCATTTGCCTAGCAGTAACTTGCACAACTATCCAGAAAGGAACACTTGAATGAAGTCGAGATTTTGTTAGATTAATCTAGTCAAAGGAAACAACCTTAGTACTTGAAGAGGGTTATGTTGAAACAGAAACAATTTCCTCTTGTCAAGAACAATCAAAACAGAGCATAAAAACTTCAATGAGTTTTAGTTCATTCTCTACTGGAAGAAAAGAACAAGACGAAGAATTTGTCAAAGCGAATACTTCAGTCTTAACACTCTATGATAAAAGAGTGGGATCAGGTAGAGATGATGTTGAATCGACCATTTTAACTTCACTCTTCAAAGGAATAGTGGGGCGAACAACCTGTTCTTCACTCTTTAAAGAAAGTGTGGGATCAATCGAGGATGTAGTTGGATTGACCAATTTATCAACCAATGATAGGTCAAGGGACAACTTACGATAACCTATTGGAAGTTGTTGCTGAGGAACAATAATATATTCCAACCACTTAGGAGCTTCATCCATGTGAGGAAAAAGGTAAGTAAAGTGCACGTCCTTACAAAGCAAGCAAGGATTTCTGACTTTACCCTTCCGACTCTTAACCACAGAATCATTGGTTGAGGTGGTATCATCAGTATGATGACAAGAGGCTGATGACATAGGTTGCCGAGAAACCTTAGAATATTCTTCTAAAACCAAGGACAAACCATGACAATATTTCAGAAGGTGATCACCCTTGCAAATCTTGCAAGGGAATTTGGGCTTACGCGGTTTTTGGGTGTGCGGATCAACACTCTCTGCACTGGGAGGAGTAATTGGTTGAGACTTGGTTTTTTGTTTGTTTTTCTTCTTCTTAATATTCCTCTTCTTCTTCTTCTTATCCACCTGACTACTACTACTACAACTTTCAACAGGAGAAGAGGGAGAAAAGGGAGAAGACACATCTTACGAAGAAGGCGAGGGATAAACATGACATTGATGCTCCCGCGATGAAGGGCTAGGATCTGAAGCAATTGGTGTACATGGTATAAATGGACTGGAGAATAACCAAACAGTTAATCTGATAGTCAATCTAGGAAGGCTTAACGTAGCCATGAAAGGAGGACCAACATCCCCATATGGAGGGAAAACAAAAGACATGCTTAGTGAAGGAGTCTCTTGGTTGGTAGTCTTAGAAGGAGAAGATATAAATATGTAGCAAAACTATCTTTCTCTTCTAAAAAATTCTAACTATACAGACAACAAGCACTACTCAAACTAAAGCAACACACAAAATATGTGAGACGAGTGGATTAAAGGTCTGGAACCTCACAGGATTGTCAAACCATCACAACTCAATATATACCGTAGGGTCCAATAGTAGAGTGCGACAAGGAGGATTGGGATTGTACCCTTTTCTGGATACCCGACTACCTAGATGGTATGTGCATAGTAATCTCCTCAAGTGTTGTTCTCGGTGTATTGCAATGATAGGACAACCAAAGGGTTGTGCTCAAATGGTCTCAGGACTCCTAAAGGTGTCTCCCAATATACGCAAGGTACATGGGAGCTCCACTCTATAGTAGTGTTTTCTAATGCACAACTGTTCGAAAGGGGCCTTCCAATATACAACTGAGTATGTGAAGTACCTTTCGATATAAATCAAGCGTATGTGAAAGGTCATTCGATATACCAGTGGTACGAGGAAGAACCGCATGATCCTTGGGATGCAGTGCAGGAAAAAAGCGATAGCTCCTATGCTTAAAGACGTTGGAACACGTCTCTAACCTATCACACCTTTCTAAAAAATTTAACCTAAGCTAGCGCTTAATTTTCTCTTTAACGGTTAGGTGAATGCATGATGCAAGTACATAAAAAGTAAAACCATACAGTATGCTCACACAAATCCTTTCACTTTAACTTTTCATAGATTCCCTACTTAAGGAAGGGAGAGAGAGATTCAAATTCTTTGAAACACAGAATAAATACCATACAAAAATAAAACAAACTTTCTTATATGGTATGTTCCTAACTGAAACAAACAAAATATTCTTTTTTGAATTGAAAAAGAATTGAGATATCTAACGAAAAGCAAGAAAATATTGTTACGGATTTTAGACAAAAGCATTTAAATTTTTCCAATTAAAGCGAGAATAAATTAATTGCACAATTCTACAATAACCTTTATATGGATTTTTTCACAATTTTTTGAAAAAAGGAATAAACTTACAAAAATCATGTATAACAAATGAATAAAAATTGAAATGAATCCCTTTTTTTTCAGTTAAAGAAGACATAAATCATAGATCTAGTAAAACCGATTTCTAGTCAAATCCAAATATGAATATTTAAATACCAACATCAATCACAATTCTTGAAAAGACCCATGAATTCTCAGGTGAGCTATAGGGGGGGGGCAGACTTGAAAATAAGTTCCAGAGTTCAAACCACAACTGTAACTATCTGAAGCATGGATCTGGAATATTGAAAACAAGCTTTTAAGAATCTAATACTAGACATGGCTAAAAAGAAGGGTCTATCATCGTGATTTGCATGTTCACACCAGAGAGTTGGAAGCTCCAGCACCACACCTTTCACATAGAAACGGAGTGGTGGCATCACACTTAATATACAGGCTAGGCACGGTGGCCGAGATGGAGATTTGAAAAATACAAAATACGACATAAAATTAAGTTACAGTCCAAAAAATGAACCCAAACAATCATTAGAAAACCCAGTGAACCAAAAAGACGAAGATCTAAAGGCGGATAGAGGAAAATCAATCAAATTCTAAGCAAATCTACATATCTATCAATTGAAAATGAAGATAGAGGTTTCAACTTAACAAAGATTCATAATTCGTAATAGTCCCCAGTGGAGTTTCCAATTTTGTTGTTGGAGATACTCACCTTCTGCAGACATAAGTTGTTTCCCTAGATCTGAATGATACAGGTCTAGAACAAAAACAAACCCAAAATGTTAAACTTTCCCTAGATCTAGTCAATTGCTTGAATATAATGCCACAATATGTCCCTTAAAGGCTGTCCTCACTATTCTTGGAACTTTCACCTCTGCTACTGCAGAAGAACATGTAGAATATTGAAGATAACAAGAGAAATGTGATAGCATACAAGATAATAAACCAGATTTATGCTTGTGATCAAGGACTCAAACAATAGATACAAATGATATAGTAAATATGGGGAAAAAACAAACTTTGTATTAGAAATTATTGAAGAGACTACAACCTTTATGCCTTGGTGTTGAGAGTTCCTTCCAATGGCTCCTTGCCTCTAACTTCACCTTGCCTCCAAATAGCTCAAGAATTATTTTGACAGAGTTTGGGTGTTTAACACAATTATTCCTCCTCTTTCCCATGGGGGGTGAGCCCGTATTTAAAGGCATGGGAGGATAGGATAGGTTGAGGGTCTCATGGATGAGGTGGAGAGAAGATCCTAAAATGAAGGATCTTGAGCTCCAGGTGTCATAAACATAGGGATGAGGCTCCACGGAGGCAAGCTTCTTGAAGCTTCATTTTTTTCATTTAAAACTCAAGCACCACACTTTTAATGAGGGGAACAGGGGATTTTAAGGGGGTAACACTTATTTCATGAAAGAAAAGAGAGACATCACCTCACTTTTCACATGTAAAAGGTGCGTTTCTGACTTAGGAACCGCTTATTTTCAATGGACAAGGTGCATTACTGTCTCAAAACAAGGAAAAATACAAGCGAGCAATTTTCTTCCTTTCATTTCTTTAGGAAAAAGTCTGAGGGATTGGAGAAGACAAGGGAATATGTATCTCATAACATCCTGGTGACGAGATTTAGGTGTAACACCCCTATTTATACTAATCAGTGGAGAATCCTAATAACTCAACATGACCGACTTATCCTCCCAATCAGGGCTGAGTTACCTTGGGAGAATAAAAAATACATTTTAATAATACTTTTGTAGGTACTACTGACCCGACTTACAACAAAGGTTTTACTTCAAGACTTTACATGACCTATTACATCAATGACATCCCTAATCGGAGGAACAACATCTTCGAAAGGGGTAATAACAATAATAATACAAAATAGATTATCTTCCACAGTTACATTTCTTTAACATTAATTGGGGAAAAATTCATTTTCCATATATTAGAAAAAAACACACACAAATATACACACAAAAATTGGCATAAGAATTTGACGGATGAGACCTATCATATTCCTTGAATGATGTGATTGAATTTGAGGAAGGGAACATTGGGGATGGTTTTCAAGGCCCATGTTATGATATAAGGTTCAATAAGGGTATGAGGTCATAACATTTTTCTCTAAGCTCATGGTCCATGTGTAAGGCCTCAAACCACCACACTTAAACTCCATAAGGAATCATTAGCATACAAGTGGAATTATATGATAAATATTCTATGCTTTCTAACATTATAAATGGTTCTCAATGCGTATGTCATGGTTCAATGATAGAATTCATGGGAATACACTATAACATTCATATATGGGGTTTACGATGAATTTGTGTGGCCATAAACCACCACATAGACCTTATAAACAAAATATTCATTATGTCAATGAGATTACATGATCATATAATGGAGATGCTTCTTGGTTTCCAAGCTAGGGTTTATACGAAGTACAAGTTATTGGCCCATAACATTTATCTTTGGATCTCATGGTCCATACACGGGACCCTGGACCACCACACAAGTGCTACAAAGGGAATCTTTGGAATATGAGTGATATGATGTTTTTATTTCAAGGTTTATCACACCATGGATGGTATTCATGGATCATAAAATGTTTTAGGGTTGAAATTAAAGGTCTTTATCCATAATAAAAATTTTGTAGAGCTCATGGGCCATGCGTGGGGCCACAACAACCACATAGGAAATTGTTGAGAATACAACATCAGGAGTCATTCTCCAGTCTTGTAATATCAAGACAGTAGGCTTGTGTAGTCCTACAAATATCCTCATAGCTTGAGGTGGTGGTGTTGTAAAGTCTTGTGAGTAATATCAAGACAGTAGGCTTGTGTATCCATACGAATATCCTCATATGATTGAGGTGGACAGTATGATTGTGTAGCCCTACGAATATCCTCATATGATTGAGGTTGACAACAGGCTTGTGTAGCCCTACGAATATCCTCGTGTGATTGAGGTGGACAGTAGGCTTGTGTAGCCCTACGAATATCCTCATATGACTGAGGTAGATAGTAGGCTTGTGTAGTCGTACAAATATCCTCATGTTTGAGGTGGTGTACTTTACTATGTAAAGTAGATATACTATGTGATATATGGCTAGTCATGGTCAACCGGTGGTACAAGTCTCCTTTAGGGATTAGCTACCCCTAGAGTGATTTACTTTAGCATATGACTATATGACCTGGGGCAATACATATGATCATAGGTTCGGAAACGATCTTATGAGTATGATATGATTAATTAATGAAAACACACATGGACCATGCAGAGATATGTAATATAAGCACAAAGATAGAGAGGGAATTTGAATTACAGTTATGGTAAACAAGTTCAGTTAATTAAGGGTTCAACTCCTTAATTTATGCAAATGGTTATTGGAAATAAACACTGATGGAGATGCACTAGTTGTGTTCAGTTACATTCAGTTCTGTTCAGTTACATTTAGTTCAACTCAGTTACATTTGGTTCAACTCAGTTACATTCAGTTCAACTCAGTTAACTACTCAGTTAGAGTTAGTTAATTAATGGAAGGCACATATCTTCATGTGGAAGATAAATATGGAGTGCCAACTTGACACCATATCAGCATGTGGTGCATGATTAAATATGGATTAGTGTTCTAAGTGTTAGCAATTTGTTGTTACATGCAACTATTCTATTTTTGTTGTAAAACCTAATTTGACTTGTTATTCAAGTGTCATACACTTGGAAAGTTAGATACATTGTTCCATTCGATCTCCTCTCTCTGGTGCTCTCGGTGAAAGAAATCTGTTATTGTGTTGTAATCATTCTCTGTTTCTAATCTATCATACTCGAAGATTGATTGCTGGGTTTTTCACCTTCGAATCAGTGGATGGTTTTCCCAGGGTATATCCTGTGTTCTATGGTTTGATTTATATCTTTGAATTATTGATGTGATTTATATGCACTGTTATTATGGATTAAAGTTTTAAAGTTCAAGTTTCTTCATATTTTTCTCAATCACTAACATGGTATTAGAGCAAGGGTGTGAATAAGCTTATTTTTTTGCAAACACTCTAAGCCTCTACAGATCTTGAAGCATTGAAAACAAGTGTGAAGCAATGGATTCTATATCTGTCCGACCAGAAGATAGACTCAAAGGAACATCCAACTTCAATACATGAAAGGAGAGGGTGTTCAATATTTTGGAAGAACATGATCTATACTATTTTGTGACCTCTGTGATCGAAGAGCCCACTACAAATGCAGGAAGGATAAATTACAAAAATAATCAAGCAAAGGCAAAGTAGATCATATATGACTCTATGAAGGACAATCTCATGTCAGTGATCACTCCATTGAAGACAACAAAGGAGTGTTTCGACACACTCACGAATCTCTATGAGAAGAAGACTCCTACTCAAAAGAGAGCTTTGAAGAACAAGTTGTGTAACATGAATATGGATAAGGATGAGACCGTGGAATCTTTCTTCACAAATATTTCACAAGTGAAGGATCAACTAGAAAGCATCGACGTGGAGACAAATGAGGATGATCTTCTTCAAACAGCCATTGATGGGCTCCCTGTCTCATGGAAGACCTTTCTTGCCGCGGTAAATGGAAGAGAAGAGTAGCCCAATTTCAAAAGACTCTGGCATGACTGCATTCAAGAAGAAGGGCGCATCCATAACAAAACAGTGCACACTAAATAAGAGAATCTAGCTCTCATGGCTAGGACTAAGAAAGGGAGGAAGCCTTTCGCTCCCAAGAAATTCTTTCATTCAAAGAAGAAAGAGATTACAAAGAACTTTGAAAAATAAAATTTTAAATGATACTACTGTTGAAAGAAAGGTCACTTTGCAAGAGAATGCAATAAAAGGAAGAAGGATGAAGGAAAGTTTCATGCCTCCACTACAGTAGAAGAAACCTCGCACAAGATTACACCCAAAGAGGAAGATTCTAGAAGAGAGTCTCTGCTTTGTGCGGATCCATGATCACAGGAGAAGATACATGGCTGATCGATAGTGGTGCTTCCAAGAACATGTCAGGGTACAAGGGTGCAGTCTCCAATCTAAAGGAGAAACAATTCTCATGCATGGTATAATTGGGAGACTATTCTACATATCTAATCCTAGGAGTTGGATCCACATCATTCCAGTTAAAATCAAGAGACATGCTACATATGGATGAGATTTTGTATGTTCCTGGATTGAAGAAAAATCTACTCTCTGTGTCTGTCCTTGAAGATAAAGGCTTCCGTGTGATATTCATGGATAATCAAGTATATTTATGGCCGAAGAACCAGAACCTTGATACTGCTGTTGTTTTTGGAGTTAGAGAAGGAGGACTCTACAAGGTCCCAGGAAATATTATTTCAGACATGGTGCATCATACTATCATACCATGTGAGCTTTGGCATAGGAGACTCAGACATCTCCACTTCAGAGCACTTCCTGGTTTACAGTGAATGGTGAAATGTATTCCTAGTTTCGATTTTGTTCATGATTCTATCTGTCGAGGTTGTGCTTTAGGAAATAATGTAAAAAATAAATTTCCTAGCAGCCATACTAGATCTAAAGGCATCCTTGACTTAGTACATTCAAATCTGTGTGGACCCATGTCTACCCCTTCCCTTAGTGGGTACATTTACTATGTTTTATTCATTGATGATTTCTCCTGTAAGGCCTAGATTTACTTCATGAAAGCCAAAAGTGAAACCTTCTGTAAATGCCAAGAATTTAAAGCCTTGGTAGAAAACCAGACAAGTAGACATATCCATGCCCTAAGGTCTGATAATGGAGGAGATTTGAATCAAATTCCTTTAATGAGTTTTGTAGTGACGCAGGGATATGTAGACAATTAACAGTTCCTTACAACCCACAACAGAATGGGGTTCCAGAGAGAAAGAATAGAACTGTTTGTGAGGCTGCAAAAGCCATGTTACATGATCAGGATATTTCTACTTATTTATGAGCAAAAGCTACTAGTACAACAGTGTACATTCAGAATAGAAGTCCGCATGCAGTTCTTGATGAGAAAACACCTTAATAGGTGTTCACTGGTGAAAACCAAACATATCACATATTCAAATTTTTGGATGTCCTGTGTATATTCACATTCCAAAAGAAAAGAAAACCAAGATGGAACCTTCTGGAAAGAAGGGAACTTTTGTTGGCTACAGTGAGACCTCCAAATCATTTAGAATTTATGTACCTGGTGAGAGACATGTTGAGGTAAGTCGGGATGTGACTTTAAATGAGGAGGCAGCATTCAAGCATTCAAAAGAGCTTGAATGCGATCTAGAGATAGATGAGACTGAGATTCCTACTTCGGAAAATCATGAGAATGATTATTCCTCTTCTAAGATTCAGAGGGAGAATCCAGCAGAGCCTACATAGTTACTTGTCATTGATGAACCAATTGAACCGGTTAATGAACCTCCTACAAAGAGGAGGGCAGCATGGTGCCATGATATATTGAGAGATGCTGAGAAGCATGGAGCACTAGTGGGGACTTCCAGAAAGCATATGCATTCTGATAGATATTCAAGATATGTTGCATTGATGAGAAACATCAGTGACTCTGAGCCTTCATCATATGAAGAGGCTGGAGAGCAACAAGTATGGAAAGATTCTATGATAGAGAAGTATCATTCTATACCGAAGAATGATGTTTGGGATATTGTTCCTAAACCCGAGAGGAAGTCAATTGTTACTTCCAGATGGCTTTACAAGATAAAGCATGCTGCAGATGGTAGCGTGGAAAAATTCAAAGCCATATTTGTTGCCCGAGGATTCTCTCAGAAAGAGGGCATTGAATATGAGGAGACCTTCGCTCCAGTGGCCAGGTATACTACTATCATATCTATTATTTCACTTGCATCAATATTAGGTTGGAAGCTTCACCAGATGGATGTGAAGGCTGCCTTCCTCAATGGTGAGATTGCGGAAGAAGTTTACATTGAGCATCCTGATGGTTTTGTGATACATGGGAAGGACTCCCATGTCTGCAAGTTAAATAAATCCCTGTATGGGTTAAAACAATATCCTCAAGCTTAGTACGCCAGAATAGACAGTTATCTTCATAAACTAGATTTCTTGAAAAGTGATTTAGATTCCAACTTGTACTTCAAAGTAGTGGAGAACCTGCCTCTGATACTGGTTCTATATGTTGATGATATTTTCCTCACTAGAGAGGAAAAATTTATTGCTGAGTGTAAGAGGGAGCTTACCTCAGAGTTTGAGATGAAAGACTTAGGTCTTATGCACTACTTCCTAGGTCTTGAGATTTGGCAGAGGAATGATGAGACATTTCTATCTCAAGGGAAGTACACAGTGGCCATCTTGCGAAGATTTGGCATGGTGGATTGTAAATCCATAAACACTCCAATGGATTCCAATTTGAGAAAACTCCATAAGACTGAGACTAGATCGGATCCAGTGGACCCCACATTATATAGACAGTTGATTGGCTCGTTGATGTACTTGGTACACTCAAGGTCAGACATTTGCTATGTAGTTAGCATCTTGAGTCAGTTCATGACTGATCTTAGACATAGACATTGGGTTGCAGGTAAGCACATATTGAGGTACCTCTGTGGTACAATTACTTATGAACTCAGGTATGCCTCCAATGGAGGAGTTTGATTTCTTGGATATACTGATTCTGATTGGGGTGGAAGCATTGTTGATCGTAAGAGCACTTCCAGATATTGTTTCAGCTTGGGTTCTGCTATGATTTCTTGGTCCAGCAGAAAGCAGGGCTCAGTTTCCCAAAGCACAGCAGAGGCTGAGTTAATTGTTGCTAGTACGGCTTGCACAAAAGCAGTGTGGCTAAGAAAGCTACTTGGAGGATTACTCAATGTAAAGCTAGAACCTACAGTGATTAGGGGTGACAACCAAAGTTGTATAAAGCTTTCTGAGAATCCTGTGTTTCATGACAAGTTGAAACACATAGAAATGAAGTATCACTTCATTATAGACATGGTCCAGAAAGGTATGGTAAAACTTCAGTATGTATCCACTGAGGAGTAGATTGCAGATGTTATGACAAAGCCTATGTCCGTGACAAAGTTTAGACACTTTCAAGATAAACTTGGTATGGCAGAGAATGTCTCCCTCCCTAAGAGGGAGTGTTGAGAATACTGCATCAGGAGTCATTCTCCAGTCTTGTAATATCAAGACAGTAGGCTTGTGTAGTCCTACGAATATCCTCATATGATTGAGGTGGTGATGTTGTAAAGTCTTGTGAATAATATCAAGACAGTAGGCTTGTGTAGCCCTATGACTATCCTCATATGATTGAGGTGGACAGTAGTCTTGTATAGCCCTACAAATATTTTCATATGATTGAGGTGGATAGTAGGCTTGCGTAGCCCTACGAATATCCTCATATGATTGAGGTGGACAGTAGGCTTGTGTAGCCCTACGAATATCCTCATATGATTGAGGTGGACAGCAGGATTGTGTAGTCCTACGAATATCCTCATGTTGTGAGGTGGTGTACTTTACTATGTAAAGTAGATATACTATGTGATGTATGGCTAGTCATGGTCAACGGGTGCTACAAGTATCCTCTAGGGATTAGCTACCCCTAGAGTGATTGTGACTTTAGCATATGACTATATAACCTGGGGAAATACATATGATATTAGGTTTGGAATGATCTTATGAGTATGATATGATTAATTTATGAAAATACACATGGACCATGCAGAGATATGTAATATAAGCACAAAGATAGAGAGAGAATTTGAATTACAGTTATGGTAAACAAGTTCAGTTAATTAAGGGTTCAACTCCTTAATTTATGCAAATGGTTATTGGAAACAAACACTGATGGAGATGCACTAGTTCTGTTCAGTTACATTCAGTTCTTTTCATTTACATTCTGTTCTGTTCAATTACATTCAGTTCTATTCAGTTACAATCAGTTCAACTTATTTACATTCAGTTCAACTCAGTTAACTACTCACTTAGGGTTAGTTAATTAATGGAAGGCACATATCTTCATGTGGAAGATAATTATGGAGTGCCAGCTTGACACCAGATTAGCATGGGGTGCATGATTAAAGATGGATTAGTGTTCTAAGTGTTAACAAGTTGTTGTTACATGCAACTATTCTATTTTTGTTGTAAAACCTAATTTGACTTGTTTTTTAAGTGTTATGCACTTGGCAAGTTAGATACAGTGTTACATTCGATTTCTCTCTCTGGTGCTCTCGGTGAAAGCAATATGTTATTGTGTTGTAATCATTCTCTGCTGCTAATCTATCATACTTGAAGATCGTTTGCTGGGTTTTTTATCCTCCGAATCAGTGGAGGGTTTTCCCAGGGTATATCCTATGTTCTATGGTTTTATTTATATCTTTGAATTATTGATGTGATTTATATGCACTGTTATTATGGATTAAAGTTTTAAAGTTCAAGTTTCTTCATATTTTTCTCAATCACTAACATAAATTAGTAGGAAACATCAGCCCACAAGTGCATTATGGTAGTGATTTTGAGGTTTTCCACGTTAGAGGTTAGTCTTAGTTCCTAAGACATGGTTTGGTGCCAAGATATAGGTTTTTTGTCCATAACATTTTTCTTTGAGGCTCATGGGTCATGTGTGGGGTCTCAAGCCACAATACTTTGGCATGTGAGAGGGATATGGTTCTAATTTAAAGATTTGAGATGCTAAGTGTGATTATCACTTCCCATACAATGTTCCAATGCCAAAAGAAAAATCCTTACCCCATTATTTTCCTGTATGGATCATGGGAAATGTGTGGGGCCTTAGCTACCACATCATCCCCACATAGGATATTTTTAACCTGCAAGTGGAATATGGTGTCCATATCAAGATTTGTAACAATAAGGATGGTTGTTATGAACCAAAATTTAAATTGAGGGTCTAAATATTTACCAATTCCATATAGGGCTCATGGTCCATGCACGGTCTTGTGGGCCACGACATAGAGCTTCCATAAGGAATATTTAGCATACGTGTGATATATGGTCATAATTTTAAGGATTAAAAAACTAGAAATGGTTCTAAATTCCCATATCACACTAAAAATTTGCGGAAGGAGCTCATGGTCTATGTATGGAGCCCCAAACTAACGTTCATGCTCTTCATAAGGAATTTTGGCTTTTGAGTGTGATATTGTTAGTATATGAGGTTTAAACTACTAGGTATGGTTATTGATACATGCCCCATGGCTTGATATGAAAAGAAGTGGTATTGGACCATAACATTTGTTTTGGGGGCTCATAATCCATCTATCAGGCCATAGGCCACTATTGGGGACAAATATTTGTCAAGGTGGTGTCTTTGCATGTTAAATCTCCACATTTAGTGCTTACAAGCAAGTTATGAGAATTATAGAGTCTAGTTCTTGGTGCAAGGTCATGGATCCCAATGATTGTTCTTGTCTATGGTTAGATCCAATAACACACTTCATTCTTTGTTCAATTGGAGGTGTGTGGGGCTATGCTCTCACTGATCATTGTTGGTCACTGTTTTGATGTTTATTTTTTTCTTAAAATACATGTTTTTCCTTCATATTCTATCCATATCCCTCATATTTTATCCATATTTCCTTCAAATATGACCATATGAGGTATAATTGTCACTTCTTTTAATGAATTGAATTTTTCAATTTTAAAGCATTAAAATTAATTTTTTAACAGAAATTATAGGATTTTACAACTTCTCGTAATTGCTCCTAGCTTTGCATATTTGCAGGATAGATGGGTGTGATCTAAGACATGTGGCAAAATCCTTGATGTCGAAGAATGTATAAATATCTATCAGCTTAACTAAAATAGCTTGGTAGGTGTTTGGTCAAAGCTGGTCAAACAACACGACTTGTACAAGAAAAACTATGTTTTTAGCATAAAATCCGTGCAGTTTTGAGATTTAGTGGGATTTTACCCATTTTTGTGGATCTGAAGGATGAATTTCAACTTCTAAACGCTTGATTTTATCTTTAATGGCTAGGTGAATGCATGAGGTGATTACATAAAAAGTAAAACTATGCAGTATACTCATGCAGATCTTCCACTTTAACTTTTTAGTAGATTCCCTACTTAAGGAAGGGAGAGAGAGATTCAATTTCTTTGAAATATAGAATAAATCCGATTTTCTGTAGTACCTATCAATAAAAAACTGATAGCAGCCTGGTTTCGCATATGGGTATACAGGTATTTCCATTGTTTAGGATTATTACCTTCATGCACAATACGCAGGTCGGCCTTGTACATATAATTGATCATGTTTGGCTGATCAGGTTACTTTGTTTTAAATCTATTGAACAGTGGAGATACAGATGGTCGTGTTCCAGTGTTATCAACAAGATACAGTCTAAATGCCCTCGGACTTCCTACAAGGGGCTCCTGGCGACCATGGTATCATAATGAACAGGCGAGAATAGCTGACGAATACTTTAAAGCACTTCGCAAGAATGCAATCAAAGTTGAAACTTCAAGCCTATTACACTACAGGACACTAAATCTTTTGTGCTCCACTGTGGAAGGGTACAATATAATCTTTCGTCGTCGCTCGAAATCTATATAGTTCGCAGATGGATTTCTTTAATGTGAATCTCGAGTGTCTGCACTACTAAAACATTGATAATGTTGAAAATTTCAAACTGATGTGCAAAATTCAAACAATAACTTTTCAATCCAGCCATATTTTAAAATCAAAACAAGTGACGTTTCGATCTGTCCGTGCGATACATATTTTAATAAATAAAGTTAATAAAGACCATAATAATAATGAGGTATCATCTATGTCAGTCAGAGAACACAAAAAATCAAACATGGATCTCAAAAGCGCGCTTGTAGCCGGCTCCTCTCTTAAGCTCTGCACATGGAGCAAAAAAGCCCCACCCTCGGGGGTTCGATCTTTGCTGACGAGATAGAGGTTAAAATCTAGTACAGTATAGCCCAGCTCTATACAATACAATTACTATTAAATAAACTCTAATTTAAATTTTTAACTTGGACTCAAAAAAATCAGGATGAAATTAATGGCTGGCCATTAAAACATGGTATACTACAGCAATCAAATAACATACAGTTGTCAAAAAGCTTTGTATGGGCTAATCCTTTCCTTTGTTTTGAAGCAGTTTTCATCACCCAACTAAAGAAGGTTATTTGACAGCTTTTTTATAATGATTTTGATAAATTCATATTTTTTGAGTTAATTCATTTATAATTATTGTTTATTGTGGTTGGATCAAGTCTATAAAGATCAAATGGTTAAGAGATAGTTATGTAATACAAAACAATTTTCATATTTTTTTATATTCCCTATATTTTTCTAGTTAAACGGATTCAAGAGCCACTTACATGTTATCACAAACATTCTCCCTATTATCCACTTATCAATTATAAGTTAATTTTTTTTTTATCTAGCTACCTTAATTTTTTATATTCCTGTTTTATAGTTGTTTTTTATTTTATTTTAAATGGCTGCCATGTAATCAATCTCCATGGTACACTTGTCTCATCTTAGTTAAAAAACATAGACCATAGTCCATCACAAATCTCAAATAAAAACATCTATCCACTTAATGATTTCACAAATAACCTTTAAAATATGGATACAACCTAATGTTATAAGTTGGAGTATTTTGTACTAGCTATTAAGTGTTGACTGTTGGAATCTTGATACAACCTATTGGTATAACCGGAGCACAGCTGTACAGAGGGTTAATTGTTCATTTCTCTGAGGTTTCACATATCACCGTTAAAATTTTGAGTTCGGTTTCGGTCTCCCCATTAATATATATTAGTAACTGCTGTACACAGGGTTGGACTCAAGCTTGGGCTTTAGGTTAAATTACCATATGTGTGTGTTGTGTAAAAAGGAGTCTCCGCTCTCTTTTACGTCAGCAAGGGCTATCCTCTTCCTTCCATGTGCGAAGACTAAGAGAGGGAGAACGGGTAAGAGGGTTAGATATTTCCAGTCTCAGTATTGTTATTCTAGGTCAGTCAATTTTGAAGAGATTCTAGAATCCATTTAGTGATACTCCGGAGTCCGTAGGTTAATTCCCAAGAGATTCTAGAATGCAATAAGATTGACCAGAAGCAGCCAAATCACAGCTACGTGGAGTGATTGGTTGAGACTTGGTTTTTTGTTTGTTTTCCTTCTTCTTAATCTTCCTTCTCTTCTTCTTCTTATCCACCTGACTACTACTACTACAACTTTCAATAAGCGAAGAGGGAGAAAAGGGAGAAGACACATCCGATGAAGAAGGCGAGGGATCAACATGATGCTGATGCTCCTATGATGAAGGGCTAGGATATGAGGCAATTGGTGTACATGGGATAACTAGAATGGAGAATAACCAAACAGGTAATCCAATAGTCAATCTAAGAAGGTTTAACATAGCAATGAAAGGAGGACCAACATCCCCATATGGAGGGAAAACAAAAGACATGCTTAGTGAAGGAGTCTCTTGGTTGGTATTCCTAGAAGGTGAAGCCATAACTATGTAACAAAACTATCTCTCTCTTCTAAAAAATTCTAACTGTACAGTCAACAAGCACTACTCAAACTAAATTAGCAAGCAAAATATGTGAGAGGAGTGGATTAAGGTCTAGAACCTCAAGTGATTGTCAAATCATCACAACTCGCTATATACCGTAGGGCCCAATAGTAGAGCGCGACAAGGAGGATTGGGATCATACCCTTTCCTAAATACTTGACTACCTGGATGGTATGTGCATAGTAATCTCCCCGAGTATTGTTCTCGGTGTATTATGATAATAGGACATCCAAAGGGCTATGCTCAGATGATCGCAAGATTCCTAAAGGTGTCTCTTGATATACGCAAGGTACGTGGGAGCTCCACTCTGTAGTAGTGTTTTTTAATGCACAACCGTTCGAAAGGGGCATTCCAATATACAACTGAGTACGTGAAGTACCTTTTGATATAACTCAAGGGTACATGAAAGGCCATTCGATATACTAATGGTACATGAAAGAACCCCATGATACCTAAAATGTAGTGTAGGAAAAAAACAACAGCTCTACACTTAAAGACGTCAGAACACATCTCTAACCTATCACTCCTTTCTAAAAAAAATTAACCTAAGATAGTGCTTAATTTTATATTTAATGGTTAGGTGAATGCATGAGGTGAGTACATAAAAAGTAAAACCATGCAGTATGCTCATGCAGATACTTTCACTTTAACTTTTTCGTAGATTCCCTACTTAAGGAAGGGAGAGAGAGATTCAATTTCTTTGAAATACAGAATAAATCCCATACAAAAATATAAAAAAATCTTCTATGGTCCGTTCCTAACTAAAACAAATAAAATATTATTTTTTGAATTGAAAAAAAAGTGAGATATCTAACGAAAAGCAAAAAAAGATTGTTACGACTTTTATACAAAACTGTTCAGATTTTCCAACTAAAGTGAGAATAAACTAATCGCAAAATTCTACAATAACTTTTATATGGATTTTTTCACAATTTTTTGAAAAAAGAAAAAAACATACAAAAATCTTTTATAACAAATGAAGACAAATTGAAATGAATCTTTTCTTTTTTCTGTTAAAGAAGACACATATCAGATATCTAGCAAAACCAGTTCTAGTCAAATCCAAATATGAAGCTTTAAATACCAACATCAATCACAATTATTGAAAAGACCCATGAATTCTTAGGCGAGCTATAGGGGGGGCAGACTCAAGAATAAATTCCAAAGTTCAAACCACAACTGTAACTATGTGAATCATGTATCTCAAATCCTAAAAATAAGCATTTAAGAATCAAATACTAGACATGGATAAAAATAATACCTGGCACCGCAAGTTGCAGGTTCACACTAGAGTGTTGGAAGCTCCAGTACCACACCTTTCACACAGAAACATAGCGGTGGCACCACTCTCTTCTAACAGGGAAAAGGTAGTGGCACCACACTTAATAGATAGACCAGACACGATGGTCAAGATGGCTATTTGAAAAATAAAAATGTGACAGAAAAGTAAGTTACAGTCCAAAAAATGAACCCAAATAATCATTAGAAAACCCAGTGAACCAAAAATACGAAGATCCAAACGAGGATAGAGCATAATCAATCAAATTCAATGCAAATCTACATATCTATTAACTGAAAATGAAGATAGAGGTTTCAACTTAACAAAGATTCAAAATTTGAAGTAGTCCCCAGTGGAGTCACCAATTTTGTTGCTAGAAATACTCACCTTCTGCGGACAGAAGTTGTTTCCCTAGATCTAAATGATACAGGTCTAGAACAAAAACAAACCCAAAATGTTAAAATTTCCCTAGATATGGTCTATTGCTTGAATATAATGCCACAATACTTCCCTTAAAGGTTGTCCTCGCTATTCTTGGAACTTTCACCTTTGCTACTGCAGAAGAACTTGTAGAAGATTGAAGATAACAAGAGAAATATAATAGCATACAAGATAATAAACCAGATCTATGCTTGTGACTAAGGCATCAAACAATAGATACAAATGATATAGTAAATACAGAGAAAAAAAAAAGACACTTTGTATTAGAAATGATTGGAGAGACTACAACCTTTATGCCTTGGTGTTGAGAGTTCCTTCCAATGGCTCCTTATCTCTAACTTCACCTTGCCTCCAATAGCTCAAGAATTATTTTGACAGAGTTTGGGTGTTTAACACAATTCTTCCTCCTCTTTCCCATGGGGGGTGAGTCAGTATTTAAAGGCATGGAAGGATATGATAGGTTGAAGATCTCATGGGTGAGGTAGAGAGAAGATCTTAAAATGAAGGATCTCGAGCTCTAGGTGTCCTAAACCATAGGGATGAAGCTCCACGGAGGCAAGCTTCGAGAAGCCTCTCGAAGCTTCATTTTTTTCCTTTAAAACTCGAGCACCACACTTTTAATGAGGGTAACAAGGGGTGTTAAGGGGGTAACACTTATTTCATGAAGGAAAAGAGCGACATCACCTCACTTTCCACATGTAAAAGGTGTGTTTCTGACTTAGGAACTGCTTATTATCAATGGACAAGGTGCGTTACTGGCTCAAAACAAGGAAAATTACAAGGGAACAATTTTCTTCCTTTCATTTCTTTAGGAAAAAGCTCTGAGGGATTGGAGGAGACAAGGGAATACCTAAAAGGTGTGTTTCTGACTTAGGAACTGCTTATTATCAATGGACAAGGTGCGTTACTAGCTCAAAACAAGGAAAATTACAAGGGAACAATTTTCTTCCTTTCATTTCTTTAGGAAAAAGCTCCGAGGGATTGGAGGAGACAAGGGAATACCTATCTCATAACATGATGGTGATGAGATTTAGGTGTAACACCCCTATTTATACTGATCAGTGGAGAAGCCTACTAACTCAACATGGACGACTTCTCCTCCCAATCAGGACTGAATTGCTTTGGGAGAATAAAAAATACATTTTAATAATACTTTTGTGGGTACTACCGACCCAACTTACAACGGAGGTCTTACCTCAAGAATTTACATGACAAATTACATCAATGACATCCCTAATCAGAGGAACAACATCTCCGAAAGGGGTAAAACAATAATAATACAAAATAGAATATCTTCCACAGTTACATTTCTTTAACATTAATTGGGAAAATTTTCATTTCCCATATATTAGAAAAAAAACACACAGATGTACACACAAAAATTGGCATAAGCATTTGACGGATGAGACCTATCGTATTTCTTGAATGATGTGATTGAATTTGAGGAAGGGAACATTTGGGATGGTTTTCAAGGCCCATGTTATGATATAAGGTTCAATAAGGGTATTAGGTCATAACATTTTTCTCTAAGCTCATGGTCCATGTGTAAGGCCTCAAACCACCACACATAAACTCCATATGGAATCAGTATCCTACAAGTGGAATTATATGATAGATATTCTACGCTTTCTACTAGTATAAGTGGTTCTCAATGCGTATGTCATGGTTTGATGATAAAATCCATGGGAATACACTATAACATTCATATATGGGGCTTATGATCAATTTGTGGGAACATAAACCACCACATAGACCTTATAAATAAAATCTCCATTATGTCAATGAGATTACATGATCATATAATGGAGATGCTTCTTGGTTTCCAAGCTAGGGTTTATACAAAGTACAAGTTATTGGCCCATAACATTTATCTTTGGATCTCATGGTCCATACACGAGACCCTGGACCACCACACAAGTCCTACAAAGGGAATATTTGGAATATGAGTGATATGTGGTGTTTATTTCAATGTTTATCACACCATGGATGGTCTTCATGGATCATAAAATGTTTTAGGGTTGAAATTCAAGGTCTTTATCCATAACAATTTTTTGTAGAGCTCATGGGCCATGCGTGGGGCCACAATAAACACATAGGAAATCCGTAGGAAATAGCAGCCCACGAGTGCATTATGGTAGTGATTTTGATTTTTTCCACATTAGAGGTTAGTTTTAGTGCCTAAGAGATGGTTTGGTGCCAAGATACACGTTGTTTGTCCATAGCATTTTTCTTTGAGGGTCATGGGCCATGTGTGGGGTCTCAAGCCACAATACTTTGGCATGTGAGAGGGATATGGTGCTAATTTAATGATTTGGGATGATAAGTGTGATTCTCATTTCCCATAAAATGGTCCAATTCTAAAAGAAAAATCATTACCCCATTATTTTCCTGTATGGATCATGCGAAATGTGTGGGCCTTAGCTACCACATCATCCCTACATATGATATTTTTAACCTGCAAGTGGAATATGGTGGCCATATCAATATTTGTAACAATAAGGATGGTTGCTATGAACCAAGATTTAAATTGAGGGTCTAATTCTTTACCAATTCCATATAGGGCTCATGGTTAATGCATGGTCTTGTGGGCCACCACATAGATCTTCCATAAGGAATATTTAGCAAACGTGTGATATAAGGTCATCATTTTAAGGATTAAAAAACTAGAAATGGTTCTAAATTCCCATTTCACACTAAACATTTGTGTAAGGAGCTCATCATGTATGGGGCCCCAAACTAACATACATGCTCTTCATAAGGAATTTTGTCTTTTGAGTGTTATATTGTTAGTATATGAGGTTTAAATTACTAGGTATGGTTATTGAAACATGCCCCATGGATTGATATGAAAAGAAATGGTATTGGACCATAACATTTGTTTTGGGGGCTCATAATCCATCTATCAGGACATAGGCCACTATTGGGGACAAATATTTGTCAAGGTGGTGTTTTTGCATGTTAAATATCCATGTTGAGTGTTTGCAAGCTAGTTATGAGAATTATAGAGTATGGTGCTTGGTACAAAGGTCGTGGATCCCAATGATTGTTCTTGTCTATGGTTAGATCCAATAACACACTTCATTCTTTGTTCAATTGGAGGTGTGTAGGGCTATGCTCTCAGTGATCATTGTTGGTCATTGTTTTGATGCTTATTTTTGTCATAAAAATCCATGTTTTCCTTCAAATTCCACCCATATCCCTCATATTTTATCCATATTTCCTTCAAATATGACCATATGAGGTATAATTGTCACTTCTTTTCATGAATTGAATTTTTCAATTTTAAAGCATTAACATTATTTTTTTTAACAGAAATTACAAGATTTTACAACTTCCCATAATTGCTCCTAGATTTGCATACTTGCAGGATAACTGGGTGTGATCTAAGACATGTGGTAGAATCCTTGATGTCCAAGGATGGATAAATATCTATCAACTTCATGAAAATAACTTCGTAGGTGTCTAGTCAACGTTGGTCAAACAACACCACTTGTACAATAAAAACTTTGTTTTTAGCATAAAATCTATGCAGTTTTGAGATTTCATGGCATTTTACCCATTTTTGTGGATATGAAGGATGAATTCGGCCCTCTAACATAAAATATGGGATCTTATCCTCAGATCAAGAGTAATTTTAGTATTTGTGGTTGTAAACCTTTTGTATAAATACCTCAAAGCATAGATAGTTTGATAACTTAAGAATTTGGAATTTGTACTTTGGGATTTAATAGAATTCGTAGACCTTCGAGTTGTTATCAGATTGGTGTTAAGTCGATTTACTGGAGAAGTTTATCAATAGTTAGCAGAGTCTATAATATATGATTGTGTGCAAGTGTGAAAGTAAAGCATTGGAGGGCCACCTTTTTCAAGCTTGGACATTCATTTTCATTCCATCTTTTAACTAATGGTATGAATTGCATTTTTTTGTTGTAGCTTCTATTGAATTCATGTTCATCATAATATTGCTTAATTCAATATTTGATTCTAGAATTTACCAGCTTAATGATTTTTAGGATGCACATCTAGCTATTTTTTCCTTTACATATTATGTGAGTTAATTTCTTGTAAAAGAATTCAATGTATAATTTTGTCTTCAACAGTAGGGTGTTATAGTTTTCTATGCTTTTTAATATCTCATATTTATAATAGTTGATGAGTAAAATGTTGATGGATGTTAAGGAATCTAATGATAATATCTCCTATAAGGGATTTTAGTACTTCTTAAACCTACAGTGTTCAAGACATCTTAGATTTATTTCTTTTAGACGAAGTTTAGATCTAAATCCATATACTTTGGATGTGCTTCTAAGTTTTACAAACACTAGATTTACAATTAAATTATATGCTCTAGTTTATATCAGTAAACTAGGCCAACTTTTTTGGCATCGTTGCTAGGGAAGCACGTTTAGAGATAGACTTAGAAAAGTTTATTTAAATATGTAGCTTTTATTAAAAAAAACACAAGCACAGGATTTAGTTTTAATTTTAGTTATGTTTCTTTATGTCTAGACAAAGAGATGATAATGGTATATTTTTTAAACAAAACCCCCCAAAAACTAATCAACCATCATTAGGAGCAAGAACATCTACACCTAAGAAAAAAGAATTCACTACACCAACTGCTTGAAAAATCACTTTGGAAGAATTAGAATAAAAACAACGTTTAGGACCAAGGTTAACTCTCATTGAAAGACAAACTTGTTGGCTCATGAAGTAAAGAGGAAATGAACACAAGTAGCAACATCTTCTGCACAACCTTTCTTTGAACAATTAGATAAAATCGAAGAAAAATGACCTCATATTCATAGTGAAAAATCAAAAGAATTAAAAAAGGATTTTTAGGATCAAGAAAATTTAACTAAAGAATTTTGGCAATCTAGGATGGATGAAGAGGAGGCCTCTAATATACCAAGGATAGGACCAACCCCAGAACAACGAAGAGAGTATGACAAACAAAGGGAAGAAGAAAGAAGAATAAAGAAGAAGAAGAGACCATGAGGCCAAGAGAAGAGAAGGTGAAATAATTGGAAGAACAGAGGAAGAACAGAGGAAGAATAGAGGAAGAACAATAAACTACTTTCATATTTCCATTCTTATATACCAATTCCATTCTAGGGGAAGAGGTAAAAATGAAAAATATTCCACCATATATTTTACGTAACTTTTATGGTATGGATTCTGAATATCCAGATTCATTCTTGTTTGATATTGATATTTTATGTCATACCTATGGATATACTAGTGATACAAATAAGCTTCGTCTTTGTCCTGCTACTCTTAAGGAAACTGCATTAAAATCGTTCATGGGACTAGGGGAACATACTATAACCAATTGGGATGCCATGAGAAAAAAGTTCCTTAAAAAATATCAAGCATATTGTAAATCTAAAGATTCAAAGGATGATATTTTTAGGATGTCTCAAAAAGAGGATGAAAGTTTAGAGGAATATCTTATAAGATTTCTATATAACTTGCAAAAATATAAACACAGTTCTTTGACTTCTGATATCACCCAAACAATCTTCCTAAACGGTATACGAGATGAATATCTTGATTTTATTAACGTAATGGTAAAAGGAGATATTTCTTACTCACCATTTGATTAAATTGAAGAACTATGTCAAAAATACTCAAGAGGAAGAGCAATAACTGGAAGAGATGTCATTTCCCAAAATACCAAATCAGTAACATGAAGTATAACCATGAGCTAAACTTGGAAATTTATTAGAAGATTTCAAAACTGATATTTTAAGTACATTAGGGACACAAGTTGAGACATTAAAAACTAAAAAAAATACAATAAGAACAAGACCAAGTATTATCATTTTTTTGTCCCAAATGTAGGAAGAAGCATCCATTGAAAGAATGTCCTCTAGATAGTATTCAGATTTGTGGACTTTGTGTAGAGAATCATATCAATGATGATTGTCCTAGGTTGAAGTAATTACAAAAATCTCGTATGGAAGGGAGACAAGGAATGGAATATCTTTATTATTTAGCACCAAAAATACCTTGGCAACCACCTTTTTTAGGTATATCTCAAAATTATCAAGATCTTGTTCAAAATTCATGGAATGATCCTATTCCTTGGAAAACTTGGTTTCCTGGGAAAAACAAAAACCAGCCTTCTCAAGGTTAGCAAGGATATTATTATGGGATTCAATCATACCAACATCCATAACAAAAACCCTACCCATAGTCATACCAAAAACCATATCCTCAACAATCCTTATCAACAATTTCAACAAAATAAACCACAAATTTCATTTTCTCAACAACCATTACCTGCACCACAAATAACCCAACCTCAACAACTCTAGTTACCATCTAACCAATCCCCACCTAGACCAACTCAATTACCAACCTATCCTGTGGAAAATGCTAATAATAAAGATGAAAACCCCATGTATAACATTGATGAAGGAACATCATTTCATACATACTCAATCCTTCCTATTCAAAACATCCACTTAAGGTATGGGAAAGTTTTACAAAAGGATTCTCCTGTTATCATAGAATAAAAAGTAGAAAAAAAGATTCCTGAAAAAATATAACACAAAATATTTGCAAATAGACAATCATACTCATAAGAGTAAGACAATGATAAACCAAACACCTCCTTTTCTAGAAAGGTTAACTAGGGAAAAATTACCAATATCTCTTCCTGAATTTGATGTCTTAGATGAATTGAAGAATGTTTGTGTGGAAATTCCTTTATTGCAAGATATTAAATATATTCCAATCTATATGAAGGAAATTAGATAATTATGTCTAAATAAAACTGGAAAAATAAAGAAAGTTCCACCAACAATTCATGTGATTGGAAATTTAGTGGGCTTAATGTCAAACACTGTTTCACTTGAAAAATATGTTGACCCAAGGATTCCAATGGTAACAATAACTATCAACAAATTTTCAATTTCTAAAACATGAGTTGACTTAGGTGCAACTGTCAATGTGATGGCATTAGAAACAATGAAATATTTGAATATGCAAAATATTCGACCAACTACTACAATCTTAGAACAACCTTATAGATCTAAATTAGTGCAAGAAGGTATACTTGAAGATATCATAGTTTCTTTGGATTCTTGGGAGTATCCAATAGATTTCTTAGTTCTTCAACAAAAATCTAATATAGGAGGACATCCAATGATTGTTGGAAGACCTTGGTTGGGCATAAATGATGCCTTCATTGGTTGTAGAACATGTAATATGATCATTTCGCATGGAACTAAAAAGAAATAGATCATACTTTATCCTTCTTCTCAAACACCTTATGTAGTAGATCAATTATCATGGCTTGATGAAACAAAACACCAATAGGAATAAGTGATTCAACCTATTTTAAGTTTTAATCAAGCTTTTTATTTTAGGGAGGAAAATAATGAATATTTGTTAGATTATTTCATTTCTGAACCAAATATCTTTGAACAATTGAGAAACATGCAATACATTGTTGCAGATCAGGTTTTAGGACAAACTTTTCAAGAAAATTGCACAATCAATTCTTTAGGATCATCATTTAATGAAAATTTTCCCATTAACTCAATGACAAATGCTCAAAGAAAAACAATTGAAAGAAGTACTAGGAAATATTTGAATATTGGTGCAAATATTGAACCATCTCAAGAAGAACAATTGATTACATTATTGAATAAATATCATAAAGTGTTTGCTTGGGAATACACTGATATTCCTGGAATTCATCTTGAAACATGTACTCATCATATCTACACAGATGATGATATAAGACCTCTATGACAGCCTCAACAAAGAATGAATCCAATGCCGAGAGAGATAGTTAAAGAAGGATTGCAAAAAATATTAAAGGTGGGATTTATCTACCCTATATCTGACAGTCAATGGGTTTCTCCGTTAGTTTTTGTACCTAAGAAAAATGGAAAATGGAGAATTTGTGTAGATTATAAAGAATTAAACAAAGAAACACTTAAGGATTATTTTTCGTTAGCATTCATATATCAAGTATTGGATGCAATAGTTGGGGAAAAGTATTTTTCCTTCCTAGATGAATTTAGTGGTTTTAATCAAATCAAAATAGTATTAGAAGACCAAGACAAAACCACTTTTACATGTCCATGCGGTACATATGCTTATAAGGTATTACATTTTGGTTATGTAATGCTCCAACTACTTTTTAAAGAGCAGTTTTGACTATTTTTGTTTATTCAATACATGATGTGTAGAAGTATACATGGACAATTTTTCTGTGTATGGAAATACTTTTGATGATTCCTTGAAGAATTTGGAAAAAATCCTAAAAATATGCATAGAAACAAATTTGTCTCTTAGCAATGAAAAACGTTTCATTATGTTAACTGAAGGAATAGTATTGGGTCATCATATTTCATCATAAGGGATTACAGTGGATCCTGTAAAATACAAATAATTGTGAACTTATGAGAAACAATAAATCAGAAATATGTGAGAAGTTTTCTTGGATATGCAAGCTATTATCGAAGATTCGTTGAAATTTTAGTAAAATAGCTTTTCCATTATTCAAATCACTTGCAAAAGACGTGAATTTTCATTTGGATACTAATTGTCAAACTTCCTTTTAGAAGCTCAAAGAAAAGCTATCATCAAAACCTATCTTAAGAGGACCTAATTTGGATTTTCCATTTCACATATCTACAGATGCATCAGATGCTGCAATAGGGGCGTCTTTGGGTCAAAAAGAAAATATTATGAATTATTCTATTTATTTTATTAGCAAAAATATAAAACTTGCAGAATTGAATTACATAGTCATTGAGAAGGAAATGTTGGCAACAATACATGTTGAGAATAAATTTTGTCACTACATCACTGGTTATGAAGTCTTTATCCATACATATCATTCTACCATAAGATATCTCATGAACAAACCAATTACTAGTGGCAGGATAACAAGATGGTTGTTATTGATGCAAGAATTCAACATTACTGTCCTAGATACACATGGAAGGGAAAATAAAGTGGCATATTTCCTATCTCGAATAAATAGTTCTGGAGATATTGTTCTCATCTCAAATAATTTTCCTGATGAACACCTATTTGCTATTTCAGTTATAACTCCATGGTATGCGGATATAGCTAACTATTTATCATAAGGAAAATTAACTCCATCTTTTTCATCAAAAGAAAAGAAAAGAATAATTAAGCAAAGTTCTAGATACACATGGGTTAATGGAGATATTCTCTATATAGGATATGATCTTATCATTAGATGATGCATAAGACAAGATGAGATATTAGAAATTTTAAAATCTTTTCATGATGAACCTTGTGGTGGCCATTTTGCAGATAAACAAACAACATACAAAATAATCAACTTGGGGTACTATTGGCCATCTCTCTTCAAAGACTCCAAGAAATATATTAAAAGTTGTGATAGTTGTCAGAGCATGGGAAAACCAGTACCATCTTATGAAATGCCACTTAAGCCACAAGTTCTCATAGAACCATTTGAAAATTGGGCTCTTGATTTCATCGGTCATATCAATCCAAATCAAAAGGAAAGAGGCACATATTGGTATGTACATATGATGTTACAAAGTGGGTGGAATCCAAATCAATTCTAAGAGAAACATAACAAACTATAGTCAATTTTCTCTTTGAAGAAATATCTATAAGATTTAGATTTCCAAGAGAAGCTGTTACTGATCAAGGAACACAGTTTACTTCTAAACTGGTACAAGACATAGCATACAAATACAAAATCAAGCATCATGAATCAACACCCTATCATCCTAAAGCCAGTGGATAGGTAGAATCTACTAACAAAACTTTGGAAGCAATTATGACCAAAACAGTTCAAATGCATTAAAAAGACTAGTCAGACAGGGCCTGCTTAATGAAGATTTATGTGCATATATAATTACTTGGAAAAACACTATCGTTTTTACTCCCTATTAGTTGGTCTATGGTAAGCAAGTACTATTACCAAATGAATTAAAATTCATGCTTTCAAATTAGCAGCTGATTTAGCAATAGATCTCTCCGAGGCACAAAGGGAAAGGGTCATGAATTTGAATCAATTAGATGAAATAATATAAGAAACAAAGGAACAAACTATTTTGGTACAAAAACTGAGAGCACGATGGCATGATTCAAAATTTGATTCAAAATTCAAAAATTCAAAAATTTTGGCCCTTATTGTTTGATTCAAAATTCATAAATTTCAAAGCTAAATTTACAATTCATTGGCTTGGTCCATATGAGATTGCAGAGGTGTATGATAATGGATCGATAAAACTTCAAACAATAGATGATGAAGTAAGCTCATTCATAGTTAATGGACATAGGCTAAATCTTTACAATAATCCTATAAACAAAGAATATTTTTGTATCAGATATCTCAACAACATGATATAGAGGTGTTGGATAAAACACACTCTTGTGGGTGATTCCATGAAGATGGGTAACACTTTTTGGCCAAATTTGGCGATGAAAACCTGATTTTTTACTCATGTGCTAGATAGAAGCCCTCAAAAC
>LPNX010269635.1:37360-61649 GCA_001517045.1 Pseudotsuga menziesii | reverse complement strand
ACCACCAAGGTTCCATTGTCACTGTAGCCACATGATGGCATGAGTAATGTTAACAGAATAAATACTCCTCGGACCTGGCACCTATGCAAAAGGAAGACTTATTTTTGCAGCACAGCACGCTATGGTATGTTTTCTGGCAGTGAAAAATGAAGAATCGAAACCAAAGATATGGGTAAAATACTAACCTTCTCCCACTTGGGGGTGTGAACATTACAGAAGCCAACGACAATACCTCCTGCCTTGCTCTCTCTGTACTCAATGCACAAATTTCTGTCCAACCCACAAGACACGTGGAAGGTAGAAGGGGATCTGGACTCCGAACATTTGATGCAGGCACCTTTCGACATATTGCAGAAAGAGCAAATCATATCCCACCTTCTTGGAGGCACCCTTGAACAGTCAATCCTGTCTCTTCCCTCTGGGCATTGGAAGAACACTTCAGGTACCAGAAGGGCACATGAAATATGGGCCCATGAGTTCTGAGTAGTGCTTTTCATGGCCCCTTTCGAGGAGGGGCAGAGGCAGCAAGCCTGCCGTGGGGCTTTGTCTTCAGCGTCCATGCACCTTGCACAGAACTAATCCCCATCTGGGATTCCCTTGATCAATGGATCACCATAACAGCTAGCATGTACCATGAGATCACACCCATCACAGAACACTATTGGGTCTGATGAATTCCCATCACAGCCACTGCATACACTGCAAATATCCCCATCATCGTCCTCTTCTTTCTCCTCTTCTTGTTGACTCTGCTGCTCCTCTCTCTGTTCTGGCTTATGGACTTTGTCAACATTGTAGGGCTTATCCTCTACCTTTCCTAATGACTTCTTCTCTTGGACATTTTCAAAGCTTTTACACGGAGCTTTCTGTGATCGTTTTCTAGTTGATTTACACCATTTATAGGCTATGGATCCCATCTTCTCACTTTTAGGAACTTTGAACGGAGCTCCTTCTTCCAAATTTCTCTCCTGCTCGAACATGAAATCTCTCACTGCCCAAATGCGTTTCTTGGCAGGCAGGCAGATAATAGTATTGTTTCTCTCCTCTGAAGTAATTTGAAGTGTTTTAATGGCGGTAGACCATGAAACCTGCTTAGTTCCTCCTCAACTTCTTCCTTAGTTGGGTGGGCCATTATGGGCATATGCGGTGTTCTGAGAGTATTGTATACACTTGAAAACTGGTGCAATCTTCCAATTCTTTAGATCAACCGCTAGGACCAGATTCTCTGTATTCTCGAATTGATTGCTGATTTCTCGTAGTGATGTTCTGATGATTCTTTAATTGAAATTGTTTCAAATGGTGGGGAGATACTATTTCGTTTCCCTCCACTTTTAAGTGTCTATGTGTTTCCCTCCACTTATAAGCATTAATCCACCCGCGCCCCATGAAAACGAAAACAAAAAGAACCTCTTATTTGTAAAAAGTCAACAAAAGACGGTGCCGTCACTATAGAGACGGTCAAGCGTGGATATAGCGACAGCAAAGAGTTTAGGCATGGATACAGTGATGTCTAAGAGTCCCGGCGTGGATACAGCGACGCCTCGTTCCTATTACATTGGATTTTACACCAAAAAATAAGAAACGTGGAAAACCTCCGTGGAAAATCCGCGCTTTTGTACTAGTGCCTCCTCCATTTCTCTCCACAACTTTGGCCCATAGAATCCATTGGAATGTAAAGGAGGAGAGTTCAAATGTGTCACTTCCCTTCCCAGTTTCCTTTATGCTTCCAACTAATGCAATGGCAAGCAGCAAAAGACCCGCTACCTTCAATGTGAGGGGACTCTTCAGGATATCCTCCTTCATTTTTTCTTCCTCCCTCTGGATCTAGCTTCTAAGAATTTGCCTTTGCTCATTGGCTTCCTATGTCCAAAAATGGGTGAAACAATTGATTTGAGAGGGAAAAACAATTGAGAATTTTTTTTATTGCCGGAGTGACAAACTATAAATGACGAAATAAATGACCAATTGTTATGTGGTCATTTTTAGTCTAGATATCCTGTGACCAAATTTGGTCATTTATCTTGGTCGTTTTTAGTTGGTTTTTATCCCATGACCAAAAGTGGTCATTTATCTTGGTATTTTTTAGTTATCTCACTTGAATTTATCAATTTTGGTCATTTATCCTTTCAAAAAAACTATGGTGACCAAAAAATTTGGTCTCCTGGTCACTAATCTCTCATTTTCCACTAGTGATATATATAAACCAAGAAAATGACCAGTGCCTTAAAAATGGAGTCAAAAAAGAAATTAATGTACTTACATGTGCTTGGAGTGAATGTTTTGCAATTGCCTCTTGGTACGTTTTAAGTTAATGTGAGGTGTGAGTTGATTAAAATTAGGCGAAGGGGTGGACTCCAGATATACCCGAGAGTACTTGGAGTATGTCCAAAACTAAACCTTCATGGCTACCCGCAAGGAATATGTGGGCTGAATGGAGTCTCTGGGGCTATTTTTCACAATGCACCCGTTAGGGTGTGATAGAGATCAGGGCCCCGAGGTCACTTTTCAGAAGTTCCCACTTCCTTTGGGTATTTTGCCACCATAATGGTTTGATCTAGGTGTTGGATATTCACTTGATGGTTTGTCAATTTGGGAGAGTGAATCCTAATTATACTAGTCACTCAAGTGCTTTTGATACAACTTGACTGATTGAACAAACCGCAGCCAAGTGCAGAGCATACACACCGGAGTCTTGTCAATTTTAGTGAATTTTAAAATTGGGTGTTCTTGTTAAAAAGAAAACCCTCCAGGAACCTCTTTCGATCCAAGTGGATCTCAATCGAGGAATCAAGGAGGGGTTAATTTTATAATATCTGAAGAAAAAAATGATAGAAAGGAAAACACAGATACACAATTCCGGTTTTCTAATTAGTCCTACCACGCATCTCTTTCCCCTTTCGGGTCAATCGGGAAGTCGTGGGGTAAGTATTAAGATTACTTTGAAATATCAAATATGGAATATGAAATTGACAATGAATCAAAGTATACTACCTTGTAGATTAGAACTGCACTAGTTTGAAAAGATATGAACCAAAAGTAAAAAATTGACACCGACGCAAATCCCCCTAGGGGGGATGGTGAATAGGCTCGAAAGAACCTATTCGAAAGGAAATTTTATTTTTATTAGAAGCGATTTACAATATCAGAAAATTAAATTTTATGCACTTTGGTCCTTTTTATCTGGGATCCAAAGGCTTACAACAAGCTTGTAACAAGCTAGAATTAAACAAGGTGGTGGGGGAAGCTTCCGGGAAGCTCCAATTCGTCCAAGAGTTGGAATTTTGGCAGAGTGTCCTTCTATCTTTTGTTGGAACTGCTAAAAAAAGGCGAGAAACCAAAATCAAATGTTCCCAAACACACTTTGAAAGTGTTTTGGGTTACTACATTAGTTACAAAAACAAAACTTAAGTAAAATTTTGTTAAGTTGGGGTAATCTAGTTTTGCAAAAAGGAACCAAGGAAAGAAAAATTTCCTTGGGATCTTGGCTTGCTGTTTGGGAAGCCAATAAGAAGTGCAATTTTATTGTAGAATATGAAAGTTTAAGGTACAACAAAGGAAACTACCTTAAAAGCAAGCTACAAATTTTCATTAAAATGCTTGCAAAAAGAGGATAATTTTAGCTAGATCTCTTAAAATATAACTTTATATGCAAAATGAATTTGAGATATAAAATTAAGAAAGGATATTACTAACTATATCTATATGTAATTTTCTTAATGAGATAGATCTAAACAATAAGATTCCTTGATAGTAACCAGTTTGAAGAAAATTCAAGATTTTTGAGGGAGGAAAAGGAGAAGAGAAATGCTTGTTGCTAAAGCAGATCTGCAAAGGAAACTTGTTAGTGAAGCACCGAGGGGTACGATCTTCACAATATCTATTGGAAAACCAATGGAATCAAACCTGAACCATAGATCTTCCAATCACGGCAAACCTGTAAGCTACACAACAAATCCTACAAACAAAACCATTAAATTTGAAGATACATATGAGAAGTAGATGATACAGCTTGCAAATAATCTTATTTGGCATACAGATATTAGCTCATTCAAACATATGTAGAAAAATAGAAGTAAGTAATCTTACTTACAATGATCTATCCCTATGATTCCAATAACCATTCAGGAAGACACTAATTAAGTGTAAAAATTGAAAAAATAGCAATTTCACCTCAAATGCAACATGATAATGATGATCCACACATGAAAGGTACTCCACAATTGAGCCTCCAAATCTTCTCTTTATTTCAACAAATGATGATCAATACACAATTACAATAGCAAGCCCTTCAATCCAGCTCTAACTAGCTTGGAAGAGGGAGTTGTGCTTGGATATATACAAGAAACAGGACATCCAGCCTAGGGGGGGCATAATTCCCAAGGAATTAGATCAAATCAGCTGATAGAGAGTTAATCAATGCAGATATGAAGCTAAAATGAGCCTACTTGTCAACTGGGGGCTTGATTAAGCTGACACATCAACCCATAAACCGACACATCAGTCCACAGAGCATCCAGGAGAGTCCACACATGTGGAGGAGAGAGAGAGGGAGCAATTCCCCATAAATACTGCTGAAGATCAAATCTGGATCTGATTTGATCACCTCCTTTAGTCAAGGATTTGTCAAATCCAGTCAATCTACTTTAAATCTGAATGATTTCAATCAAATCGGCTAAGAATCCACTGATTTATGATTTTGGATTTGCTCCATTATTCATCAATTTATTAATTAAAATAATCAATAATTGATTTTTGGGGCTTTTTGACCTGAGTGATGGAAAATCACTCAAAACTAGGAAATAGTGGGTCCATGGGTTTACATGGTGCTCTTAGCTTGAAAATGAGCACCTACATGACTGAAACTGACTATTTGGCCCACTTTTATTACAAAATCAATTTTACCAATTAAACTATTAAAAAATAGCCTAAGTTTTGGAAAAAATAAATTTTTAATAAAAAACACTGAAAAAACTAAAAAATTCAAAAATTCAAAAATTCAAAAAACCTAGGGGGACTTAGACATGTTCATATGACTCACCCATGATGTCTAGCATGCTTATACATTCACACATAGACTCTAATAACCTCAATAGGCCTAAATGCTAAGCTGACCAACCCAACTTTGGAGGTATGGAGTGAAAAACTCAAAAATTATCAGTCGTTTATTCAACAACCAATAATAACCTAGGGAAAAAACACCCTGGGCCAATCAGATTGACAAATAAATTCTAAGAGACCAAGTCTTTTACAGACACTATCATGCTAGGACATTTATTACAATTCCCCCATGGGGTATGAACATGTGATATAGTACAACAAGCACTTCCCAGAAGTACTTCCAAAGGTATTTTGAAGTCCAAACAAGTTAACCATGTCCCGTTCACCAAGCTCACTTGATAAAAAACCACTAAGTACAACTTAGGTGGTAACAGTTCCCAAAATAGGTACATGATGACATGGCAAGGAGGTAGCGATGGTCTTGCTGGTATAAGGGCCATGTGAAATTCACCATGGTGGAGAAACCCATTACAAAATTTGCAGAATGAAGTCCTGTTAGCATGCGTGAAACATATCTCATTGCAATTGAAGGGACCAACGTGACCATTTTATGCTTGGGGGGACATGGGAAAGGGGTTTCCACTTGCCTTGGAATGTGCCCTATATCCTTTGTTCCATCTGTCTTCTCCATGATGAACACCTCCATCCAGGATGTTGTATTCTTGTGTAGCAATTTGTTGCCATTTCTCTCTATCTTTTGGTTCAATGTTTTTGTCCCAACAGAGGTAGTGTATTGTAGATTTCATGGTGAATCCCCTATTAGCAATAAAATCTGCTAACTTAATAGCTTTTCTTTTGACATGTTGGAATATAATCATTGGGTTCCTCATGAGTGTAGTGCTTAAGATTCTAAGTTTCCTTTCTAGCCTCCAGTTGTTAGCTACCTTTCTTCCTATTGAGTCGGCTTGTATTCTGTTTTCCATGTTGATAATTAAGAGTGAATCCCCTTCCAAGATGAGAGGGGTCCTGTTCTTGTCTAGAGCCTAAGTTAGACCAACCAATAATCCTTCCATATCAGTGGAATTGTTGGTGGAGAGACTGAGAGAGCCCTAGTAAACTCCCTGGATTTTACCTTCGTTGTCTCTGATTTCCCCACCAAATCCTATTGGTCCAGGATTTCCTTTGGAAGCCCCATCGAAATTTTTCTTGTAGGTTCCAGGTAGGGGGGGGAGTCCACTGGCTTGGGGAGTTCACATTGATCTTTTCCATGATAGGAGGACATATGTAATTGGGAATGATGGTGATGTCGCAATATTTTAATATTTGCATTTCGTTGTTGTTGGTGGTTAGGTTCTTGCCTTTCCAAGCTAACAATTTCAGAGTTTAAAAAATGTGCTTCTTTAAAGTTTCCCATACCTCCTCTTCCTTCCTGATCATATTATTGAATATTATGTTCTTCCTTTCGATCCATATTTCCCAAAGTGTGAACCTAGGGAAGAGTTCCCATATTCTATTGAGAAGCATGCTACTGAAAAGTTGGTGAGGTCAGTTTGTTATAAAGAAGTCTAGGTTTCATTTTCTTCTGGTCGATTTCATGAAGAATATTTCTCCTTCTTTCCAGATATTGTCATCAAAGTTGCATTTGTTTAGGATATGGCCGATGGATTCCCTGTTGTATTTGCATAGGCAACACCATGTTGGTCCAATGCAACCTCTTTTCTACCTATTCTCCCAAGTTAGAATGCATCCATGAAGGAGGAGCCAAAGGAAGGTTGACATTTTGGGCCAGAGGTTGGCTTTCCAAACTTTTTTCCATCTGTTATCTTGGTCGTCAATAGTTGTGTTGGAAAGGATTGCAGCTGCTTCTAGGTTATTTTTTAAGGATTCTAATATTATACTTAAGTATAGTATTCTAGGAAATTGTTTTGGATTGAAAAAAAAATGTTTATAAATAGGTACGCGAATATTAAAAATGAAGCATAAAATTAACAGTGAAATGTGTAAATTTTGGCGAATATTATGATAAAAAAACATATTTTATGTAAATATATGCAATATTAGACACTAAAAATGACCAAATAGCGAATTTATTTTTTGAAAAAAAACCCAAAAAATAGCCAATTGGTGAAATTTCACCCCTAAAGATTACTTTGGCTGCTTCTTTCATGTTGAAGGTGCCAAATTGTGAGAATCCCCATATTATTTTGTCATTATCATGATTTACTCTTATATGGCAATTTTGGAGCTCATCACAGAAATCTTGAATATCTTATGTAGGATTGATGGCCTGCAACTAGTTGATGCTTTTCCATTTCCTAAAATGGTCTTCTATGTTTCCCTCGTGCCACATATCACTTAATTTGGAATTGCATCTGAGTAGCACTTGTTCTCGTAGTATAGGGAGATTGTGGTCTTTGATAAGTGGACTTTGTTGATTCCACGAGCCTTGAAAGAAATATGCAGTGTTGTCGTTTCGTATCTCCTAGAAGTTGAACTTTTGTATTATATTCTGGTTGGAATGTACAGGGTTCTAGATCTGGGAGCCTTTAATATTAGTGTCGAATGTGATAAGATTCTTCTTGGACCAGGTGGAAGCGTATTTATCCTGCCACATGAGAGTCCATGGTTTGGATGTGTGCATGATCCATCTCCACCAAATCTTGGCATTGCAAATTTGGTTTCTAGTTGCAAGGTCTCTAAGGCCCAGGACCCCATCAATCTTGGGAATACATAGAGTGTTCCAGTCAACAAGCGACCATTTCTTGTGATTCTCGGAGCCTCCCGAGAGGAAGGTGCACTACAGAGATTTCAGTTTTTTTGAACAAATTTGGGAACAACCAAAATGGACAACAAGTATAAAGGCATAACTTGCATAATGACTTTTACAAGGATTATGCGACTTGGGAAGTTGAGAGATTGAAAGGTCCAACAGATAAGCTTTTGATTCAATATATCCAAAAGATATTTCTAGGAGACCTTCCTTGCTAAGGAATTGGTTAGTGGGGCTCCAAGATATTTGGCAGGTAAGGATTCCTCTATAAATTCAAGAATGCGGAGGATATTATGTTTCGTGATTTGACAAGTATTGAAGAAGTAGATCTAGGATTTTTATTTGTTGATGTCAAGCCCACTAGAAAGAAGGAAGGTTTTGAGGATAGTTTTGAAAGCTTTGGATTCCTACACCGAAGAGTACCCAATTAACATGGTGTTTGTCCCAGGTCTGTTACTTATTTTCCCTAGACTTATTTTTCTACCTTAGACATTTTTATCCCTTTTTTATTTTCTTATTCTCCTATATTTGGGCTTTTTTGATTTCATTTTAAAATATCTTTTTGGATTTACAAATATCTTAGTTTAAGACTTAATCTCCTTTATATTAATAAATGTCTTTTCATACAATGAAAATGAATGCAATGTCTTTTTATATTATATGTTTTAACACAAGCTGGTTGCATATCTCATCATTCATATGCATGCACGCTACCAGCTTACCAAGGTTAGGGTTATGTGCAGGGTTATCAAACAATCATACAGCTGATCAATCTTTGGGGTTTGTTCCTGCTAATGATCCGATAGTTGGCTCTGAGTCACACTTGGAAAAACACTCGTACCACTCCACATTTTAAAATCATTCTAAACTTAATACTTTGTACTCTGTCAGTTCAAGATGAAATGGTTATTGATCTTCAAAGAGGGTTTTTTATGTTTTCTTCTCAGGTTTCTGTTTCTAGTGTTGTATCTACGGCTTTGAATTTAGACATGGATTTGGATGAGAAAACCCGTTCTAGTGGTCATGTACTCCAAATTGAACCCTGGAATGTTGAATGGATGAATAAAAATCCTAGTTAGCTATTGCAAAGGTGAAGGAAGCGGGATGGTACACCATGTTTGAAATAATTAGGGATTATCACATAGAGGTTACAAAGTCTTTTTGCCAAAATTTTAAGGGATCAACAGTGAAGGTTGATGGGCTCTAGTTTTTAGTGGTAGAGGAAACCATTGCACATGCTATTGGAATCGCTCTTGCGGGTGAAAAGTGGTACAAAATACAATCAATAGATGAAGATTATAGTCAGTTTCTTCTACCTGCACATAAAACCCTTACTGGAGCCAAGGGATTCAAAGGAATTTTCTGCTTGAATAATGGTGTGATGTTCTACATATCATCCAAAGATATGTGACGTGTGAAGGAAGGTTCTCTACAATCTACCGCTAACATATGCGTTTTTTGGAGCACGTATAAGGTACTAAGAAGTTAAACATGTAATATCCCAATTTTGACCCCATTATATTAAAATTGCAAATGATGTAAATATCGTTGATTAAATCATGGTGAAGGGATAAATGCCAAGGTCCCACCATGGATTTAGTGTTTTGTGGTTCAACAATTAAAATCGATGCATATGGTTTTAGTGCTATCCAGGCACATTATATTTTGTACATCATGTAAATATGCAAATTAATAAAAATGCCCACAACTAGATATGTCAATGCAACATTAAAGAGATTGGGGCATGATTTTGCAAGGAAATGGGGGGGGGGTGGGATATTCAAACCCTTGAGCCAATAGGGTAAAGATAATGTCAAAGGGAGAACCCATAAAACTATAAACTACCCATTTTGTCTTTTGTTCCCAATCATTTATTTATTACAAGAATTGGTTGAGGTAGTAAATGCCTCGGGATGGGAAGAGTATGACAGTCAAATTCGAATTGGAGATGCCATCACTTTTTGGAAACTGTGTTTTTTACTTATTGGGCAAGAAAATGCTTGGAAATGCATGCCCATTCAATGGTTCACTCACACCCTTCATTTCCTCATCCAACTAAAGCTTGTTGTGCTTTCACCTTCACATTTTTCTGTCATTTCCTCATTCCTTCATGTCCATAAATACGTTTTTTTAAAATTTCTAAGTGAATGACTAGTAGAGATTCATGATTTGTGGGTTTAGGGAGGTATTTTTTGCTCCCGCAATTCGCATAGACATTTTTTTGAAATTGAATCCACAAATTGGGGGTTTGTAGAGGTCATTTTTTCCTCTGTGAAGCCACAAATCGTTTACTGAAATGATTTTCTCACCTGGTTCGTTTTCACCCTTCTACCTTTTTTTATTTTTGGCTTCCAGGGCGTTTTATCTATACCCAACACTTGTGTTTTGTTCTTATGTAAATCCTTTCTTTGGTCTAAATTGTTAGGCGTGGAAGAGGCCCAGAATTGGCTTAATAAACCTAGTGAAGAGAGGAACCTCATAGACAAATCAAGAGGGGCTTGTAAATCCTTTCTGCACACCCTGAAGAGAACTAGAAGTGAAGGTATGGCCTGAGGGAACTATGTAATAGTGAATGGAATACTTCCTTGTGTTGGGTGGTGTAGGTATTGTGGTGGCTAAGCTAGATCTTATGTAGGTGTCCATAGCTTTGTGGTTGAGCTCACTAGCTTAGAAATTCTGTCTTCCACTACCTTAGCATCCTGAGAAACCCAACTGTCTTTGGCTTGGTTGAGTTTTGATGTGTATTTGGCTATGTGTGAGCCTATTGTTCCCTAATTCCTTATGTAAATCATGCCTAGCTCGGGGGTGGAAGTGGTTCCGAGAGATTGATGAGCACACTGGCCTATGGTTGGGTGCAACGTTGCAGTGAAATAGCTAGTTGTGGGACAACTTCTTTCCAAGATAAGTGTTTCATGTGTGTTTGATCTCTACAACTGTACTTGTTTTAAATTATCATGAACATGTTGAATGCTTGAATGTGTTTTGATTCCGCTGTATTTTACTGAATTATACACTAGCATATGTATTTTACTTCAATTCATGTTCTTATTATGTTCATGGCGCTAGATTTCCCTTTTTGACAGTAACAACAATGTAAGTCACGCCCTTGTGTTTCTATAACATGGGAGGGGACGTGACAAAACCTACCTTATTAATTACTAAAAATTTTAGGTAAAATTCCCATTAGGGTGCGGAATCATCCCGATTCTTCTAGAAACAGTATTTTTCACCATGGCCTGGTTAAACTGTTAATTGCCAATGAGTTAGAAAAGTATGAGAGATCTTGGTCTCATTTTTTATTTTTCTCCAATTTCAAAGTTGAGTTTAAATAGGGGAAAGAGGGTAAAACAAAACAAAACCCTACTAGGAAAAGGAACATGAAGATTCCTGCTAATACAACAGAAGTTAATGGGTCAAAGTCTTTGTCTGAAAAATGAAATCGAAGAACACCACAAAGATGAAGTTCCTAAAAAAGAAATGAATATTCAAACACCTGCTAAATTTGAACAAAAGAATCCTTAGGAGTTGAAAATTTTCAGTTTGGTCATGAGCCCTGTTGATAAAATAGAAACATCTAAGAAAATATTAGACCCCGATTTTTCTCTTAGTAAACCCTCAAAACTTACAGAATGTTCATCTAAGCGAGTTAAAGTATACTATAGGCCAAAGACATGACTTGTAAACAAATTGAGATTGAATATGAAAGCAATGTTAGATCCAAATATTAAGAAATATCATATTATAAGTGTGCAGAATCGTTAAGTGATGATGAAGAGGATAAAAGATCAAAGAAATTAGAATCACCATTAAATCAAGTTCTACATGGTGTTGACCAAATTTTGAGAAATGTTCTAGATCTAATTCCAAAGAATTGTCCTTATAAATTTAATGATGAAGATCTAGAAGAAAACACAACATCAATGATTTCAGAGGTGAGAGGCAAATAGGTTGTTGAAGTTGAAATGGGTGAATCCTCAAAAGGGAAAACATATTTCAATAATGAAAATATTGCAGATGAAATACCTGAAGACTCGGATGATGTGATGAATATTTTGAAAATGATAAAAAAAAGAGAAATTGATCATTTCAAATTTGAAAATGAACATATAAATTAGAGAAATGATGGTTTAATGCAAGCCAACATGATGCTAAAACAAGACCTACAGGAAGTAAATAAAAACTACTCAGAGCTAATACAGGTATCAAAGGAAGCAGTAAAGAGAAGGAAAATGGTGCAGGAACAAAATGATCATCTTGTTAAAGATAAATAGAAGCTCAAAAGGAAGTTGAGTTAGATGTAGAAGGAGTGCAACATATTGCAAAAGAAGGCACATGTGTTGGATGGATTAGCTACGTTGGTTGAGGTAGCTAGAAGACTTTGATCTGATGTCTTGCTTATTATAGATTTGACACTTGTCATATTTAGTTGAATTAGGTCTTTTAAGATAGATACTTTTCTTTTTTTGGAAGTTAAATCATTAAAAGGTGGATCTACAAACAAACTTTTGATCTTACCTTTTTTCCTATATATTGTAATATTTTTGTTTAAACAAAGGGAGACACATGAGGTTCAACATATGCTGGAAACCTGTGTACACTTCTGCAATACTATGTCTGTGTAAAAACTTCTTTTATGAATGAATGACTTTATTATCTATTTGGATCTAGGTTTAAACTATATATTGTGCTGATATTATGTGGTTTTGTTTTAACCTTTGTCTACATATTTATTTATATAGATGTATTCTATATAGATGCCTATGTTAGCAAGTGGATATTACTGCTAAATGATGTTTGAAATGTATTTTGGAGCACCTATATTTTTGAATATGATATAGTGATGAAATGTTTGTTTATTTTTTGTGTTTATATGCCTATCTCCTGTATCTTGAAAAGTTGTATTGTTATTCTTTCTTTAAAATCTTGTCCTTATGCATATATTATCTGATGTTTTCAGATCTTTGTTTCTCTGTGCATGTTTTTATATTCTTGACTTTTATATTGTTATCCATAAAACAATAAAAACAATCCTTGATTTCTGAGGTGTCTGAACCCTGCTACCTTGTAGTCTAGTTAATAGACTTTAGGATTAACATCTTTTGGCGACCATACTGGGGAGGAAGCATACAAGTTCTTCCTTGGTTTAATATTGACATATCTCGTTTGTAGGGTGAACATAACCAATGAATGGTTTTGTAGACTACATTTTTTCACCTTTTTTAATAAAGGAAAGCAACTGTGTCTCCTAAAAAAGATGGGACTAGGGAAAACCCTTCATATCCTCTACATCATGGAATCCCAGATCCCAAGCAGATACTAAGGGATGCTATGCAACAATTGAGTTCTACCTCATCAGGGAGATTTATGTATCCTTAACCTTTATAAATACATGATCCATCATAGCTTGTTTCACCTTCTGCTGATCCACAAGATGAGAAAGGTAAATAGGAACATGACTTGTCTTTTCCTATTACTCAAATTGATAATTTTCAGGTCTTCAAAAATCCTTTATTGTCTGAAGAGGTTAAAACTGAGTTTCTACATACAGGAGGTTTTTCTTTAAAAACTCAAGTTTCACCTTATATTCCTCTCACGAGTAGGGTCCCACTTCATCAAATTAAGTTCAGGAGTTCTTCTTCTTCATCGATCAAATCTAGTTCAAGCCAATCTAGTCCCAACCCATCTAGTCCAAAAGTGGTTGCTCAACCTCCTAATTATATGGGCCGTATAGTAGCTTCTAGGTATGCACCATTGGTAATGCCTCAGCCCCTTCATGCTATTCCTAGGGGATATTATCATAAATATCTCCCTAGGTTCAATGGTCAAGGGAAGGTAACAACAGAGGAACACTGGAATGCATTTTTTAGTTATGCTGACAATCAGAATATTGAAGCCAAGGATGCCTGGATGTAGATGTTCGTTCAGAGCTTAGATGGAGAGGCCTAGAAATGGTTTAGGGAATTACCTACAGGATCAATAGATGTCATAGAAGCTTTAGAGGAAGTGTTCATGAAATAGTGGGGGATACAAAACACTTCCTTTATTACATCACTGAATTTGGGGCTTTGAAAATAAAGAAAAATGAATCAGTTGTTGACTTTTCAAAACGCTTCAATAAGATGTAGAGCAAAATACCAGCAGAAATTAAGCCTTGTGACACCTTTTCAAAACTCACGTATGAAAACTCATTTGATTCTGAGTTTTCTTTAGTTATAAGAGAAAGAAAGTCAGTGACCTTGCTAAATATGCAAGCAGATGCATTAGAAGTTGAATCAAACATGTTGGCATTGAGTAAGATTAAAGAACAATTAGAATACCTATATCAAGATAAAAATGGTAAGAAAGAAATGATCTCATCAACTTCTATGGGTAAGTCATTAGAAAAAATTGATGAAATGAATAATTTAATTAAAAAAATTTCTACAAAAGTCACCAGATTAGAAATGGAGAATAAGAATTTAAGTAGACCTTTGCAAGAAGGAAACCCTAATTAGTTTAAACGTCGTTTTGTGCCAAATATTTTTCCCACTGAAGGGAGGAATAATAACATTAAAATAGAGAGAAAAGATAATGAAGACCAAATATTTCAGCCCCCTTTCCAAAATAATTTTTTGGATGAAGAGGAGGAGGCTGAGAAGTTGGAATATGAAGATATGGATCAGAATATCAATCATATTGAAGAAGAATCATATGAAAGTTTTATTACTAAAGATCAGTATCAAAATTATGAATATTTTGATGATTTTAGCTATACATATCCAACAAATATTTATCATACAGATCCAAAAAAGTCCTATAATCTAAGATCTAGTGCTAGGCAAGTTGCTGAAATTCCTAAAGAAAGAGTAGCTAATCCTACCAAATAATGTCCTGATCCATAATTAGAAAAGAAAAAGAACCACAGGGTTAATAAAGCTAAGGTCATAGAGTTGGAAGAAATCAATAAGAGTAATCAGGGTTTCAATTTTGAAAATGAGTTCAGTAAGGTTAAGATTCCTGTCCCATTAACATAGCTATTGAAAATACCTTAATTTAGAGATCATGCTTACACAATGCTTAAATCACGCGGCTAATGAAATCCCTTCTGATGTTATAAACCAACATGATGGGAATCCTACCATTTTTGTTCGTTATTCCTCACCTGACAAAGTTGAAACAAAATCATATTTTCCTCCTCCTTTCTATATTACCTTAACAGTTCATGAGCAAATGTTACACAAATCTTTGTTAGACTTTGGAGCTTCTCATAATATTATTCCCAAATATATCATGGAGGCACTAGGTCTGAGCATTACTAGACCTTATCACGATTTATTTGCTTTTGAATCAAGAGCAGTTCAACATTTAGGAGTGATAAAAGATCTTGTTTCCAATCTTGCACAATTACCTATGAAGAGTGTTATGATGGATGTGGTTGTTTCTAATATTGCACCTAAGTTTGGAATGTTGTTCTCGATATCCTTGGAAAAAAAATGGGAGGTACTTTACAGATGGATTTTTCCTATGCTACTATTCCAATATTTGTAGGAGAACAATGGAGGTTATACAGAGAAGTGCAATTGGCTTATTTGGTAAGTGACGGCAATAATCCAACAAATCATCCAATCTATGCTATGGAAGAAGACTTGGGATCCTATATGTTTCATTTGAGCAATGAATAAACATATGGTGTTCTGCAAGTAGAAAAAGAAGCACCATTTTATCATAGTATTGAAAAACATTATGAATTATAGTAGATGTGCTTCGACGATTCTTCATCTAAAGAGGAAGTTGGAGCTGGAATTGTTCTAATTTCTCCTCGAGGGGAAAACATTTGTCTAATGTACAAATTGAAATTCAAACAACTAACAATACAACAAAATATGAAGCATTAGTACTGGGACTAAGAGCTACAAAGGATTTGGGAATTTAACAACTGGTTGTTTTTGGCAACTCCGAGTTAGTGGTTCAGCAGGTAAGAAATGTTTATCAGGTAAAGCAGCAGTTGTTAAAAGTTTATAGAAATGAAGTATGGGATTTAATGGATAATTTATTTTTAGCATTCAATGTTTCTTTTATTCCTAGAGATCAAAATCAGAGAACAGACTCTTTGGATCTAACAACAACATTTTTCAAAATTTCGCAAAATACTCAACTCAGATACCCAATTGATATTAGACATAGTCATACAATTCCTGATAACATAAAAAATTGGAGTGTGTTTCAGGATGATCTAAAAATCAAGAAATTCTTGGAATTAACAGGTGAGTTTTCAAACTCTTAGATTGATGAAGAACAAGATGATGGTGTGGATGAATTTCCTTATTTTATAGAACAGTCAAATTGCTAATCATAAAATTATTGAACTCAAAGGAAATGCCATTCCAAAGGGTTTAGTTCGACTAGAAAGGTTGTTTCTTGAAGATGATACTTTATAAAAACTAGTTGTACAATATTCCAAGGAAAATGTTAGTAGCTACAACATTGGAACTGAAAGTCAACCTAACATCATTAAAATTTCTAAGCTGCTGAAAGAAGAGAGTAAAAAGGGGCATATTATTTTGTTAATAAAATTTTGTGGATATATTTTCTTGGTCATATGGGGATCTCAATACATATGATATTAGCATTATCCATCATAAGATTCATTTAAAATCTAATACTAAACCCTTACAACAAAAAATCAGAAGAATCAATCCAACATTGTTACCAGTTATTGAAAAGGAGGTGAAAAAGTTGTTGGATGCAAAAATTATAGTACCTGTTCGGTATTCCACTTGGGTTGCAAATACGGTTCCCGTTCGAAAGAAAAAATGGTGAGATAAGGTTATGTATTGATTTTTGTAACCTGAACAGATCCTATTTAAAATATCATTATGCTCCTAAGATAGATCAAATCTTGCAAAAGGTAGTTGGAGCTCAGAGGATATCAATGATAGATGGGTTCTCAAGATACAACCAAATTGTTGTTCATCAAGAAGACAGGGAGAAAACTTCTTTTACCACTCCCTAGGGAAATTTTATGTACAATAAAATGTCATTTGGTTTAATGAGCATAGGTGCAACTTTTCAAAGAAATATAGACATAGAATTTGTGGGTGAAAGGGAGAAATTTGTGGTGATCTATCTATATGACATAATAGTGTTTTTAGATTCAAATGAAAGTCATCTTAATCACCTTGAACAAATATTTTTGAAATGAAGGAAGTTTGGTTTGTCTCTGAACCCAAAGACATCTCATTTTGCCATGAATGAAGAAAAAATTCTTGGTCATATTGTCTCAGCATATGGTATCAAGATTGAACTAGAACGTGTGAAAGCAATTCTGAAAATTACTATTCCCAAGAATAAAAAAGAAATTCAGTCCTTTATTGGGAAAACTAATTTTCTTAGATGGTTTATTCCTAACTTTGCAGATATTTTCAAGCAAATAACTAAGATGCTGAGAAAGGATCAAGAAGTGAAATGGACTCTTGAAGCAAAATTATATTTTGAAAGAATAAAACAAGCTCTCACATAAGCACCAATTTTGGTAAGCCCTGACTTTTCTAAAAACTTTATTACCTTTTTCTTTTGCTTCTGAAGATAGTATAACAGTAGTTCTATTGCAAAAGAATGCAGAGGGTCTTGAACAACCTATTTAATTTTTCAGTAAAGTTTTAAGGGACTTAGAACTCAAGTACAACACTTTAGAGAAACATGCCTATGCACTTGTTAAAGCCCTTACTTTTTTCAGAATTTACTTATTGCATTCAAAAAATTTAGCATATGTTCCTAATTCAGCAGTAAAGGATATCTTAACACAACCTGACTCTAAAGGGAAAAGGGGCCATTGGATAGCAAAAATAATGGAATATGATGTTGAGATCAAGCCAACCAAACTTGTTAAAAGCCAAGATTTGGATAATTTGCTTATAGATTCTAATTTCCAAACATTAGGATTGAATGTTGTGTTTAATGAAGTATCTGAAGGAGAAAAACATTAGCTTGAAAAGGAGAAAGAATTTTTTTTTCAGAAATATGCTAATTCAGGTTTGGATAGTGATATAGTATATTTTCTTTTGTTTCTACAATCTCCACCAGATATAGACAAAGGAAAATTTAGATCCTTTGTATATTTTCTTATGCTTATTTTTGTATTGTTGAACACAATCTGTTTTAGAAAGATCATGTAGGTATTCTTCTTAGATGTGTTGATGAGGAAGAGGGAGAGGCTATTAGAACTGAAATGCATGAAGGATTTTGTGGGTGGCACCGTTATTGGAAGGCCACGACCTTTAAAGTTCTACGAGAAGGATATTATTGGCCAAAGATCTTTTCAGATGTATTTTCCCATGTAAGAGCTTGTGTTGAATGCCAAAAGTTTGCAGGTAAAAAGAAATTGTTTTTTTTTCCTCTTAAACCTATTTCAGTTGAAGCCCCTTTCCACTAGTGGGGGTTATATTTTATAGGAGAAATCAATCCACATTACAGTGGGAAACAAAGATATATTCTGAGAGCTACTGATTTCTTTACAAAATGGGTAGAAGCAATTCCTACTAGAAGAGAAACTGATCAAGTTATAATAAATGTTTTGGAGGAAAACATTTTGAGCAGATTCGGTTGCCCTAGAAATCTCGTCACTTACAATGCTCTTGCTTTCAAATATAAGAATATGGTCCATTTTTATGAAAAACATGGGATTCTTTTGAAACATTTCACTCCATATTACCCACAAGGCAATGGCTTGGAAGAGTCCACAAACAAGAACATTGTAAACATTATTAAGAAATTGTTGTCAGAGAATAAAAAATCATGGGAAAGTAAGTTGAAATATGCTTTTTGGGTTGATCGCATTACCACAAAAAGGTTATTGGTACTTATCCTTTCTAGCTTGTACATGGATCTGAGGTAGTTTTCCTGTACAGTTGGGTCTTACTTTCATGAAATTTATGCAAGATAACCTTGAAGAACCAAATGAGGTACAACACAGAATTTTTCAGATAATTGAACTATAGTAGGAAAGAGAGATACTTATTGAAAAGGCTCATATGTATAAGGATAAAATAAAACATAGTTTTGATAAAAGAGTCAAAGAAGACAATTTATTTCCTAATGATTTGGTTCTTAGGTGGGATGCACGAAGAGATGAGAAACCGAAACATGGGAAGTTTGATCATCTATGGCTAGTACCTTTCAGAATTGTCAGAAGTTTGGAAGCCAATACATTTGTTTTACAAAATTTGGAAGGTGATGAACTAGCAAGCCCAGTCAATGGGCAATTTTTGAAGCTTTTTTATACTAAATAAGATCTGAAGGGTATTCTTCACATTGTAAATACTAGTGAGTTTCATTTTTGTTCAAATAAGACTCCATATCCCAATGGATCAGTAGTAGTTGATAGAAATGAAGGAACTTCGTCTTCAATTCTTGGAAAATCATAGGGAAATGCCATTCCCTAGATGGAGCCAGTGTTTGTCCTATGTCTGTTAGCTATTTTCCCTAGGCCTATTTTTCTACCTTAGACATTTTTATCCCTTTTTTATTTTCTTATTCTCCTATGTTTGGGATGATTTGATTTCGTTTTAAAATATCTTTCTGTATTTACAAATATCTTAGTTTAAGACTTAAGCTCCTTTAGATTAATACATGTATTTTCATACAATGAAAATGAATGCAATGTCTTTTTGTATTCTATGGTTTAACACAAGATGGTAGCGCATCTCATCATTCATACGCATTCACGTTGCTAGCTTGCCAAGGTTAGGGTTATGTACAGGGTTATAAAATAGTCATGCAGTTGATCAGTCTTTGGGATTTGTTCCTGCTAACAAGCCAACGGTTGGCTCTGAGTCACACCTTGAATAACACTAGTACCACTCCACATTCTAAAATAATTCTAAACTTAATACTCGGTACTCTGTCAGTTCGAGATGATATGGTGACTGATCTTCAAAGAGGGTTTTTTTTTCTTCTTCTTAGGTTTCTGTTTCTAGTGTTGTATCTGTGGATTCGAATTCAGCCATGGATTTGGATAAGAAACCTTGTTCTAGTGGTCATGTACTCCGAATTGAACTCCATAATGTTGAATGGATGAATAAACTTTCGTTAGTTGTTGCAAAGGTTAAGGAAGCGGGATGGTGTACACCATGTTTGAAAGAATGGGGTATTATCACATAGAGGTTACAAAGTCTTTTTGCAAAAACATTAAGGGATCAACAGTTAAGGTTGGTGGGCTTGAGATTTCAGTGATAGAGGAAACCATTGCACAGGCTATTGGCATCGCTCCTGATGGTTAAAAGTGGTACAAAAAAAAGTCAATAGATGAAGATTATAGACAGTTTCTTCTACTTGCACATAAAAGCCCTGACTGGAGCCAAGGGATTCAAAGAAGTTTTATTCTTGAAGAATTGTGTGATGTTCTACATATCATCCAAAGATATGTGATGTGTGAAGGAAGGTTCACTACCATCTACCGCTACCATATGTGTTTTCTGCATCATGTATCAAGTACTAATAAGTTAACCTACCTTATTACTTGCTGAAAAGTTTAGGTAAAATGGCCATTAGGGTACGGAATCATCTTGATTCTTCTAGAAACAGTATTTTTCACCATGGCCTTGTTAAACTGTTAATTTCCAAAGAGTTAGAAAAATATGAGAGTTCCTAGTCTCATTTTTTTATTTTGGTTTGGTTTCAAAGTTGAGTTTAAGGAAGGGAAAGGGGGTAAAAGAAAACAAAACCCTACCAGGAAAAGGACTATGAAGATTCCTGCTAATACAGAGGCAGTTAATGGGTCAAATTATTTGTCTGAAAATGAAATCAAAGAACACCACAAAGATGAAGTTCCTAAAAAATGAAATGAATATTCAAACACCTGCTAAAGTTGAACAAAATAGTTCTGAGGAGTTGAAATATTTCAGCTCGGTGATGAACCTTGTTAATAAAATAGAAATAACTAAGAAAAGATCAGACCCCAATTTTTCTCTTAGTAAACCATCAAAACTTACAGAATGTTTAACTAAGCCAGATAAAGTATACTACAGGCCAAAGACAAGACCTATAAAAAATTGAGATTGATTATGGAAGCAATGTTAGATCCAAAGATTAAGAAAGATCAGATTATAAATGTGCAAGATTCATCAAGTGATTATGAAGAGGATAAAATATCAAAGAAATTAGAATCAACATTAAATCAAGTTCTGAATGGTATTGACTAAAGTTTGAGAAATGTTCCAGATCTAATTCCCAAGAATTGTCTTTATATTTTTAATGATGATGATCTAGAAGAAAATACAACATCAATGATTTCAGAGGTGAGAGGCAAATTGGTTGCTGAAGTTGAAATGGGTGAATCCTCAAAGGAAAAACATATTTCAATAATGAAAATACTATAGATGAAATACCTGAAGACTCAAATGATGTGATGAAATATTTTGAAAAGGATAAACAAAAAAGAGAAAATGATCATTTCAAATTTCAAAATGAACTTATGAATCATATAAATGATGGTTTAATGCAAGCCAACAGGATACTGAAACAAGACCTACAGGAAGTAAATAAGAACTACTCAAAGCTAATACAAGTAGCAGAGGAGGCAGTAAAGAGAAAGAAAATGGTGCAGGAACAGAATGATAAGCTTGTTAAAGATAAAGAGAAATTGCAAAGGAGGTTGAGTCAGATGCAGAAGGAGTGCAACAGATTGCAAAAGAAGGCACATGCTTTGGACGGATTAACTACGTTGGCTGCGGCATATAGAAGACTTTGATATTATGTCTAGCTCTGTATAGATTTGACACTTGTCATATTTAGCTGAATTAGATCTTTTAAGATATATACTTTTCTATTTTTGGAAGTTAAATCCTTAAAAGGTGGATCTACAAACAAACTTTTGATCTTACCTTTTTTCCTATATATTGTAATATTTTCTTTAAATAAGGGGAGACACATGAGGGTCGACATATGCTATAATCATGTGTATAATTCTGCAATACTATGTTTGTGTAATAACTTCTTTTCTAAATGAATGACTTTATTATCTATTTGGAGCTAGGTTTAAACTATATAGTGTGTTGATATTCTATGGTTATGTTTGAACCTTTTTCTGCACTTTTATTTATATATATATATGTGTTGGCAAGTGGATATTACTACTAAATGATGTTTGAAATGTATTTTTGAGCACCTAGATTTTTATGTATGATACAATGAATGAACTATTTGTTTATTCGTTGTGTTTATATGATTTGAACCTATCTCCTGTATCCTGAAAAGTTGTACTATTATTCTTTCTTTAAAATATTGTCCTTATGCATATATTATCTGATGTTTTAGGTCTTTGTTTATTTGTACCTGTTTTTATATTCTTGGGTTTTATATTGTTATCGATAAAACAACAAAAAAATCCTTCATTTCCAATGTGCCTAACCCCTGCTACCTTGTAGTCTAGTTAGCATACTTTAGGATTAACTTATGGTATCATCAACAAATTGTTGATTGGTTTGAGAATCCATTCCTGGGTGTGGGGAGAGGCCTTTAAGTTCCTAGTTTTGAACTGAATTTGAGGAGAAGTTCCAAGCCTTCCATCATTAAGGCAAATAGGAAATCAGAAAGCAGATCTCCTTGATGAGAATGGAGAAGAAAGTGGTAGAAACTAAAGTGAAGGTCCATTTTAACCAATGATTGCAAAAACCAAAATCCAACAACATTTTCTTCAGAAACTTCCAGTTGAGTCTATCAAATGCTTTGGAGAGGTGAATCTTAATTAACATGCCATGTTTTTTGGTGGTTTTGAGCGAGTGGATAATTTCATGATATAGAATTATGCCATCCAAAATTTGTCTTCCTTCCACATATCCAGATTTCTCCTTTGAGATGAGAGAAGATAGAATGATCTTGAGCCTATTTGGAATGGTTTTGGTAATGATTTTGAATATAAAATTGCAAAGAGTGATGGGTCTAAAATTACCTGGAAAGTCAACTCCATTTTCTTTGGGAATGAGGGAGAGGAACGTTGATTTGAAATCTTTCAAGACTTTCTCTGTTTTCTGAGAGTCTTCAAGAATATCTAGAACCTCACCCTTGATGGTGTGCCAACAAGCGTGAAATAAATTTGTAGTAAATCCATCTCAAACTGGGGATTTATCATTTTTCAATTATTTTACTGATTCCTCTAGTTCATCCATTTCAATGTGTCGAAGTAGGAGTTTGTTTTTCTCTTCAGTCACTAAGGTGTGAATGTCTTCAAGAATTTATTCCATGGTTGTATTTTTGTTTGGCTCTGGTTATTTCATTAAGTGAATGGAATGGTTGATGAGGGTGTGTTCCATTTCTCCACGCGTTTCTATGACAGTGGCATTCTATACTTTTACACAAACAATTTGGTTATCCTAACAATGTTGTATGGTGGCTTTGAAGAAAAACGAGGAGTTTCTTTCCCCTTCTTTGAGCCAAATATTTATGGATTTAGTTTCCTTAGGGTTTATTCTTATATTTTTATGGCATTCAAAGCTTCATGCAGGTACTTTTCTTCATTTTTAATGGAGTCGATATATCCCTCTTGCATGATAGTTCTTTGAATATCCACAAGTTGTCCTTCAATTTGTTTTTTCTCCAAATGGATGTTTCCAAAGTGCTCTTTGTTACATATTTTTACTTGCTCTTTGATATACTTCAGTTTTTGTTGAAATTTGTACATGAGAGTTCCTATTGGAGGCTGAAAGTTGCCCCACTATTGTTGCATGAGGGGCTGGAAATCAAGATATGTGAGCCAAAAAATTTCAAATATGAAGGGCCTCCTTAGGTGTTCCCCTATTATGCTCCAGTTGAGACTGATGGGATAGTGATTCGAGCCTGTCGTAGGGAGGATAAGGGCTGAAATTTATGCACCTCATGTGAGTATGGATTTCAAGATTAGGAAGCGGTCTAGTCTAGAGGCAATGTGTTTGTCTCCAGAGCGCTTGTTGTTCCAAGTGCTTAAGTGGTTCGTTTTACTGATGTACACCAATGCTAACTCATTGATTAAGGTGTCAAAGGAAGTGTTTGAGGTACCTAAGGAGAGAACCTCTCCTTTATTTTCCCTATGTTTTTAGATGAGATTGAAGTCTCCTCCATTAAGGATCTAGTGCTTTTGTCCAACCCAATGATTCAGATGCTTCAATGAATGAAGGAAGGCTTGTTTGGGTGAAATCAAGAAGGACCCAGTGCACACATATATTAACTACAGCTATACTATATCTTCTTTTACTTTGGTACGAGTTAATATTAGAAATATGCTTTGTGGTATGAAATTAATACTAACATCTAATATTGAATTTTTTTCTTCAGATCACAACAATTAATGACTCCATACATGACGATCCAAATTATATTGAGTTTGTTTCTGGTATAGGAGAAGAAGATGATGATGATGATGGTGATGAGTTTGATCAAAATGACGAGTTTGGTGATCATGATCACGATCATGACCATGATCTTGATGATGATGCTATTGGTGCTACTTAGATATTGATGTTATGCATGACCATGATACATTTTAGATATATTTACTTGTATTGTTGTTGA
>LPNX010269635.1:3587-36702 GCA_001517045.1 Pseudotsuga menziesii | reverse complement strand
ATATATAAAATTGAATTTTTTTACTTTACTATAATGAAATATTTTGATATGTTGATTTAAATACATTTGAGTTTTAGTTGATTGGATTAAAGATGATGATAATATTATCAAGATTGTCTTATTACATTATATATATTGGAAATTGTCTTGAAGCTCTTTTGATGGAGAATTACTTTTAAAGGATGTTGTGAATTTTGCTTAAATTTATTTTGAAATGTTATCCTATAAATTTGCATTCTTAATGATATTTGAGAAATTTGAATATTTAATTGAAATTAATAAAATGGACGCAAAATCAATCAAAATTGATATATTTCACTATTAAAAATTGAAATTAACATTATTAATTAATAGTAGATGCAAAATGGATGTAAGTTTAGTTAACACTAAATAAAAAACTAGATGAAAAACATGACACAAAAGTGGAAGTCCACAAAATGAAAAAGTGGACACAAAATTGGATGCAAAAAGGGACTCAATATTAGACACAAAATTGGCCACAAAATTAGATGCAATGCTAAGCCCAAAACCATATGCAATACATGACAGAATGGTAGACACAAAAGTGGATTCCTAACTGGATCTAAACTTAGGTGCTAAATTGGGAACACAAGTAGGAACAAAACTGGATGTAACACTTGGAGTAAAACCAGGCGCAAAACTAGATGCAACATTGGGTACAAAGCTAAATGCAAACAAAGATGTAAAACATGAGACAATATTGGATGCAATATGGGACACAAATATGGACGTAAAAATTGACTCAACATCAAACAAAAGCATGGATGCAAAATTAGGCGCAACAATGGGCACAAAACTAGATGCAAAAAAATGTCAAACGAGATGCAACACTAGCTTGTGCAAACCTGGGCGACAAAGAAGATGCAAAACTTGATGCATCAATGGGCAGAAATCTCAACGCAAAAAGACGTAAAACGAGATGAAAATTTGGATGCAAAATAAGATGCAACTTTAGAAGTAAAATTTGATGCAAAATTAGACAAAAAACTAGATGCAATATTGGGCCCAAAATTTGTTACAAACTTATATGCAACACTAGATGTAAAATTGGATGAAAAAGGAGGTGCAAAATTGGGCACAAAACTCAACGTAAAACTAAGAGAAAAATCATATGAAACATTGGATGCAAAATTGGGTGCAATCCAAGACGTAACAAATGACACAAAATAAGATGCAATACTAGATGCAAAATTGAGCGTAAATAATGGCACAAAAAAATGCAAAAAATGTTGCAAAAAATTGGGTGCAAAAATGGACATAGTTATGGACATTAAAAAGGACGCAAAAAAAAGTTGCAATAGTCAGTGTTTTACAAAATTGTATAGCAACGCCAAGTATATCCCCAGATTATTCACCACAATTGGAAAAAAAGTACACTAAAATTCGATGCTAAATACGATGCAAATTTCAGTTTTTATTGTAGTGTTAATAGCGAGTTCTAATTCCTTAGACTAAGACACGATATTCTACTACATTAAATTTACTCTAATATGTGGCAGTAGCGAAAATATAAACCGCTCTTTATATTGTATATCAGGCATGCAGAAACTCACCTTAACCCCTAAAGTTTTTGAATATGTGGTCGAAATCCCAGACTGATTTAGTTAGTGGCTAATTGATCTCTTTTAATTCCATTATGCACTACGACTCAGACTTTGGTTTCTTGAATTCATCAGTCAACCTAGCTTTTATCTCAACTAACATCTTTTGAGAATCCCCCATAGGAACAATAGGGAAATTCATGTCCAATCTAACACCTGACCTCTGAAAGTCGTGATCATATGGTCCCTTTTTATGGCTTCATCCTGTACTTCTCAAACAATCCATATAGCTTCACAAAGAAATTAATGCTGCTCTGGATCCTTTGATCCATTTTGATTGAATACAGGTAACTTCATATTGTCCCCAACCATTCTATGACTATGGGGTACTAACAAACTTAAACTTGGAGGTGTACTAATAGGACTATTAATATTGGACATACCAATATTTAGGCTATAGCTACTATTTTGATAGCTAGAAAACACTGCGACAAAATTTTGGGCTTTACATCTATTTTTGGAGATTTACGCAGGGTCGTAGGTATGTCACATCCTTGGGTTTCTTGTAGATCTGTATTTCCTTCCTCTTCTAAAGTAAGAATATAGTCTTATTCTTCGTCATAAGATCCCTCGTCTAGTTATGGCACCAATTCGTAGTCTCCCCTTCCAGTTGCACTACAACTCTCTTACCTGTTCATAGTCCTTCTTGTCTTGTTCAACCAAAATATCTTCCCACTCCTTAGGAAACCACACTCTTCATCAGTCTCACTTATTTATCCTTGGACCATCTCAACTCATCTCACATGTTCTCCCCTACCTTCTTCGAGTGGATACCCATGCCCTCCGCGTACAATCACTTTACTTGTCGGAGTTCATCTTCAGAATCTTGTTTTCACATAATAACATCTTAATCCACAAATTTAAAGAATTAAAGTATTTGCCTCATGGTCCTATGAATAATTCTCGCTCAGCTTCGCTATATGATTTGATAGTATCAACAAAAAATTAAGTGATATATCCTTCTAAAATGATATTAAGCCAAAAGTTGACAACCCTTGATATCTTGTTATCTATCAACAAACTTTAATTGTTGGATCAACTATGGTGTCCAGGTCTCAAGATCACCTCCTTGAAGTTTTTTCTTCTAAAATGTCAACCTTACCAGCCACTCGTTTAACAAATAGGAAATTCACTAAAGAAAATTTCGTTAATATTAGAGTAGACATACCTTCCCTACCACTCTCCTAGAGTCAATCACGAATCTCTATTTTCTTATTGAGCAAATTACTTTTCCTTCTGGTCTAGTAATGCTTCAATCTTTGGCTTCGTTGGGTGCCACATAAACATCTCCCCTTCACGATGTTCTCAGTCCCAAAAACTAAACAGTTTGTTGGCACAATTTTAAATTAACCCAGGTTCAAACCACATCATACCAACCAAACCCAAGATTCCGACCCGAAAGGGTTTTAGTTCTTTAGGAAACACCTGCAAAGAAGATGCAGTCTTGCCTGAGGTACCTATGGGAGTTGTAGGAACTAGGTTTCAAGAGTGGTGAAGGGGAACTCTGCCATACCAAACATCGTCAAATCTAACTCCAACAAATCGATAACTGCGTCAGCGACCCACTAAAATATCCACGACATCAACTACATTTATAACAATATAATTAACAAGTGTTGTGCCATTTCATTCACTCATTTATCCATAGTTACTTATTCATGCATTACTAAATAACAAGAAATCATCACATAAACACATCATGCACAATAGAGACCATAATTTAACGTGGAAACCTAAGATGTGAAAAACCACAAAAGTGCTCATTTATTATAATAACTCGTAGCTTGAATGCTTTAAGTCTGTGTACACAACCTACAGACATTTCTCAACAAATCTAGTACATCATATCTGTGCACACATCCTATAGATTGAACTCATAATTTGTGACTCACCATAACCTTTGACAATAACATTACCTTAACATTCAATAGATACAAATAGTTTAACATTTTGTAAAAAAATGGCTAACCCTAAAAATAATGACCTATTACATTTTTATAGGATCTAATGGTTTTATATCTTGTTCCCACTACCTGATCCCATAAATGTAAGTGGACAAAAAATCTAACCAACTAACCAACCTTTTGATTGGACTTCATCAAACCATTGGTCTTCCTTTACCTTCGCCTAAAACTTCGACGCTGACCGCATCCTTGACCATTCTGTCGCGGCTGTGTTCATGCTTCAACTAACACTTTAAAACGGGTACACAAAATAACAAAAATAGACCTAGGGCCAACACGCATCACTTAACAAAAGCAAAATCTTCAATACTTGGTCCATTAAAACTATATTGGTGTGGTTTCTTGCCCAACACTCCCAACGATACGATCTATAGTCACTAAAAAAACAATCAAAATTCCATAATCTATTTCACCATAATCTCAAAATAATAAAATGTAGTGGAATGAGCATGCAATAATAGAAATTCAAGGGAACCAAATGGCCATGACCATATTTAAACATGATCACACACAACATGCAAAATGTATATATTTCCATAACAACAAATAGCTATCAATCATAGGCCATCAATAGACAAAAACATTTATTTTTATCTTTTAATAGAAGGAACTCTAAGAAACTCACTATGTATGGGAAACCTTCCACCCAATCTTATTTATCCAATGCAATTCTAACTGTAACCTAGGCTATGAAGCCATTAAGGAAAAGGGACCAAGTCACATGCTTCTAACTCACTAAAACCAACCCATTTGCTCTCATTAATCGATGATTTTGTTTATTATAAAGCACTTAGAGATCTCATCCAACCATCAAACAACCATGGCACTCTCTTGAAGTCTCCCCCTACTCAACACAAGGAAGATCTCTCATTTCTCTACTCAAAATTTCCTCAAAGATATTCTTCCCTTCAAGTGCTCATGTGTAAATTAAAATAGTCAAATTTACTTAATATCTTCCAAGAATACTCTGCAAAAATAATGCGAGGCTCACAAGCATCCAATGAGGATAAAAAACACAATAGGTTAATATTTCCTCACTTGCCTATCCTTTATGCTCACCTACAACCATCCATCTCTTATTCTAAATCTACAAATTCTATTTCAAATCACTAATTTTAATCAATTTATATCTGTCCATAGTTAACTAAAAATAAATGAAAAGAAAATGTGAAGTGCATAAATGTGAAAGGGTAATAAAGTGAATGAGAAATGCGAAAGGATAGAAAGTGATGCACTCTAAGCTAGGGCTAGTATTAATAACAATAACCACGAGATGATCAAAAACAAAAATTGAAAATGATCCAAAAGACACTTTTAATAATAAAAACAACAATCAATTTAAAAAAAAATCAAATAATTAAATTGATAATTGATGCAGCTAAACTCTATACTAAACTGTTTACATAATTTATGAAATAAAAGCTACCACAAAACTTTAATTTTTTATAAACTTCCAAGCTAATAAATTGGTAGATAAATTAATTTGGATTAATAATAAATGCATAAAAAATTTTGACCAATTTTGATTATCATAAATTCATAAATAAAAAACCCTTTCATAATCTTTGATCAAATCTTTTTGGTTTAACGTGTGTCAGCCCGCGTCGATTTCGCCGATTTCATGATCGATTACAATCGACCTGTCATACTACGGAATTTCTTTCTTAAGCGCCACATCATTCGCCACCCCAGTTTCTATGATTTTCTCATGTGTAAATATACTCAGATTAGACGCCCAAATTCCTTCAAAGGACTAATTAACTCTTTCACAATACTTTCACGTGAGAAACACCTTCAAGGACATACACACAAACGCCGCCGGTTGTTCTAATCGGCCAACTGAACTCATTGTCATCGTCACACGTCTTATAATGGCCACCGATAGCATTTACAGATAATATTCTTGTTCAATTCATGGCCCTGTCAACTTTCTTCGTGGTTGTATATACAGTGTTTGTCAACTTTCTTCGTGGTTATATATACAGTCTTTATATTCTCAGATTGTTTATCAAAGAGATTCGCATGCAGAGCTTATGGGGTAGCCGGATAATTGCAGGCATGTATTCTAGTTATCTCTACCTGTTTCTGTAAAACAATCTGAATAAAGATGAATGATATGTCTATCTTTTCAATTTCTGTGAATGTGTTTCAAACAAGATATTATTATGTATAAAAAAATATAGAATTTTCTGGATTTACAGCTTTAGGATTTCGTTGAGTTGTAATGCATGAAATTTCTTAGTTCTGGCTGGAAACACAAAAGCTTAAAACATTTTAATTCCGGTCGAAAACACAAAATCCTTGGAAACAAGTGTTTGGGACCATAATTTTATGAAGCAAGCTCTTTGGAATAAAGAAATGATTCTTTAATGTTATTTGAATTTATAGTTTTTACATTTCATGAGATTTTAAGGGTTTGTCGTGTCAGAAGCATTTCAATTTTGTTTGAAAACACAAATCCTTTATTGATAAATTCCAGTACACTAAGTTGACACGTAGTATACAAGGCATCATGAGCTTGGGTTGGTGTGCTTTGGGTCGAATTTTACGTGCTACTCAAGTATTACAGAAAGTTTTTTAAATATTCGCTCTAAATTTGTTTGACCTATACCTTTTATAGGTAGGGCATAATTCGAATTACTTTCTGGTTTTGTAAATATTCGCTCTAAATTTGTTTGACCCTTCATAGGTAGGGCATAATTCGAATTATTTTTCTATAACTGGGCTCTCTTTTAAGGCCATATAACTTATTATAGTTGATATTAGGAGGAGGAAACTGTGTTCTTCCTTTTGTCAACTTTTTAAAGAAAGATCGTACTTATGGGATTTCTGGTTTTGTAGGGTTGTTCATTTAACGTTGGATATATGGTTAGTAGTGTTGTTCCGGCTTCTATTCCGTTTTTCAGTAATAGAGAGTTAGCTTAACCCTCTATTTAGATAGAGTTCTTGATGTATGGCATTAACTCCACTCACATGGTTTTTCTTATGTAGTTTTGAATGTGGATCAACTTCCACATTGGAAGACGATAGTCTTCATTGTGTTTAGCTTTGGACGTAAGTCTACAGATTGACTATGAAACTCAGCTGTACTGTGGTTTGTTAGACAGAGGGGTATAGTAGATATCTTGTTGAATTTTTCTTCTTTTAAATTTGATTTAAAGATCTTAAGTGGTGTGTAACTCATAAGAATTTCCCTTAAACAGAATACTTAAATCTCCAATCAAGGGGTGTTATACAAACTAACGAGTGCCTAATTAAACTAAACAGGAGCTCAATGTTCGTCACTGCTCGTCTCTACTTGCAAATTAATGTTTAGATCCATTATAATTTTAAAGCATATGTAGGTTTTATAAAGAAAAGCACAAGAAAAAAAAGATTCTTATTGAAATGGATAGATCACAAAGAGTTGATTGAGGTTTAGTTTTTAAAGAAAATATTAAAACATATATATAAATGGTGTAAATAAATATTTTGTAACTAAATTATCTAATACATATTTATCAAACACATTGATCTTAAATCTATCACACCTACCTAGAAGGATTTGATCACCTTAAATTTTATAATAAGTTTTTTGGTTTGACCCTACAAAGGAAGGGCGTAATCTGAAATATTTTATGGTTTTCTGTTGCTCTTTTTTTCTAAATTGGGCTTTCTTAAAGGACATTTAACTTAGTAAAGTTGATATAAGGATAAGGAACTGATGTTTTTATTTTTTTTTGTACTTTTTATAAAACTAGCACATTCATATAGTTTGTGGCTGGATTACATGGATAGTGATCATTTGAGAAATAGTTAAGTCTATAGACCTATATATGTTAGAATTTTGGGGTGGACTACCATCTATGCCTTTTCATCTAAGCACCAAAATGAGACAAGTGTACTGTCCATATTGATTCTATGGGCCGTAGTAGTCCAAAATTAATAATTAATAATCAACATGTGATAAGTAGAGTTAGTTATAGTTGTAAAAATTGAAATTAATCTTCAAATTAGTCTCCAACTACTCGATTATTACATACAACTACAAGCTTAACTCCATCAATTATTAGATACAACTATTAGCTTAACTCCAATGATTCTAGAACTATTAGCTTAACTTCAAGTCTAATCACATTTATATTGGATAACTTTTAGCTTAACTATTAGATACAACTATTAGCTTAAGTCCAATGATTCAACACCTATTAACTTAACTTTGACTCTAATCACTTAAAACTTAGTCAAATTGCATTTGACATCTAGGATTCTAGCTAATGTGCAGTCATGTAAGAGTCAAACTCCTAATAAAATTGTTTGAACTCCTTATAAACTCCTCCAAACTCCTAATAATCTCTTGCATCTCTTTAAGTCCATATCCATATTTATCTTAGAACTTTGGGGTGGAATACCTTCTATGATTTTTCATCTACGGACAAGAATGAATGAGACAAGTGTACTCTCTAGATTTGATTCTATGGATGTCATCCAAATTTCATAATTAATAATTTCAGAAAAAAATGAAAAACAACTTAGTTAACATCTTAAATATAGTTAGTGATATTTGGAAAAAAAATAATCTTAAACTTAAACCATTCCATTATTAGATACAACTATGAGCTTAACTCCATTGACGATACAACTATTGGCTTAACTTCAACTCCAATCATCACTTTTACTTGAATTGCAATTGTTGATTATGCAATTTTTAAATTAACAATGCGATACAACTATTAACTTAACTCCAATTATTCTACAACTATTAGCTTAACTTCAACTCTAATCATGGTTATATTGGATAACTTAACTTCAACTCTAATCATGGTTAACTGGATAGCTATTAGCTTAACTTCAAGTCTAATTGCTTTTAGGGGTTAGTTTATCTCCATTTGGCATCTAGGAGTCTAGCTAATGTGCAGTGGTGTAAAGTCTAACTCCTAATAATATCATTCAATCTTTTAATAACTCCTCCAAACTCCTAGTAAACTCCTTCATGTGACAATTGAGCATCTACCTAATATGCAACTCGTATGACATGTTTAGGTTTTCCATATACATATTAATTAGGTTTTTGAGTCTTTTTAAAGAAGGTTAGGAGTGAGAAGAAAATTAAACATCAAATATCCCATGATACATAAATGTTGTGATCTTTCGCCAAAATTTGGTTCAAAACAAATTTTTGGTGGCAGAATGGCCTTTTGGTATGATGACATGATGATATTTCGATTTGAAGATCGTCCACTAATATTTGATTTCTTTACAAGCTATTGTAGAGTGATGAGATGTTGTAGGTCTAACATTTTTATTTCATGATTTCTGGCTTCATAACTGTTTCGGGCTTAAATGTGTCATTTTATTTGAAGGCTAATGGTGATCAGTTCTAGTCATGTTGAGGTAGTTCCGACCTCTTCTTATCTCACGAATTCATCGTACTCCTTGTTATCCTTTATCATATGAAACTCTGATTGTTACTTCACACTCCATAAATTATTTGATTACCTTCGTCATCCATGTTGCAAATGCGAGGCATAAACTGTGAATAACGTGATCTTTTGCTCCACATCCATTCACTTCCATCAATACATAAAATTTGATGCAACATACTTTACACGTGGTGTGATAACACAATGATTTGGCAACATCTTCAAAACACATTACTTTTTTGGAGTAATTTCCTTTATAATGATCCCTTGACAATGACACATATCTTTAAGGTTTTTGGGCTTTGAATTTGTCATTGATCTCGAAATACTAATGGGATGATGCACAATCATGGACTCCTTTAAAGACACTTTAGATGCCACATAATACTGGAATAAATGGGAAACTCTAAATTTAGGTAACAATTAGGGGTACCTCCCTAACTTATTTGAAGATGAAGTAAAAAGAGAAAATATAGGTAATTGAATTAGCTTTCATAATATATAGAATTTATGCAGAGAAAATGTGTGTAAATGATTATAAAATTAGTTTCTGTGAAAGTGGGTTTTCAAATTTTCAGCACATCTTAACATATATGTTTGTGCGGGTGCAACAATATATGAAGTGAACGTGAAAGTGAGTTTTCAAATTTTCATCACATCTTAACATATATGTTTGTGCGGGTGCAACAATATATGAGGTAAATGATGTCCATTTGGGATAAAATATTGCAGATATATAAAGGACATATGGGCCTAGTGCAACACTATTTATTGGAAATTTTTAATGAATTATTTATTATTATTATTAATTATTGAAGTCATAAAATCTTGAAATTAAAACCTTATGTGCAGGTGCAACACTTTCAGGGCAAAAATTAATGAAATCCTTGATTTCTAAATATAAGATCGTAGAGCTTGATCTCGTCTAGTGCACCATATAGTGTTTTGGGGAAATGGTGATGGAAATCAAAAGTTATATAACAAACAATCGATATATGTATTTTCGAAAACTAACGTGTGTCATTTAGAAAAAGAATTATAAATAAATAAAACATAGTTTTGAAGGAAAAAATTACATATTCAGAATCGTGATCCCGTATTCTACAATATCCTACAATTTTCATAAAATATTGTGTATGTCATATCAAAACATGCCATCTAAACTGAGCATATTGATAGAGTTATAAAAGACAAGCAATAGCCCTGGTTGATTTTTCCTAGACAATAGGTTCGGTATTCCGAAGCTGCTTCCAAACCTAATGCCAAACCTTAATCCTGCAAATTATTTAAATTTTAAAATAATGCATATGCGATATAATACATATGTGATATTATATGCGATATAGCTTATTCATATCGCATGTGCATTATATCGCATATGTGGATATGAATAAGCTATATCCCATATGCATTATAGCTTATTCATATCGCATATGCGATATAATGCACATGCGATATGGATAAGCTATAATGCATATGTGATATAATGCATATGCGATATGGCTTATTCATATCGCATATGCATCGATATGAATAAGCTATAACGCATATGTGATATAACGCATATAACGCAGATGCGTTATAGCTTATTCATATCCACATATGCGTTATAAGCTATAACGCATATGTGATAACACATATAACACAGATGCGTTATAGCTTATTCATATCCACATATGCGATATGAATAAGCTATAATGCATCTGTGTTATATGCATTATATCGCATATGCATTATAACTTATTCATATCGCATATGCGGTATGAATAAGCTATAACGCATCTGCGTTATATGCGTTATAGCTTATTCATATCGCATATGCGATATGAATAAGCTATAATGCATTTCGCATATGCGATATGAATAAGCTATAACGCATCTGTGTTATATGTGTTATAACGCAGATGCGTTATAGCTTATTCATATCACATATGCGATATAGCTTATCACATATGCGATATAACACATATAACGCATATGCGATATAGCTTATTCATATCGCATATGCAATATGATAAAGCTATTATGCATATGTATTTTGTTTTAACTAATTTGTTTTTTTCCTAATGCATCATTGTTCATCACCCTCATCCTCATCATCACCACCACCCTCATCCTCCTCATCATGATAATCACCCTCATCCTCATCCTCATCATCATCATCATAGTTATCCTCCTCCTCCTTCTCCTCCTCATCATCATTGTTCATCATCATCATCATCACCATCACCCTCATCAGCTTCATCATCATCATCATAACCCTCATCCTCATCAGCTTCATCATCACCCTCATCCTCAGCATCATCATCATCATCACCATCATCCCCATCAGAATCATCATGGTCATTATCATCATCATCATCATCATCATCACCCTCATCAACATCATCATGGTCATCATCGTCATCATCATCATCATCATCACCCTCATTCTCATCCTCATCATCATCGTCATTCTCATCCTCATCCTCATCATCCTCATCATCACCCTCATCCTCATTAGCTTCATCATGGTCGTCATCGTCATCCTCATCACCATCATCATTCTCATTCTCATCCTCATCATCATCATCATCATCATTGTTCATCATCATCATCATCACCCTCATCCTCATCAGCTTCATCGTCACCCTCATCCTCATCCTCATCATCACCCTCATCCTCATCATCATCATCATCATCACCCTCATTCTCATTAACATCATCATCGCCGTCATCATCATCATCATCATCATCATCGTCATCCTCATCAGCATCATCATGGTCATTATCGTCATCATCATCCTCATCCTCATCACCCTCATCCTCATCCTCATCATCATCGTCACCCTCATCCTCATCAACATCATCATGGTCATCATCATCATCATCACCCTCATCCTTATCCTCATCCTCATCATCGTCATCCTCATCCTCATCCTCATCCTCATCATCATCACCCTCATCCTCATCACCATCATCATTCTCATTCTCATCCTCATCATTATCATCACCCTCATCATCATCATCATCATCATCATCTTCATCACCATCATCATCATCCTCATTTTCATCATCATCATCATCATCATCATCTTCATCACCATCATCATCATCCTCATTTTCATCATCATCATCATCATCATCATCTTTATCACCATCATCATCATCCTCATTTTCATCATCATCATCATCATCATCACCCTTATCCTCATCAGCTTCATCATGGTCATCATCATCATCATCATCATCCTCATCATCATCATTGTCAACCTCATCATCATCACCACCCTCATCCTCCTCCTCATCATCATCACCCTCATCCTCATCAGCTTCATCATGGTCATCATCATCATCATCAACCTCATCATCATCATCACCCTCATCACCCTCATCCTCCTCATCATCATCATCATCATCATCATCATCTCCATCATGATCATTCTCATCCTCATCCTCATCATCATCATCATCACCCTCATCTGCATCAACTTCATCATGGTCATCATCCTCATCCTCATCCTCATCATCATCATCAACCTCATCCTCCTCCTCCTCATCATCACCCTCATCCTCCTCCTCCTCCTCCTCCTTGTCATCATCATCATGGTCATGGTTGTCATCATCATCATCATGGTCATCATCACCATCCTCCTCCTCCTCCTCATCACCCTCATCCTCATCATCCTCATCATAGTCATCATCATCCTCATCATCACCCTCATCCTCATCATCATCATCATGGTCATCATCATCATCATCATCATCCTTCTCATCATCACCATCATTGTTCATCATCCTCTTCATCGTCACCCTCATCCTTGTCATCATCATCACCCTCATTCTCATCATCATCAACCTCGATCCTCATTAGCATTGTTCATCACTCTCATCCTCACCATCATCATAATCTTCATCGACACCCTCGTCCCCATCATCATTATCATACTCATCATCATCACCATCATTCTCATCATCATCTTCATCGTCACCCTCATCCTCCTCCTCATCATCACCCTCATCCTCATCATCATCAACCTCGATCCTCATCATCATTGTTCATCACACTTATCCTTACCATCATCATCATCTTCATCGACACCCTCATCCTCATCATCATCACCATCATCATCATCATCATCATCATAATCCTCACCCTCATCCTTCTCCTCCTCATCATCACCCTCATCCTCATCATCATCATCATCGTCGTCGTCATCATCATCATGGTCATCATCATCGTCGTTGTCATCATCATCATGGTCATCATCATCAACATCATCATAGTCATCATCCTCCTCATCATCACCCTCATCCTCATAATCATCGTCTTCATCGACACCCTCATCATCAACATCATCATCATCATCATCATAATCCTCATCCTCATCCTCATCCTCATCCTCATCCTCATCATCATCACCCTCATCCTCATCATCATCATCATAGTCATCATCCTCACCATCATTGTTCACCATCATATTCATCGTCACCATCATCCTCATCATCATCATCATCCTCATCATCCTGATCCTCCTCATCATCATCTTCATCGACACCCTCATCCTCAACATCATCAACATCCTCATCATCATCATCATCATCATCATAATCCTCATCTTCCTCCTCCTCCTCATCATCACCCTCATCCTCATCATTATCATCATGGTCATCATCATCATCATCATCATCATCATAGTCATCATCTTCGTTATCATCACCTTCATTGTTCACCATCATCTTCATTGTCACCATCATCCTCGTCATCATCATCATCATCATCATCACCATCCTCGTCATCATCATCATCATCATCATCCCTCATTCTCATCATCACCATCACCCTCATCCTCATCATCATCATCATGGTCATCATCCTCATCCTCATTTTCTTCATTAGCCTCATCCTCACCATCATCAACACCCTCACCCTTATCCTCATCGACACCCTCACCCTCATACTCATCATCATCATGCTCATGGACACCCTCAATGTTCATCACCCTCATCCTCATCATATCTAGATAAATGTGAATTGCAAATTTTCATTGAGCACTAAATCACATATGTGATATATCTCATATGCACTAAATCGCATATCCGATATATCACATATGCGTTATGGAAAACATGTAAAAACCTGCCCGTTCATTAAAAAGATGGAATTCAATATTGCATGTGTGATATATCGGAGGTGCATTATATCGCATATGCGATATGTGTTTTATAGAAAATGTAGGGTGGCGTCGTGTTGGCTAGCTTTAACGTATCAAAAGACATAATTCGTCTGAACCCGTGCATAGAGAACTATTCGACATGCAATTTTTTATCATTACTTACATAATTCCATAGTTTTGTATAGCTTTGGGTGGATTTCAATGGGGAATGTATGTAATAGAGGATGAAAGTCAGCAAGGAAGGTGCTTACACCGGAAGAAGCAGAAAAAAAAACAAAAACAAAAAAAAGGGAAGATTCAAGAAATCGTCAACATTCATTACATGAGCAAATAGTTCCCATTCCCCCTCAACAAATACCTGACGTAGAGGCTGAGGAAGATAATGCAATATTAAAAGAATCTGGTTATACGGAAGTTGATATTATTCATCCATTAGTAGACGGACAATCTTGTGAAGAGTTCAATAATTATGTTACTCTCGATGTAAATGTGACTCGGCAACAACCATGTTCGGTGGTTCAATCTCCTAATCGAAGTTGTGAGCCGGTAGTGGATGTAAACGCCACTCCAGCATTTCAAACGGCAAGAAATTTTGCATCAAAATGAAAGAAAACTCCTAAACGAATACAAGTGGATGAGAGCGGATTGACTTCCATGAAAGGTAAGGTGGCTAAATGCACTATCCTTCGTCATTCTTCTCAAATAATGAAACAATATTTTGATAACAAATTCGAATCCGGTAAATGCCAACTGTTTTTAGCTTTTCTTAAATCTAGAAATATGGCAACTGTTAGAAGAAATTTAGGCATAACAACAATGAAGAATATCGAATCAAGTAATCACATTGTTAAATCTCTTGCTGCTGCATTCACATCGTTTGGTAAAAAAACTCGTTCAAAATACTGTAATGTGGCTCGTCGTGTATTGGCTGAATCAATTGTATGTAGATCCACAAGGCAACGTCGTTTACTTAAATGCACATCACAAATTGTTCCTTTACATCCAAATACACTTAAGAAATATTCAGTAAGAAGAGACAACCTTGATGTAGAGGGACAAATGGAAACATTATGGGCATTTAGCGGTAGGTTGCCCTGCAAAGACATGAAGTTAGTCGAAGCAGTGAAGCACCTAGTGCAAACGTTTTGGCATGATAACACTAGGCCTTCTTCTAACATGAAGGATGTGCTAAAACATTGTATGGATTCTCATCACACTAAACCTCATGTTAAGCATTATATTGACATGACACAAACTCAACTGTTCGAGATGTTTAAATTTGCCCACGTAGAACTAAGGCTCAGGCAAAGATATTTTGAAAAATGCAAGCCTTGGTATGTTAGAATCAATGCCATCCGGAATAATTGTTGTTGTAGATACCACATAGAGTTTGACCTATATTACCATACATTTGCATATATATGTCGTTTTTTGCATCCTAACCATGTGCAGGAATGCTCAAGTACAATACTGCCAATGTCATCCAAAGATTTCATCCATAGCATCATGTGTCCGAGGCAAGATGGGAAGACACATTACTTAAAACAATGTGTAGACAGTTCTTGCAACAATTGTGGTGGGCTATCCTTATGATATGATTGCATCCATGAAAGTGAAGATCAAGCATTCGTGAATGCAATTGTCGAGAAGCAGAACTATCGGTATGAGACATATCAGCTAAATGATGGGAAATAAAGCAGAAAGATTAAATTGGTGACTTCACAGGTAAATTCTTGAATATTGAAAAATTAATATTCATGTACACATTTTTTATGTGGTTTATTGACATATTAATATTCATGTGCCAGGTGCGAGTATGTGATTTTATTCCATAGTTTCGTGGATCTTCATTGAAAGATCAATAAAAACTAACTCCAACTAGATTTCCAACACGGTGCAATGTGATTGATGATAGTGCATTCAACATGTCGATATGGCATGGTGGAAAGATGAGAAATTCAAAATATGCCGGCACACCTTCCCTCTCGGAACAATACTATCCGTGGTTGGCTTTGCGAAAAATTACACCCTACAACCACAAAATGAATTTCAAAGTCAATACTATCACTCAGAGCAGGTGAGCATAATGGTGCATATCACATATCGACATGGGCAAGATAGCAATGAAGAGAAACGTGTGATACTAAAAAAAAGTCACTTCTACATAAGTGACGACTAGACCCATGACATCCATTACCTGTAACATTGCTTTAAATTATTCTATGATCACGTGATAGCTATGAATATACCATTTTATCGTCATTTCATTTGGTCAGATGGTTGTGCTGGACAGTTCAAGAATGCACATGTATTTGAATGGTTGTGTTTGTTGCACATAAAATACAAGGTGCCACATGTATGGAACTACTTTGAAATTGGTCATGGAAAAGGAGAGCACGATGGTGCTGGTGCATGCATTAAAACTTCCCTTCAAAGAAAAGACATGAATTTTACAGGTGCTCGCCTTCGAGACGTTGCATCTATAGTCCAATGGTGTGCATCTGTCATGGGAGAACAAGCAACAAGGAAACACTTAGTACAAAGAATATTCTGGGAGGTTACAAATGTGGACCGATCGCAAACACCTCAGGTGAACATAGTGCATGGAAATCGATAGTTTCATTCAATTAGAAGCTTATACAACTTGACCCTTCAAATTTGGACAAGATTGAAGTCTTGCTTTTGTAGTTCCTATAGCATCGGTGAATGGGGTGATTGTGAGCATACAGATACCGTTGATACATGGGATCGAGTGACACTTGGCACCGATTTCAACGAGGGTAATGAAATAGACCATTTGGAAGATGATCAGACACATATTTCTACAGACTATGATCACATATCGGATCTCATACAAGCAGGTACATGAGTAGTACCTAAATAAGAAAATGGATTTATGTATTGTTTACTTGACTTTTGTAGAATTTAATTTATGTAGAAATTATAAATGCAAGACCTTATTTACAAGATGTATTGTTAACTTGACCTATCACACGTCAGATATATGTAGTGGTTTTCCCTAAAAATAATGAATGGGGTTCTGACTATTGGTTGGCACATTGCTTAGAGGGGAAACAAACCCTTCTGGAACCTGTTATAGATGATGAAAATATTGAATTCCCAATCAGCTCGATGGTTATAAAAGTGGAGTACTTGACACTTGCAGCACAATAGAAAAGGAAGGGTGGGTATGTATATCAAGATTATAGACCAAGAGCTATTGTATACCACTTCACCAACCTAGTAGTTGGTATAAACATCAAGTTCTGCACACTTGCTCACAAAAATAGGTCACATGTACGATACTTGCTACCTCATATAGAGCACGAAATATTGATGGTCACCATTGACACCAGAGATGATTCGGATGGCCTACTTGTATGAGTGCATTGTTAGGTGCATTATTTAACCTTTTTAAAAGTGAATTCTGAAGCAAAATTTCCATTATTTAGCCTTACTGTATTACCAATGTAATAAACCTGTGATTGACAAATACCATTCACAGACATAATATTATTCAGAGGATACTAGACACTATAAACATGATCGTACAACCTCGGGTGAGTTATCTATAAACCATGTTTGCACATTTTAATTGGGTTCTCTTTTATTTCTTATGATGTTACTAATTTCTATCCTTTCATGTGCCTAGGATACAAAAATCATCTACGGCACATTGGAGGCGCCAAGAATGGTGTCTTTAGACACCACCAAATATAGTTAGAAAAATAACAAGCTCTCGAGTTGTTTAAATTTACATTTTTTGATGTTTTTAATTTAATATACATTTAATTACATTTCCATGTACAAATGAGAATCCAACTAGAGGATTTCATACTTACATGCACCAATTAGGGTCAAGACAAGGTATGAGATGGAACTAGAAACACATGAGATCACCAATACTAGGCTTTCATGAGTCACCAAGTTGCATGTTCCAACTAGGTTCAAGACAAGGTATGAGATGTACAACTAGGGTTTGGTGATAAATCATGCAAGTTAGGAGAGGAAACTAGAAACAGATGATCACCAATACTTGCATGCAACAACTAGGCTTTCATGAGTCACCAAGTTGCATGCTCCAACTAGGGTCAAGACAAGGTATGAGATGTCCAACTAGGGTTTGGTGAGCAATCATGCAAGTTAGGAGAGTGAACTAGAAACACATGATCACCAATACTTGCATGCACCCACTAGGATTTCATGAGTCACCAAGTTGCATGCTCCAACTAGGGTCAAGACAAGGTATGAGATGTCCAACTAGGGTTTGGTGAGCAATCATGCAAGTTAGTAGAGTGAACTAGAAACACATGATCACCAATACTTGCATGCACCAACTAGGATTTCATCAGTCACCAAGTTGCATACTCCAATTAGGGTCAAGACAAGGTATGAGATGTCCAACTAGGGTTTGGTGAGCAATCATGCAAGTTATGAGATGAGATTTATGAGACAGAACAAGGTATGAGAAGTTCTTTTATTATGATTGTTAGTGGCATTGGTATGGAAAAAGAGAACTCAAAATGTTTAAAGTAATTATTTGTACCTGGTCATATTGGGGATTTGGCTAGGGATGAACTTAGTTCTTAATTCTATTTGAGGAAAAAATCATTCTTTTGTTCAAGAATTAATCTCTTATTCAAGCATTGTCTAAAAAATTACACTAAACACATGTATCTAATTCTTTTCCCATGGTAGCTTACATATCAAAGTCATGGGTTTCCTTGATGGTGCATATCAAAGTGATCCAAATTTTAGTATCATAAGGCATCTTATGTTTCTTTGATATGCATGTCAGTAAGTATAAAGTTGGAATTGGCATTGGAACACACAAATTTGCATAATTAATGGCCTCAATTCTCTTGATGAAATGTGCTTTCAATGGTGGTGTAAAACTCTCTAGGTTTTTGTTGACTAGGATCTCACTATAAATTGGATGTTAAACAAGACTTAATTGTCAAATACTGCTACTCTTTAGTACATTTATTTTCAGCATGTTTTTGGGAACTAAACATTATTGTTGATTCTCTTCCTAAAGCAAGTCAAATTCTGGAAGATATGCAGTTAGAAGAGATCATTGAAGGGACATATTTGGTTTCTTCCTTGTGATTCAAATAAAGGTGACATGTAATAGATGTATATTTCACTATTTTGGTTGAGTTAGATAATCTTTTGGTTCATACAGTTTTTTGGATGTATAAGACTGTGTGTTTTTGGATATTTTCTATAATAATAATATTATTATTTTTGGACAATTTTTGAACTTGGGATTTTTCTCCCATATAGGACCAACATGGGAGAAATTTTTGGACAATTTTTGAAATTGGCACATTTGCAAAGATCATGTAGTATTTTGTCTGCTGTTATCTATTGGGGTATTTTGATGAGATGCAATTAAAGGCCTGTGGTGGAACTAGGGTTACCAAGGTATAAGATGGAACTAGGGTTTGGTGAGAAATTTGCAAGTTAAGAGAGGGAAATAGAAACACATGATCACAAATACTTGCACGCACCAACTAGGCTTTCATGGACAACAATTTGCATGCTCCAACTAGGGTTACCATGGTATGAGATGGAACTAGGGTTTAGTGAGCAATCATGCAAGTTAGGAGAGGGAACTAGAAACACATGATCACCAATACTTGCATGCACTGACTAGGCTTTCATGAACCCAAATTTGCATGCACCAACTAGGGAAACTTCAACCAATTTAGGGTTTGTAGGGTACATAATGTATGTTAGTATGGTATGATGAACTAGTATCATAGGGTATTGTAGGGTATGATATGGTATATATTACACATGAATGCATGACTTAGTGTTAAATGGTACACATTGTTAGTATGTTATGTTATGGTACATGTTATTGTATCATAGTATGGTATGATGTTAGTGTCGTAGGGTAATGTAGAGTATGTTATTGTGTGTATGTTAGAATTGTAGAGTATGTTACTATGTCTTACTGTGTGTAAATTAGGGTATGTTATTGTACGTTAGAATTGCATGATGTTAAAAAGTTGACGAGTCGTTTAAATTCTTCCTTTAAGTATTGGAAATTCATTTAAGTTAGCACACATGCACGAACCACACATATCATGTTCCAAGACCAAGTCAACCATGATATCATGTTCCAAGATCAAGTCAACCATATATATGTATAAATTTGAATCTTGCTTTATATTATATATGTATAGCCATAATGTTGTAAAAAAATTGCCATGCCACATGGCCATAATACAAAATAGTGGATCAAAAAGTACATCTGTGTGTACATATGAACAAAAAGTTACATCTATGTATGCCCCCTATACATTTTTTCTAGTTATCCCCTGTTTTGCTGCTACTGCCAGAGTCTTCGAAGAAGTGTAGCTTTCTTTTGGGACTACTCACTGGTGATCCCCATCGCTGAACAGGAGGGATAGGCCTCATCAGTGGAGACTGCAGAAAAACCAAATTTTGTAAGTTAATTTACCAACTTTTAAAAATTCTATGTAAATTTGTTCAAATTACAAAACCAAAATAACATTTCTACTTACTATATGTGAGTAAGTAATCATGGGTCCTGGTGCCTCACTAACAACGACCCTGATTGGGTGCTCTTCTTGCACCACTTGCTCACTATCAGGCTACATAATATATATATATGCCAATGTCAACAAATATACATGTACCTTGGGGGGGGAGAGGGTCACCAATTTGGGTCTCTTCAAGCACCAAATCAGAGAAATATATGTACACAAACATACAAAGAAAGCGATCTACATAAACATACCTACTGGCTCGTCAAAGTTGGGCCACCGGTTTGGTGCTCTTCACGCACCGGTGCCTCACTAGGGGCTTGCATATAAAGTAACATATATATGTCAATTTCATATAAAATAGTGAATCAGAGACATATACTACCTAGAAGGAAAATGATGAACTACCGAAGAAAGCAAAACATACATACCTGGCTGGGGGGAAGAGGTGGGTTGAAAACAACCTCGCTTTGGTGCTCTTCAAGCACCATTGTCACAATAGGTTCCTACGTAAAGTAACATATGTCAAAGCAATACAAATTACAAAATGATTTTTCCAAAGAAAGCGAAACATAATTAAAATCATATTTCAAATAATACCTGTGTCTGTGAATATACCTCTGCATGAGAGCGAATAGGCTGCAATACAATATACTCATCCTGGTCAACCTGCATAAAACATGTTGTATCAAAATTATGATACATATTGAATGTAACAATTTATACTATAAATATGTAAATAACAAGTATAGTTCTTACCCCTATTTGTGAAGAACCAAACCCATAAGCAATGTTGACAGCCGCATCAATGCTCTCAACGTTGATCAGTGGACTATGCGACTATGGTGTGCCATGGGACACCAGCTGTATATTTGTTCACATAAATTGTTAGATAATTAAATAGAAATAAATTGTGAAACAATTGAACATTGTTGACATGAAACAAAATATAATATGAAAATAATGAGTTTTACTTACAAAGCGAAGTAATCCATCGTCTCGGAAGTTGGAAGCAGAGCCATAGCATATGCCTCCACACGATGTGCAAGGGTGTGGAGTAACACGATGCTCTGAAGACTCTTCATCTCATCTATGATTTGTAGATGGGCATGCCTTAGAAGTGTCATCCCCTTGGTATACATTTCCTTGGACATCAGTCCCATGCTGAAGCAATATATCTACGATGTCAAATAATGCCTCTTGTGTATTCTCAATCACAAGACCTGCAGGAGGATATACCTGACGGTGTTTTGGGGTGCATGGTGGGTGTGGCACATGGTTAGGATCTGTCCTAGCACCTTCCCTATCTTGGGGCATCCCATGAACAACACCCTGGTTGCCTAAGAGATCGAAGTAGTTAACATGTTTCCCTACGATGAATTCTTCATACAACTTCCTAAAAAAATAAAATGGGATGTCCCTAATCCCATGGGGGTCTTCATCGAAGACTATATACCAACGATCCATCCAATTGGATTTTATATTTGGTTCAATGCACCAGTCTATGGAAATATGTGCTCGACTGGTGGGTTGAACCAATCCGGTGCTAGGGTTTTGGAATAATAAAAAAAACTGGTATTTTGTAATTTTAAGGGCTTTGATGTATTTATGAGTCAATCCATCGGAGTAGTATTGCCTCCTGGATTATTTGTATGAGGTAATGTTGTACAGAGCTCCTTGGGCTTCGGTAATTGTCTCTGTTATTGTGTCCAAGGCATCGGCTAAAGACTCTCTCAAATGATCCGCCCTCTAATAGATGAGCTAAGGCGCCTCAATGACGCCAAGCGTGCAATAATCTGTGCGTTTCTATCTTGTTCCCCCTCTGAGTTTGGATTTGGGTTAGGTTTAATTTGTGGGTTAGGTTGTTGTGGGTTATTAGAGGGTGGGTTTTCCACATTGTGTTGTCTGTTAATATTTAAACAAAAAACTACAAGTTATTTTACTTTTAATCATTATTTGATTGAACATTTATTTTTATTTTAAATTTGTTTAAAACAATTATAAAAACAATGGAATTATGGAAAAAATTAAAGAATGAAAGACTAAGTGAAAATCATAATCTAGCATTTATCTCCCATTGGAGCAATCCACCTCGAACTCGACCTCAAAAAGCTAAAATGCAAATTGCACTTGCGCTATTTTTCCCTTGCATTTTTTCGTTGTCCCGATCCTGTGCAAATGAAATTTGAGGGGCCTGCAATAAAACAAAGACCGTAGGCCCCTCAAATTTCATTTGCATAGGATCGGGACAGTGAAAAACCACAAGGGCGAAATAGCGCAAGTGCGATTTGCATTTTAGCTTTTCGAGGTCGAGTTCGAGGTCGATTGCTCCAATGGCAAGTAAATGCTAGATTATCCTTTTCACTTAGTATTCCATTCTTTGATTTTTTCCATAATTTCATTGTTTTTATAATTATTTTAAAGAAATTTTTAAAAAAATTGAATTTTCAATCAAATAATGATTAAAAGTAAAATAACTTGTAGTTTTTTTAAAAATCTTAACAGACAAAAAAAATGAACAACACAATGTGGAAAACCCACCCTCTAATAACCCACAACAACCTAACCCACAAAAACCTAACCCATAACCTAACCCAAAACCAAACCCAAACCCGGATGGGGAACAAGATAGAAACGCATAGATTATTGCGCACTTGGCGTCATTGAGGTGCCTTAGCTCATCTATTAGAGGGGGGGATCGTTTGAGAGAGTATTTAGTCGATGCCTTGGACACAATAATAGACACAATTACTGAATCCCAAGGAGCTCTATACAACATTACCTTGTACAGATAATCCATGAGGTAATACTACTTCGATGGATTGACTCATATAAACATCAAAGCCCTTAAAATTACAAAAGACCAGTTATTTTCATTATTCCGGGACCCTAGCACCGGATTGGTTCCACCCATCAGTCGAGCACACATTTCCATAGACTGGTGCATTGAACCAAATATAAAGGCCAATTTGATGGATCGTTGGTATATGGTCTTTGATGAAGACCTTCATGGGAATAGGGACATCTCATTTTATTTCCTTAGGAAGTTGTATGCAGAATTCATCCTAGGGAAACATGTTAACTACTTCGATCTCTTAGGCAATGAGAGTGTTGGTCATGGGATTCCCCAAGACAGGGAAGGTGCTAGGACATATCCTAACCATGTTCCACGCCCACCACGCACACCAAAACCCCCTCAGGTATATCCTCCTGCAAGTCATGTGATTGAGTATACACAGGAGGCATTATTTGACATGGAAGATACATTGCTTCAACATGGGACTAATGTCCAAGGCAATTTATACCAAAAGGTTGGCACTTCTAAGGCGGGCCCATATACAGATCACAGAGGAGATGCAGGAGTCTTCAGATCATTGTGTTACTCCACACCCTTGCACATCATGTGGAGGCATATGCTATGGCCCTGCTTCCGACTTCCGAGACGATGGATTACTTCGCTTTGTAAGTAAAACTCATTATTTTCATATTATATTTTGTTTCATGTCAAAATGTTCAATTGTTTCGCAAGTTATTTCTATTTAATTATCTAACAAATTATGTGAACAAATATACAGCCGGTGTCCCATGGCACACCATAGTCGCATAGTCCACTGATCAACGTTGAGAACATTGATGTGGCTGTCAATATTGCTTATGGGTTTGGTTCTTCACCAAATAGGGGTAAAAACTATACTTGTTAATTTGTCATCTTTATTTACATATTTATAGTATAGATTGTAACATTCAATATGTATCCTAATTTTGATACAACATGTTTTATGCAGGTTGACCAGGATGAGTATATTGTATCGTAGCCTATTTCCTCTCATGCAGAGGTAGATTCGCAGACACATGTATTATTTGAAATATGCTTTTAATTATATTTTGATTTCTTTAAAAAAAAAAATTTGTAACTTGTATCACTTTGACATATGTTACTTTATGCAGGAACCTATTGTGACAGTGGTGCTTGAAGAGCACCAAAGCGAGGTTGTTGTCAACCCACCTCTTCCCCCTATCCTGGTATGTATGTTTTTCTTTTTTTGGTAGTTCATCATTTTCCTTCCAGGTAGTATATATGTCTCTGATTCACTATTTTATATGAAATTGACATATATATATATGGTACTTTATATGCAGGACCCTAGTGAGGCACCGATGCGTGAAGAGCACCAAACCGGTGGCCCACCTTTGACGAGCCAGCACGTATACATTTATGTCTAGATCGCTTTCTTTGTACGTTTGTGTGTACATATCTTTCTCTGATTTGGTGCTTGAAGAAACCCAAATTGGTGACCCTCTCCCCCCCAAGGTACATGTATATTTGTTGACATTGGCATATATATATATATATATATATATATATATATATATATATATATTATGCATCCTGATAGTGAGAAAGTGGTGCAAGAAGATCACCCAATCAGGGTCGCTGTTAGTGAGGCACCAGGACCCGTGATTACTTACTCATGTAAAGTAAGTAGAAATGTTATTTTGGTTTTGGAATTTGAACAAATGTACATAGAATTTTTAAAGGTTGGTAAATTAACTTACAAAATTTGGTTTTTCGGTAGTCTCCACTGATGAGACCTATCCCTCTTGTTCAGCGATGGGGATCACCAGTGAGCAATTGCAAAAGAAAGCTATACTTCTCCGAAGACTCTTTCAGTGGAAGAAAAACGGGGGATAACTAGAAAAAATGTATAGGGGGCATACATAGATGTAAATTTTTGTTCATATGTACACACATATGTACTTTTGATCCACTATTTTGTATTATGGCCATGTGGCATGGAAATTTTTGTTCAACATTATTTATATACATATAGAATATAAAGCAAGGTTCAAATTTATACTTATATATGGTTGACTTGATCTTGGAACATGATATCATGGTTGACTTGGTATTGGAACATGATATGTGTGGTTCACCTATGTGATATGTGTGGTTCGTGCATGTGTGCTAACTTAAATGAATTTCCAATACTTAAAGAAAGAATTTAAATGAATCATCAACTTTTTAACATCATACAATTATAAAATACAATAACATACCCTAATTTACACACACTAACATACTCTACAATTCTAACATACACACAATAACATACTCTACATTACCCTACGACACTAACATCATACCATACTATGATACAATAACATGTAGCATGACATAACATACTAACAATATGTACCATTTAAAACTAAGTCATGCGTGCATGTGTAATATATACCATATCATACCCTCCAATACCCTATGATACTAGTTCATCATACCATACTAACATACATCATGTAGCCTACTAACCTAAATTGGTTGAACTAAACCCTAGTTGGTGCATGCAAATTTGTGTTCATGAAATCCTAGTTGGTGCATGCAAGTATTGGTGATCATGTGTTTCGCGTTCCCTCTCCTAACTTGCATGATTGCTCACTAAACCCTAGTTCCATCTCATACCTTGGTAAATCTAGTTGGAGCATGCAAATTGTTGTTCATGAAAGCCTAGTTGGTGCATGCAATTATTTGTGATCATGTGTTTCAAGTTCCCTCTCTTAACTTGCAAATTGCTCACAAAACCCTAGTTCCATCTCATACCTTGGTAACCCTAGTTCCACCATGGGCCTTTAATTCCATCTCATCAAAATACCCCAATAGATAATAGTAGACAAAATACTACATGATCTTTGCAAATGTGCCAATTTCAAAATTTGTCCAAAAATTTCTCCCATGTTGATCCTATATGGGAGAAAAATCCCAATTTCAAAAATTGTCCAAAAATAATAATAATATTATTATAGAAAATATCCAAAAACACATATAGTCTTATACATCCAAAAAACTGTATGAACCAAAAGACTATCTAACTCAGCTAAAATAGGGAAATATACATAGATATTACATGTCACCTTTATTTGAATCACATGGAACAAACCAAATAGGGCCCTTCAATTATCTCTTCCAACTCCATATCTTCCAGAATTTGACTTGCTTTAGGAAGAGAATCAACAATAATGTTTAGTTCCCAAAAACATGCTGAAAATAAATGTACTAAAGAGTAGTAGTATTTGACAATTAGGTCTTGTTTAACATCCAATTTATAGTGACATCCTAGTCAACAAAAACCTAGAGAGTTTTTACACCACCATTGAAAACACATTTCATCAAGAGGATTGAGGCCATTAATTATGCAAAGTTGTTTGTTCCAATGCTAGTTCCAACTTTATACTTACTGACATGCATATCAAAGAAAAATAAGATGCCCTGTGATAGTAAAATTCGGATCACTTTGATATGCACCATCAAGGAAACCCATGACTTTGATATGTAAGCTACCATGGGAAAATAATTAGATACATGTGTTTAGTGTACTTTTTGAGATAGTGCTTGAACAAGAGATTAATTCTTGAACAAAAGAACTCTTTTTTCCTCAAATAGAATTAAGAACTAAGTTCATTCCTAGCCAAATCCCCCATATGACCATACACAAATAATTACTTTAAACATTTTGAGTTCTCTTTTTCCATACCAATGCCACTAACAATCATAATAAAAGCACATCTCATACTTTGTTCTATCTCATAAAGAACATCTCATAACTTGCATGATTGCTCACCAAACCCTAGTTGGACATCTCATACCTTGTTTTGACCCTAATTGAAGCATTCAACTTGGTGACTCATGCAAGCCTAGTTGGTGCATGCAAGTATTGGTGATCATGTGTTTCTAGTTCACTCTCCTAGCTTGCATGATTTCTCACCAAACTCTAGTTGGACATCTCATACCTTGTCTTGATCCTAGTTGGAGCATGCAACTTGGTGACTCATGAAAACCTAGTTGGTGCATGCAAGTATTGGTGATCATGTGTTTCTAGTTCACTCTCCTAACTTGCATGATTGCTCACCAAACCCTAGTGGGAGATCTCATACATTGTCTTGACCCTTGCAAGTATTGGTGATCATGTGTTTCTAGTTCACTCTCTTAACTTGCATGATTTCTCACCAAACCCTAGTTGGAGCATGCAAATTGGTGACTCATGAAAGCCTAGTTGGTGCATGCAAGTATTGGTGATCACGTGTTTGTAGTTCACTCTCCTAACTTGCATGATTGCTAACCAAACCCTAGTTGGACATCTCATACCTTGTCTTGACCCTAACTGGAGCATGCAACTTGGTGACTCATGAAAACCTAGTTGGTGCATGCAATTATTGGTGATCATGTGTTTCTAGTTCACTCTCCTAACTTGCATGGTTGCTCACCAAACCCTAGTTGGACATCTCATACCTTATCTTGACCCTATTTGGAGCATGTGCAACTTGGTGACTCATGAAAGCCTAGTTTGTGCATGCAAGTATTGGTGATCATGTGTTTCTAGTTTACTCTCATAACCTGCATGATTGCTCACCAAACCCTAGTTGGACATCTCATACCTTGTCTTGACCCTAGTTGGACCATGCAACTTGGTGACTCATGAAAGCCTAGTTGGTGCATACAAGTATTGGTGATCATGTGTTTGTAGTTCACTCTCCTAACCTGCATGATTGCTCACCCAATCCTAGTTGGACATCTCATACCTTGTCTTGACCCTAATTGGACCATGCAACTTGGTGACTCATGAAATCCTAGTTGGTGCATGTAAGTATTGGTGATCATGTGTTTCTAGTTCACTTTCATAACTTGCATGATTGCTCACCAAACCCTAGTTGGACATCTCGAACCTTGTCTTGACCATAATTAGAGAATGTGCAACTTGGTGGCTCATGAAAGCCTAGTTGGTGCATGCAAGTATTGGTAATCATGTGTTTGTAGTTCACTCTCCTAACTTGCATGATTGCTCACCAAACCCTAGTTGGACATCTCATACCTTGTCTTGACCCTAATTGGAGCATGCAACTTGGTGGCTCATGAAATCCTAGTTGGTGCATGTGCAAGTATTGGTGATCATGTGTTTATAGTTCACTCTCATAAATTGCATGATTGCTCACCAAACCCTAGTTGAACATCTCATACCTTGTCTTGACCCTAATTGGAGCATGCAACTTGGTGACTCATGAAAGCCTAGTTGGTGTGCATGCAAGTATTGGTGATCATGTGTTTCTAGTTCCCTCTCCTAAATTGCATGATTGCTCCCAAACCCTAGTTGGACATCTCATACCTTGTCTTGAAACTAGTTGGAGCATGCAACTTGGTGACTCCTGAAAGCTTAGTATTGGTGATCTCATGTGTTTCTAGTTCCATCTCATACATTGTCTTGACCCTAATTGATGCATGCAAGTATGAAAGCCTCTAGTTGGATTCTGATTTGTACATGGCAATGTAATTAAATGTATATTAATCTAAAAACATCAAGAAATGTAAATTTCAACAACTCGAGAGCTTTTTATTTTCCGAACTATATTTGGTGGTGTCTAAAGACACCATTCTTGGCGCCTCCAATGTGCTTTAGATGGTGTTTGTATCCTAGGCACACGAAAGGCTAGACATTAGTAACACCATAAGAAAGAAAAGAGAACCCAATGAAAATGTGCAAACATAGTTTATAGATAACTCACTCGAGGTTTTACGATCATGTTTATAGTGTCTAGTATCCTCTGAATAATATTATGTTTGTGAATGGTATCTATCAATCACAGGTTTATTACATTGGTAATACAGTAAGGCTAAATAATGGAAATTGTGCTTCAGAATTCACTTTTAAAAAGGTTAAGTAATGCACCTGACAATGCACTCATACAAGTATGCCATCCGGGTCATCTCTAGTGCCGATGGTGTCCATCAATCTTTCGTGCTCTATATGAGGTAGCAAGTATCGTACATGTGACCTATTTTTGTGAGCAAGTGTGCGGAGCTTGATGTTTATACCAACTACTAGGTTGGTGAAGTAGTATACAATAGCTCTTAGTCTATAATCCTGATATACATACCCACCCTTCCTTTTCCGTTGTACTGCAAGTGTCAGGTACTCCCCTTTTATAACCATCGAGCTGGTTGGGAACTCAATATTTTCATCATCTGTAACAGGTTCTAGAAGGGTTTGTTTCCCCTCTAAGAAACGTGCCAACCAATAGTTAGAACCGTATTCATTATTTTTTGAGGCAACCACTGCATATATTTGACCTGTGAAAGGAAATAGGTCGAGTTAACAATACATCTTGTAAATAAGGTCTTGCATTTCTAATTTCTACATAAATTAAATTCTACAAAAGTCGAGTAAACAATATCACTCGATCCCATGTATCAATGGTATCCGTATGCTCACAATCACCCCATTCACCGATGCTATAGGAACTACAAAAGCAAGACTTCAATCTTGTCCAAATTTGTAGGGCCAAGTTGTCTAAGCTTCTAATTGAATGAAACTATCGAGTTCCATGCACTGTGTTTACCCAAGGTGTTTGTGATCGGTCCACATTTGTAACCTCTCAGAATATTCTTTGCACTAAGTGTTTTCTTGTTGCTTGTTCTCCCATTACAGATGCACACCATTGGACTATAGATGCAGCGTCTCGAAGGCGAGCACATGTAAACTTCATATCTTCCCTTCGAAGGGAAGTTTTAATGCATGCACCAGCACCATCGTGCTCTCCTTTTCTATGACCAGTTTCAAAGTAGTTCCATACATGTGGCACCTTGTATTTTATATGCAACAAACACAACCATTCAAATACACATGCATTCTTGAACAGTCCAGCACAACCATCTGACCAAATGAAATGACGATAAAATGGTATATCCATAGCTATCTTGTGATCATAGAATAATTTAAAGAAATGTTGCACATAATGGATGTCATGGGTCCAATCATCACTTATGTAGAAGTGACTTTCTTTCAGTATCACACGTTTCTCTTCATTGCTATCTTGCCTATGTCAATATGTGATATGCACCATTATGCTCTCCTGCTCTGAGTGATAGTATTGACTTTGAATTTCATTTTGTGGTTGTAGGGTGTAATTTTCCACAAAGTCAACCACTGATAGTATTGTTCTGAGAGGGAAGGTGTACCGGCATATTTTGAATTTCTCATCTTGCTAACGTGCCATATTGATATGTTGAATGTACTGTTGGATCTTTCCACGAAACTCTGGAATAAAATCACATACTCGCACCTAGTACATGAATATTAATATGTCAATAAACCACATAAAAAAATGTGTACATGAATATTAATTTGTCAATATTCAATAATTTACCTATGAAGTCACCAATTTAATCTTTCTGCTTTCTTTCCCATCATTTAGTTGATATGTCTCATACTAATAGTTCTGCTTCTTGACAATTGCATTCTCGAATGCTTCATCTTCACTTTCATGGATGCAATTAGACCATAAGGATGGCCCACAACAATTGTTGCAAGAACTGTCTACGCATTGTTTTAAGTAATGTGTCTGCCCATCTTTCCTCCGACACATGATGCTATGGATGAAATCTCTGGATGACATTGGCAGTACTGTACTTCAGAATTCCTACACATGGTTAGGATGCAAAAAACGACGTATATGTGAAAATGTATGGTAATATAGGTCAAACTCTATGTGGTATATACAACAACAAGTGTTCTGGATGGTATTGATTCTAACATACCAAGGCTTGCATTTTTCAAAAGATCTTTGCCTGAGACTTATCTCTACATGGGAAACTTTAAACATATCGAACAGTTGAGTTTGTGTCATGTCAAGATAATGCTTAACATGAGGTTCAGTGTTATGAGAACCCCTACAATGTTTTAACACATCCTTCGTGTTAGAAGAAGGCCTAGTGTTATCATGCCAAAACGTTTGCACTAGGCCCTTCACTGCTTCAACTAACTTCATGTCTTTGCAGGGAAACGTACCGCTAAATGCACATAATGTTTCCATTTGTCCCTCTACATCAAGGTTGTCTCTTCTTACTGAATATTTTTTAAGTGTCTTTGGATGTAAAAGAACAATTTGTGATGTGCATTTAAGTAAACGACGTTGTCTTGTGGATCTACATACAATTGATTCATCCAATACACGACGAGCCACATTACAGTATTTTGAACGAGTTTTTTTACCAATCGATGTGAATGCAGCAGCAAGAGATTTAACAATGTGATTAATTGATTCCATATTCTTCATTGCTATTATGGATAAATTTCTTCTAACAGTTGCCATATTTCTAGATTTAAGCAAAGCTAAAAACGGTTGGCATTTATCGGCTTCGGATTTGTTATCAAAATATTGTTTCATTATTTGAGAAGAATGATGAAGGATAATGCGTTTAGCCACCTTACCTTCCATGGAAGTCAATCTGCTCTCGTCCACTTGTATTTGTTTAGGAGTTCTCTTTCATTTTGATGCAAAATTTCTTGCTGTTTGAAATGCTGGAGTAACATTTACATCCACTACCGGCTCACAACTTCGATTAGGATGACCTTGATGATGATGATGAGGATGAGGGTGATGGTGATGATGAGGATGATGGATGATGATGATGATGATGATGGTGAACAATGATGGTGACAATGAGGAGGATGATGACTATGATGATGAGGAGGAGGATGAGGGTGATGATGATGATGATGATGATGAGGATGAGGATTATGATGATGATGATTGTAGCTAGGGTTTTCACCCTAGCTTGTGCTGATGAGCACCTACTAAGGAATCTGGAATCCTTAGTAGCAGTTCGATTAAACAAAAAATAAACTGGAAAGTAAAAAGCTAAGCTAAGACAGTAAAAGTAAATAACAGGAAGTAGAAGACAATAAGGAAATGTGTAATGGTTTTTTTATTAAAGTTACCTCCAATGTAGAGGTTGGTGGAGTCCGTTGCGCTGGTCCGATGTCGGTGGCTCCGAGCTCCGAGCTGGTCCTTCTCCTTCTCCGATGGTGGAAAATAGGCCAAAAGGGGTCTCAAAGGTGAAAATAGCTTGATGGTAAGCTAGGGTTTCACGAGATGTTTTGGCAGAGTAAGGGTGCTATTGACTGTGGATTGTGAAATGAGGGGTCTCCATCACTTATTTATAGTTTTTTAGTGGTGGAGTGCTTGCCCATGGTTTTGGGAAACCATGTGGTTTAGGGTAGCTTGTTTAGGGTTTTTGCTGTTTTTAGGGTTTTCCTCCTTTTTCCTCATTATTTTTATTCATTTTCTTCCCTTTTGGGGATTTTTGCTATTTTTAGAGGAATTTTGGCTATTTTTGGAGGAAAAATGGGTTTTTGGCCTTTTGGAGGCATTTTAGGCCTTTTGGAGGCTTTTTAGATGGTTTTGTGGCCTTTTAGAGGCATTTTAGGCCTTTTGGAGGCTTTTTGTGGGATTTTCAGGGAAATATGGTAGGCAAATGGACAAATGAGCCATGTAGTGAGGTAGATGAGGTAGTTAACCATTTTTGAGTGTTAACAGATTGCCCCCTGATGTGCGAGGGCAGGAGCTCATCGTATGGCCGATGGACATCATGAGTCATTTTGTGGTTTGTGTGTGGGGATGGGT
>LPNX010269610.1:39898-142246 GCA_001517045.1 Pseudotsuga menziesii | reverse complement strand
GAATCGCGCCGCTCATGAAGGGTGGCACTTTGGCACCCAAAGGAGCGGAGCTCCGCTCCCCGCGTCCATTCTCCCATTTTCTAGTCAAGCCGACAACTTTAGAATCGCGTCGCTCATGAAGGGTGGCACTTTGGCACCCAAAGGAGAGGAGCTCCGCTCCCCGCATCCATTCTCCCATTTTCTAGTCAAGCCGACAACTTTACTCCATATGAGATTACATATCCCAGTCATCGCGGTATTTACTTGCGTGTATATTGACCCTGAAACATAATGCTATCTAATGATATAGTATTTAAAACCTGAACCACAGCATGAACTGAGTATAGTACTTAATATATAACTATATCTTAGAATCACAAGGAACACTTTCAGGGATTACATGCGGCCGGCAGTTTACAGTTTCCTTGGATGAAAAATCCATGTCAAATAGCATTTCTTGGCTGACAAAATCTCGATTCATCTTCATATAATCTTGCAGCTCTTTCGCACCGCAGGCATCTTGATACCCAGAAAATTGTTGATAGGTTTCTAAGTCGTCCTCTAAGCGCGAGTTTTCACCATTAAGGGATTTGAGCTCCATGCTCTCTGATAAATCCATCAGATGTTCCCTTGAGAGATTGACAGACTTCGACCTTCAAGTCCAAATCATGGCTCGGGGTAATACCTAGCTCGTCCTCTGAAGCCTCATGAAGACAACAGAAATGATCCCCGGAGTCCGAATTTAAGGTTTGGCCCTCATGCCCACTAGAAATATCGTCGGACATCGAACTATCACGAGAGTTGGAGGTGCTATAAGAAATGAAGCATGTCGCCGTAATATCTTCCTCCAGGTTTTTCATGAACTGAGTATAGTACTTAATACTGGTAAGCTAGTATATTATGGTATAACACCTGGTCCATAATACGTGATCGCTATAGAAATTAATTGCTCTGTACTAACTGTGTATTCATATCATTATACTAGTAGCTTAATTAAGTCCTTATAAATCGTATAAGAAGTAGTGTAAGGTGTTTATAGAAAAAAAAAGTGATTAGTAACCAATGTTGATATTGAGATTATAACAACTTTAATGGGTATCACAGCCCCATTGGAAAAATTGTTGAAGAAAGCTGAACCTTTATCTTGGACACCCGAATGTGGTTATGCCTTTTTTCATATAGCCTTTTAAGGAAAGTAAATAATTTAAGATTAATGAGTTACATTAAAGTTTTAAAATTTAAAATTTAATTCATATTATAGGATACTCTATTTTATTATTTGAGAATATAATTAATGGTATTACTTATTTTTGTGTATGGAATCATTCACATTATAAATGTATATATAACGATATATTCATTGGTTTTTGTGTATGGAATCATTCACATTATAAATGTATATATAACGATATATTCATTGGGTAAAAAGAGAAGTCTCTATTTGAGAGAGATTCTAGGGGAAAGTGTCGGGGTTTTCATAGAATTTATGTGAACTTAATTTCTCTAAAAGATCATAAAATTCTATTATTGGTTAATAAATTAATAAATAAAAGTAAAATTCTTATATGTGGTTATTTAAAAGAAGGCTGTCTTAATTAGTTATTAAGAGAAGGTTTCAATTACAAGATTGAGTTTAGAGATAATTTCTTGAAAGTCAACTTTGCCTTTGTATATTGAAAGTACAATAGTTGAACCCAAACTTTTATAAAGAAAGATATTTAGTGGTATGAACTTCATACTTTTTATACATAATTGAATTACATGCGAATTCATATGAACAATTTCTCTTATACCTTGTTATTCTTTAAATAAGTACTGAGTAAGATATGCTTATGTATTCACAAGGTTTTAAAGCTTCACTGGGTTAAGTAAGTACTTAGTAAGATTACTTTTGTTTCCCTCGACCTAGTGGATTCATGCCCAACTCACGGGTGGCCTCTTGGTAGTAAGCCGGTTTGAGAGCCTAAGGTAGGGTGGAAAGTTGAAGTCAATTCCTCAGTCGCCTATGATGTGTTAACCTATTCTGCTACTATTTTATTTTATTAATTCGTCAAGTTTGTTGTATATATAGTTCTTAATGTTTTTAGATAGGGTATATAATTGCTAGGTTTGTTTGATGAACATAATAGTTCGTTGAAAATAGGGATAACCCTTATATGCTTCAATGACTAATGAAGTTATTAGTTGGTAGTGGTAATGATGAAGTAATGAGCATTGAAATTTTATTGAAGCGATGGATGCAATAATAGATAGGTCAATGAGTTCTTTCACCTCTGCATATAGAAAGATGTTATGTTGGGAATTAAACTGAATAAATACAAAGATCATGTGTTATTTAAAATTAGAGTTATCATAGAGTGACTATTTGGAAAAAATAATTGATGTAAGATTGAGAGGGAGCTTGGATGTTAATACTCCACTCTATTGATGTATATTTAGTATATGTACCTAGTAATGTGTATGAGTAAATCTTTGCTCTAAATTGGCAATACTTTATTTGGCTTGTAGGATTGCATAAAATATCTTGTATGAATTTTATCTTGTTTACAATGTTAAAGTATGAATTGCGATTAACACCTTGGTTGGTTAGATGAAGTAAAAAAGAAAAATACATGATCTGAACCCAACAGAAATGTCAACCAGTGGGATACTATAATGATGAGCGAAGGCCACATTGTAGTTTATTTAAAACGAAACCAAACAAGGCAATTTATCTCACATGATCATCTTTTCATCGCAGCTACTCTATATGTTCCTAGTAAGTTATAAATCCTTCTTCCATGCAATCCAAAAATTGATCACAGCACGTGGAATATGAAGAATATTTTGTGAGTCAAATGTATGAGGAATATATGTTGCAATCCTCCCTCTATTTTGAATACTTGTAACAAGTACATTAGAAACATAAGCTCTCAACCTGCTTAAAATGTCCATTATATGTTTGGGAAAAATAGCACTACTATCCTACAGGGAATCATGGTGAATTAATTGAGGGTTTGGTATTTTGAAGTGGACCACAAAGCTAGTGCAAACAATGAGCTAGGCATACAGAATGTCCTTCCAAAAGACTTGAGAAAATCCATGAAGGACATCAAGAAACGGGGAAGGAAATCATATCTTCAAAGGCTAAAAACCCTAGGAACCAAGGTGGTTGAGTTTGGGCAATATGGTCATCTCACAGAATTTTTCCAACCCAACCTATAGTTTCCCAATGAAATTGATATCCTGGAATATCAAAGGCATTAATAGCCCTTCCAAACATAGAATGCTACAAAGGAGAATTCTCCAAGACAAACTCATTGTTCTCTTTGTTTAAGAAACCAAATGTAAGGTAGATCATCTTGAAACTCTTCTAAATAGGATCTAGAAAGGATGCAGCGTTTTATTTTTATTTTTTCATATCCAGTCGTTCATTTGCAAAAAATATAGATTCTAATAGGGTGTTAAAATCCATGAACGAGTTTGAATAATTTCAGATGAAACATTTTAGATGTTTTTTATTAGTATGATGTTTGTAATTGAAACTCTAAAGGAGTTTTTTATAATTTATATAAATAGTTTGTTCTTTTAGGGTCTAATATATGATTTCATTATGAATCACATCATAATTTCTTTGATTTTATATGGTTAGAGTCGTTAAATTATTTATGAAATATTTGTTTTTGTTTAATATGCAAGTTTCAAAAAAGTTGTAATTTATTTCTTGAAGAAAAAAATCTTTTTCCAATTTAGGGGTTGATTTCAAAGTTTTCCTAAACAACAGTATGGGATATTTAGACCATGGCTCTATTTTTTACCCCGAAAAAAAAATGTGTATATTGGTATGAACACTTTTCTATTTGGGGGGTGTTTTTGGTGTTTTTTAGGCAAAAATCATCGTTTTTATGGCTAGAGTTATCGTTCTTAGTATAAAGTTCTCATTTCATAGTATAAGTGGTTGGAACCTCACAGTAACATAATAATGGCCAGTGAATCTGCTCTACACATCCTAACTGGAAGCGAAGGTGTATCCTGAGGGACTGTGGAGCAGAGAAGGCGACACTTCCTTGTGTTGGGTGTGTAGACAATGTGGATTCCAGACCAGATAGATCTTGTGAAGGTGTCCTTAGCTTTGTGGATGAGCTCACTAGCGTAGCAATTCTTCTTATCCACTTCCTTGGCAGCCTGTGAAACCCAAGGGATATTGGCTTGGCTGACAACCTGTGAAACCCAATTGTATATTGGCTTGGCTGGGCAGCCTGTGAAACCTAAATGGATCTTGGCTTGGCTAAGCATCCTGTGAAACCCAACTGGTATTTGGCTTAGTTGTGACTTGTTGTTCTTTGGGCCGTGTGTGTAATCCTTGGCTGGTCCTTAATGTGGATTTTGGCTTGATTGTGTATAGTCTGTGAAACCCAACTGTTTGTTGGCTTGGCTGTGTAGCCTATGAAGCCCAGCAGTGTTTTGGCTTGTTTCCTAAACAGTCCGATAAACCCAACTATGAGATGGCTTGGCTATGTATCCTATGAAACTCGTATGTTGGCTTAACTATGTGTTATGAATAATGGCTATGTGTAAGGCTGTTGATCCCTAGTTCCTTGTGGAAATAACTCCCAGCTCGGGGGTGGCGGTGGTGTTGAGAGATTAATGAACACACTGGCCTATGGTTGGGTGGAACATTGCAAGGACATAGCTAGTTGCGGGATAGCTTAATCATCAAGATAAGTATCTCTGTTATGCTTGTTTATGCCATGTATTTTCTTATGAGTTATTATGATCATGTTGAATGCTTATTGATGGTTAAGTAGAAGTTTACTTCTGATATGTTTTCCTGCATTTTACTTATGTACATGCCTTGTGTTATTCTAATGCAGCTAACTTAGTGTTTCCGCTCCTTGGAATCCACCTGAGGGAGGCGGAAGGCATAAGACGGGAAAGAGAAAGTTGAACATGGCAAAATTGTTGTGTTTCTACACCCCGGATCCTCCTGTGGAAGGCGGAAGGTGGGAGGCAGAAAGGGAAGTTGGAAACAAGGCAGAAAGTGTGTTTTTCTATTTTCGAAGTCCGAGGTGAGAAAGCAAAAGTTGGAAGTGCAGAAGAGGCTAAGGTCGAAAGTTAAGCTTTCTGATTCCCAATTTTCAAGGGCGGAAGGCAGAAAGAAAAAGTGCGAAAGGCAGAGGACGGAAGCATGGTTAAAGGCTTCTGTCGCACATTAAGTTTTTGATTCCTCATTTCCAAGGTCAAAAAGTGGGACAACTATACATGTTTGCTTCTATTGTGTTTTCCTGCATTTTACTTTTGTACATGCCTTGTGTTTTTACAATGCATTTCCCTAAGTTCATGGAGGCAAGAAGCATGTTACAGAGTCAAGAGGCAGCTGACTTAGTGTTTCCTCCCCTTGCAATCATCCTAATGAAGGCGGAAGGTGGAAGTCGAAAAAGAGAAAGTTGAACAGGGCATAATTGTTTTTTTTCCGCACCCCAGGATCGTCCTACAGAAGGTCGGAGGCAGGAGGCAGAAAGGGCAGTTGAAAACAAGGCAGAAAGTGTGTTTTCCGATTTTTGAAGTCCGAGGTCGAAAAGCGGAAGTCGAAAGTGCAGAAAAGGCTAAGGTCGAAAGTTAAGCTTTTTGATTCCCAATTTATGAGGTCAGAAGGTAGAAAGAGGAAGTGCGGAAGGTGGAAGAGTGGTTAAAGTTTTCCGTCACACATTAAGTTTCTGATTCCTGATTTTGAGGTTGGAAGGCGGAAAGACGAAGTGTGGAAGGAGAAAGGCGGAAGAGTGGTTAAAGGTTTCTGTCGCACATTAAGTTTCTGATTCCCAATTTTTGAGGTCAGAAGGAGGAAATCGGAAGTGCAGAAGGAGAAAGGAAGAAGAGTGTTTAAAGGTTTTCGTCGCACATTAAGTTCCCAATTTCCAATTTCCGAGGTCGGAAGGCTGAAAAGCAGAAGTGTGAAACACGGAATGTGGAAAGGATAGGTCCACTACGTAAAAGGTGTTTCTAATCACAGAAGGGATCTGTCAAGGGAAAAACGACTGTTACAATGGTTTCTAAGCCTGAGAATGAAGGTTGAAGTGTGTGTTAACGTCCATGCCCTGTGTTTCGAAGGAGAACAAGGGTTCTTGAAGCAAAAAAATTAATTAATCTGCATTATGGGGTGTGGGACGTTACAGCGTTGTCCTCTTACTCTTGGTCTCATTTTCCTTTTTATTATCTTATTTATAATTTAATAGTCATGTTCATTTCATGATAGTTATATTTATTGTACTTACTTTCATAGTCTAATTGCTATTTTACTTTCTTGTAGCTAGATTTGCTCATGTTTCATGTCATATTATAGTTGTGATTCTACTAACACCATAAATATTTTTTCTTATATTTTCTCCCATGGTTTAGTTGCTTTTCTTTCAATAGTTAGACTTGCATGTGTCCCTTCCCAACATTATGTGATTGTCATGCATTCAATTGCTTCTCATTCGTTTGTTTTCTCAGTCTTGTATAATCTTGATATCATTTTTTAATTTATTTTAAATGAAAGTGAAAAAAGAGGGGACATCTGCCTTTTTTTCCCTTTCTTATAATTATGTTTATTTAGGTTTTTTAATATTTAATTAAAAAACACGTTTCCCCCTAGTTTTTGTTTTATTTTCTTTTTTATTTCTGTTTATTTCCCTCATTTTTTTCTCTTTTTAATAGTTATTTTTCTATGATTTTGCTGGCCACAACAAAAGTTTGTTAGGGCATGGTTTCATAAATATTGCAATTTTAACCTAAATTAAAAAAGGTGCTGCCAATAAAATCTTTTTTTATTTGAGGGTTGATTTTAATATTTTGGTTCCAATTATACCGGCTATTAAGGACATAGTTTCAAACAAGTTGTAATTTTAACCCTCCTTCCACCCCCACCATAAAAAAAAATGCTGCTAGTAGCACCAGTTTTCAATTTGGGGCTTGATTTTAAGTTTTTTATTGTAAAAGGGTTGATTGTTAAAGTTTCAATTTCAAAAAATTTGTAGGTTTAACCTAAAAAACGGGTGTCACTATTAGCACCACTTTTCGATTCGGGGATTGATTTTACAGTTTTGGTTTGCAAGATTACAAGGTGTTAAAATTATGGTTGCAAAAAGTTGTAAATTTAACTAAAAAAGGGTTGATTATGTGAGCACCACTTGCTTATGTTTTATATCATATTCTAGTTCTAATTCTACTAATATTTATATTTGCTTATGTCTTGACTCATTGTTTAGTTGCTTTTCTTTTAGTATTTAGACTTGCATGTCTCCCTTCCTGGCAATATTTTCTTGCCATATATTCATATGGTTCTCATTCTTTCATTTTCTCTTTGTCTTGCACATATTTGATATCATGTTCCTATGTGGGGGTTTGATGGCCTCTTTTCTTTCATTGTTTATCAAGTATGAGTTGGGTCTACATGCAAAAGTTGGATTCTTAAGTGAATCAAACAACGAAGATTACTCCATCACCGTGTTTGTACATCAAATCCATCCACATACACTAGTATGATTTTCCCTATGTATAGTTTCTTTTCTAGTGCTACTACTCTTATTGTCACACAATATTCTCTTCCTTTCCTTGCTTCTCCCCTTTCTTACAACTCACTATTATTCTTATTTTATAGATAGCATCCATTGCAAGGAGGGAAATATGTAGCATATGGATTTCACACTTTAGCACTCGCATATGCCAACCCACCAGAGAGGTCATGGTGTGACCCTCTTATGTATGTCTAAACCCATGACCTACCTAGTGATGGCATAATATCTATCTATTGTCATTATGTGTTGGACCACCTCCCTTTGTTTTCCCTTATCTTATCCTTGATGCATGACATCTTAGGGATGTCTAATGCTTAGGAAAGGTCCTTTGTTTCCCCCCCTCTCTTGACCTTTGACCCTTGGTTCCTAATTTGGAACACTTTGATCCTTAGGCACTCATTTGGTGTATTTTTTTACTCTATGGGTCTAGTTTGGGGTGGAAGCCTCGTATTGGCTCTACGGTTACTTATGATGCCTCGCTATGAGTCCACAATGGTCCAAATATATTTTAGGTCACTATTTATGAGGTCAAATAAGTCAAATCTTACTTATCTTGTAATTAACATAAATATATAAATATACATCAATAAATAATAATTATAATGATAATAATAAATTGAAGTGATACATCATAAACTAAATGATGTGATCTAACCAAGGGATATGACATATTAACCATTTGATTAGTTGACTAGTTGATGCATACATAAGCATGCATATTTGGGATGGCATTGTATCAACATGTCATCTATTTTATTCATTATTAAATACTTGTCCTATATAGATTTTAACCTATTATCATTATGTTGGAATGTCCTATTGATTATGTTGCAATGTTCTCAATCAATGAACTATTCTTCATTTCATTTGGTATCGGAGCCATGTTTTGATCTAACCCTTGCCCACACTTTTTATCGAACCTTATTTAATCCAATATTTGGCCATATATTTAATAAAGTTCCTTTAATATAGGCCATTGAGCACATTAGGCTTTTACCCTTATAAAGTTTAGGAAATCCATAGAAAATTGAAAATTTATGCTAGCATAGGTTGAAGTTTGTGAAAATTGATCGTCGCCAACAATTATTAATACCATTGAAATTTTTAATGAAAGGAGAATTAAGTAAAATAGGAAAATAAAAGTTTAATGTAGATCACTCATTGGAAAAATAAGACGAGGTATCATTTATTATCAAATATTTGGATTTATGTATAAAAGAAAGTGAATAACCTATTAAGTATATATGTGGCACATTGAAATATAAAATTCACAAAACCTAAAATCTCTAATAGATATTAGTACTTAATGATGGAAGCATTGAAAATTAAGCTCCACACATAGGTTCAAAATGTGCAATTGAATCACACAAAAGTGTAGCCATAGGGGAGTTGCAATGGTCAGTACCGCCTACAATGGGAATTCCAAGGTATCAATGACCAATTGTGATTGTTAAACAATTTTGGGAACTTTTTAAATAACAAAAGTCAAAAGACTGAGTAGGCAAGTCACATTGGATGGTCTATGTGGGCATGTTTAGTGGTGCATATTAAACTATTTAAATGATCTCAAAATTAGAGTCTAATGATCTCAAAATTAGAGTCAATATTTCAAAATCTAGCAACAACCATAAGCTGCCAATCAGATGCCCCCATTCCGAGCATCATGACAATTGAAAAATAAACTTGGTGTTTAAAGAAATAATTGGTATCTAATCCAGTTATTTGATATATATAAGCAAGGGATGATTAAGTTGTGTTGATTTGAAAGAAGATTTAAAAAAAAAAAATTGTAGAGTAGTTAGTCTTTGCTTCTTTTTTTAAGATATAGTTTTGCATTTTGTTTTCTAAACAAATTCTAACCAATAACATAAAATGCTTTAAAAAGATACTATAAATTTGATTACAAATTAGAGTTGTGTTTTATTGATAATTTGTTCCCCATAAAATGCTCACGGTATTATCGAATTTGCAAACTTAAAATTATAAAATCATTGTTTTTAGAAGTAATTAGCAAATACTTACTCTTTTCTTTAATGTTAAAGAAACTTTACAATTTTATCAAATGCTTACTGTGTTATAGAACTTGAAAACTTAAAATTATAAAATTAATGTTTATAGAAATAAGTCTCAAATACTTGGAAAATATGCGTGAGCAGTTAATCCTTGCTATATAACCTTCCACGTAAACCAAAGCCCATTTTGTGAATACAATAAAATAAGGTTAAGTATGTATTAACATTCACAATATACGTGTTCTTAGTTTAATAATACATTGGACAATATGTGCAATTATAATACTTAAACTTTCTCAAAAGGGTAGAAATTTTAATAAATATAATAGAAGGGTAAATTGTGATCTTTAATATGCTTAAAAACAAAATATAAATTGTGATTAATATGCTTAAAAAAAAAATATAGGTATATAAATTTTGAAAAGGTGGTTAAAGAACTAAAAAAAGAAAAAACACCACATAAAAGCATTGAACTTTTGTAATGAACTTTCAGGAGAAGTTTGAGGAACTGAGAAGCTTGAGGAGTCAAGGGATAGTGGTGATGGAGGCGAGGGATAATAATGATGGAGTTTTGGCATTTTTTAAGGTTTGGTTATGGTTTCCTTTCTTAGCCTTAGGCTTTCAATCTTAGTTTAGCATGGGTTAGGGCTCATGGAGGGGCGCAAGTGATGGGTTTTTTTATTGGCCCACGTTCTCTATTTTCTCAGGATGTCCTATGTCAGAGCTTGTTTTTTGTGTGTTTAGAATACTTTTATTGAGGCCTGAGGTCATCTTGTCTTACCTACATTTTCTACTTTGTCAAATCTTTAGGGTTGGGGGATTCCTTGTGAGTTTCGACGGTTAGATGTGTTTTAGGGTATTGATCTAGTGATGGAAGGCATAGAGAGTTTTAAAAACCCTTTTTCTCCTCAGAAATAGGATTTTTTTCTTCCATCTCTTCATGTGGGAAAGGTGCTCATGATGAAGAGGTTTCCTTACCAGCTTCATTTTGTCCACCTTTTTCTTCTTCTTGTCGGCTCGACCAAGGTGGTTTCTTGAGAAAGTTGTGGGAGGACTACCATGTAGACTCTCCCTCTTGTAGCACTGAAAGTCTGGACATAGAAATCCCAGAAATATTCTCCAAGAATAAGTTGTGAAGGGAGCATAGTCCGTCGATCTTTCAGGATTATAATTTGGAAGGGAGTAATAAGGGTGTTTTAGGAAGGGTATAGACTCATCAAACACAAGTAGACTATCATGATGGCGGTGAGCGCTCCTCCCTCATATCTAAGCACCTTATTTCAAAGTACATGAATAATTATGTTAAAAGGAAAGTGGATGTGTTGAACTTAGCACTAGGGGTCGATATCAAAATGTTTGAAGTCTTCACCATGACCGAATACACATTGATGGGAAGAGTTTTAGGATGTAAGGTTTTGATGTCCTCTTTTAGGGTTTGGACGAAAGAAACTTGGAATGGTTTATTGGGTTATCACCGTCGTAGTATATCTATATCCAAAGGATGGCTAGGTATTTACCTACAAAAGTGAGGGGATGCATCCATGCTCTTAAGTGGTGTATGGTGGAAGGAGTTCATGGTTCTCAATATGTGAACATGGTGTCCTTATTTTGAGCAAAGAAGGACGAAGGATTATATACATCCCACTTAGGTTAAGTTGTCAAGGCTCCTACCAAAAGAGATTTTTAAGAAAATAGGGGATTCTCTGGGTGTATTCCTCTCAACCGACTTGTCCTTCCAACAATATGGCATTATGATGATGGCCAAGATCTTTGTCTACTTGTACTTACAGGATGGATTGCAAGAGAGTATGGTGATATCAAAGGGTGATGTTTCTCATTTATATCCTTTGGATTATATCGGTGTTCTATTCAGGTGCAACTGGTGCCACCTATATGGACACCAAGTTAAAGACTCTAAGCATTCTTTCACCAAAGAAATATGGAAGAATAAGAAGGTTGGGGTTGGGCCTGATCATAATGTGAAGGAAGAATCACTTGCCATCACTAGGGATTTGAATCGCTATGTTTTATTTTAAGAGGAAGCATCTATGGATCTTTGGGTTGAGGAATCTATCTAAGGAAATCTGAAGAATGTGCACAAGAATCCTTCGTCGTACCCACCAAATCATGACTTATCGAAGATGCTTTATGTACTAGGTAAGACAATGAATATTTTGACTTATGGTTCTTTGAGTTTTCTTGACTATGGTTTTAATCCCCCTTTGGGCTTACCATCTTTGAGCCCTTTGTTAGCGAGTCCTTTTGTTTCTCTTCATAAAGGTTTTGAAAATTTCTCACCTTCTATGTTGGGTAGGGTTTATGTGGGTAATGGTTTTTTTATGGGATTAATAGATTTTCTTTGAGTGGGACATCTGCTGGTACACAAGTGGAGATAGATTATTTCCCTGGTCCTGAGTCTTTCGGTTTTTTTCTTTATTCTCTAAGTATGTATATCTTCCTAATCTATCTTTTAGGACTATTCACTCGTCCTCTTCTCCCTCATTAACATATTTTTTAGTTCTCCCTCATCACTTGGTTATGAAACTGATCACGATTGTAGATGTGCAAGCCCTTAAATACCTTTCTTTTTAAGAGTTTCTTTCTCTTGATCTTTGTAAGAGGTTTGACCGAGCTTATTATCTTCCCCCATTGCATAATGTTAGTCCTTCACATGCCTTAGAATCTCGATATATTTTTCATCTTTCTCCAATGTGTAATTTGGCTTCATCTATTGGGGTTAAAGAGAGCTCTGATGGTTCTTCATTTGGAGGGTAGAATTTGGTTCTCCCTTCTGGATCATAGGGGAGACCTAAGTATGACCCATCTATAGGTGGAGTGGATATTTCTAGTCTTTATCAGTCTCTGAATATTTCACCGAAGGATCAGATTATGAATGAGGGAAAGAATGAGAGTCATTTGAAAGATAATTTTGTTTTTTTCTCATCTTGTACTCTTGCATCTCCTATAGGATTGAATCATTACCTGCTTCAAAGTAGACTTCTCAATTCTCGTGTTTTGGGATCTGGATATGAGAGGGGGTTATCTATGGATCCTTAGTCGATCTCTTTTAGGCTTTGGGGGCACAAATATATAATGGCATCTACTAGGGATAAGTTTGCCATGGAGGTAACCTTAGAGAACCTAAGAGAAAGTATTCCCTTCTCCCATGTTTTTTAATGTTAATTATCTCCTCAAATGTTTGAGGACTAGAGAACCCCTCTAAGAAGAAGGCCCTGGAGATAATTGTGGATTCTCATCATCTACAAGTGATTATGCTTCAAGAAAATTTGGCAATGGGTCATCAAATTCCATCAAAGTTGAAGGTTTTACTGCCAGGGTGGTATTTTACTTGTTTAGATGCTAATGAGAGTTCAGGTGGACTTCCCCATTGGTTGGAACACAAATTATCTACTATGTGTCAACTATTGGTCTATTTTTCCTGGATTGAGTAATGTGTTTTTTCCAGAGATTTTTGTTGGGCACTTACTTTTCTCAATATTTATGGTCCAAATTGTCATAGAATGCCTTATTGGGATAAAGTATTTAGCCTAGGTCATCAGAGGTTGGACATATTTATTTTGGGTGGTGACTTGAACTTCTCTTTGGGAGAGTTGGAGACTTGGGGGGGAAATGACCATAAGAACCTGTCGTTGACTTTTTGTGAGAATATTTGAGGGGAAAAACCTGTTTATCTTCCGCCTATTGAAATTTGGCCTACTTGGAGGAACTTGAGGAAAGGTGATAAGAAAATTGCAAAAAGACCTGATAGGTTCTTGATAAATGAAGGTATTCACTAGGGGGTCCCAATTTTAAGCAGTGGGTAGGAGAAGGGGGAAACTCTGATCATTTCCCCAACTTCCTAGACATGAAGGGGGATCAGGACAAACATTCTTGTCCCTTTAATTTTAATTCTTCTTATCTTGAAGAGGATGATTATGTTTAGAGGGATAAAATGGCCTAGATAGCTTTTGATCCACATTTTTTTTCTATAGTTCTTTTTCAATTTTTAAATAACATAGAAGCCTTGATTGTTACTTGGGAAGGTGAACATAGGAAGAAGTACGACTCTAACTTAAGAAGAATTGAAGATATGTTACTTTCTTTTCATGAGGCATGTCCTAAATGTTTTATTTATTTTGATCATAAAAGTACTATTGGGGAACTCGAGTGTAGCAGAAGAAATATTTTACAAGAGAAAGAAGCTTCTATTAGATTGAAGAGCAAAGCCATTTGGCTCAAACATGGTGATGATAACACTAAATATTTTCGTAATTACTATAAGCATGGAATTAATACTAATTCTCTATGGAATCTAGAAGATGATGAAGGTGGTCAAATAATTGGTTTTAAGGAGATGGCTAAGGCTAGTGTTAGACGTTTCAATAATCTGTACAAAAAGGATGAGAGGGATCCTATGATTATATGTTGAATATTATTGATCATTACCCATCCTTTGTCAATAGAACATAAATTATCTTTAAAAGTACCATTTCTCTTTAAGAACCTAAAGAAGCTATTCAGGATATGCAAAATGATAAGATCCCAGGCCCTAATGGGTTCCCTGTAGAAGTGTTTGTTGGGTTTATGGATCTCTTCCATAGTGATCTTCTTGTCGTAATTCAAGTATCTAGGGTAAAGGGAAGAATTATTACATCCTTCAATGTAATTTTTATTTCTCTTATACCCAAACATGACAGAGTATCAGCATTGGATCATTTTAGACCCATCTCCCTTTGTAATTGTATATACAAATTGTCTGCAAAGATCATTACAAATAGGATCAGAGGGATATTATCAAAGTCAATGTCATAAGAACAATTTGATTTTTTAGAGAGAAGGAAGATCCATGATGCCATTGGAAGTGGTTCACACTGTGAAGGTGAAGAAAATTCCTCCTGTTGTTATCAAAGTGGATTTGTAAAAAGTATACGACCGGGTAAATTGGACTTATCTAAATTGATGTTGTTCTAGGTTGGATTTGATCTTCCCTTGGTTAACTGGGTGCTTTCATATTTGCAGTTTGTATCATTTGTTGTAGTTATAAATGGATTTGATTCTCCAAGCATGTGAGAGGCCTAAGACAAGAATTCCCCCTTGCCCCACTCTTATTTATCACGGTTGTAGAAGGACTCAGTAAAGTTCTTCTCCATGCAAGAGCTACTAGTGGTCTGAAAGGAATAAAAATAGGAGGGAATCTATCTATTATTCATCTACTTTTTGTAGATGATATCTTGCTTTTTACAGATGGATCTAGGAGAGATATTCTGAAGATCAAATATCTATTTAAAATATTCACTGAAGCTACACAATGTGTCAAAATCTTCTATCTCTTTCATGAATTTGGAACAAGCATCAATGGACTGGAATTTCTCTCAATTCAATTTTAACCTGATAGAAATCAATAATCGACTAAAGTATCTTGGGTTTATTATTATTCTGAATGGTAATATTAGGAAATATTGGGCTTGGTTGCTCGACAAAATTGAAATTAAGATGAATATTTGGTGTAATAAGTGGTTTTCTAGAGGTGGTATATTATTGATGATGAAATCTATCATTGAGGCTATTTTATTTTATTGGGATTCCATTGCTTATGTACCTGTAGGAACTATGGAAATTATCTGAAATAATTTTTTTACTTTCCTATGGAGAGGAAAAGAGGAACATATATTTTTTCCTTAGATGGTTTGGAGGAATCTTACTATTCTAAAAAATTAGGCAACTAGGGCCTGAAATACTATCCATGCTTTTCTAGGGCCTTAGAAGGAAAAGGAATTTGGATGTTGATTATAGGTCAGCAACTGTGCGTTAAAGTAATACACCAGAAATATATTGACCCACTATCCATAGAAGAGTGGATTAGATACACCATTATGGTGGAATCAGACCATCTAGAAGCTGCAATGCCCCTTAAAGACTAAATTATTTATCTGGATTGGTTTGAAAGAGAAAATTCTTGTATGTAGCATAATGATCACTCTTTTAGGCATAGGGACCATTATATGTTCTTTGTGTTAAGCAGCTTCTGATTCCATTAATCACCTATTTGTTCATTGTCCATATATTACTTATATGTAGGATTTTACTTCTTAGTATAATAGTATTCATTTTCTTTGGCAAGGTGATAGTTTAGAAGAAGGTTTTTAGTCCTGGATTAATAATGCCTATTTTTCAGACTATAGATCTTTTACAAATCTTATGGTTTGGAGGGTCTAGATTTAAAAAATCATCATCATAAAAATTTAAAAACAAAATAAAAATTTGCAAAAAATTTGTTAGTCGGTATGTTAATATGTTTATTAAATTTTAAATAATAAAAAAAAAAATCATCAAAATAATTTCACATAATAATTTAGTATATATGTATATATAAAAATTGAAATAAACACATAAATTGTTTTGTTTTTATAAATAAATAAAATTAAAAAATATTCAACCATAATAATAACAACTTATTAAATTTTAAATAATAATAAAAAAATCATCTAAATAATTTCACATAATAATTTAGTATAAAAGTATATATAAAAATTGAAATAAACACATAATTGTTTTTGTTTTTAGAAATAAATAAAAATAAAAAATATTCAACCATAATAATAACAACGTGAAAATTTACATATATATACTAATTAACATTAGGTTAATAAAAATAATAATAATAATAATAAATACCAAACAAGCATAAAACTAAAACAATGATCCTTTATTTTATTTTATTTTTTTCATTATAAAAGAAGAAAAATATAAAACAATTAAAAAAAATTAACCTAATAAAACTTTATATTTGTATATATCAAAATTAATCAAAATTAAAAAATATATACGAAGGATCATATGAAGGGTCATATAAATACAAATTAACGATAAGTAAATAAACAAACTCATCTAAGAAAAACTAAAAATAATGTTATTAATAAAATCAATATGCGTCTTTGAAATAGAAGGTCGCTGCTACGGCAGCTATGCCTTCTTTTTAATTTTATTTTTGCACAGTGGGACCTGACACATCTTTAGTTGGGGGGTATCCGCATATTCACTGAAACTACTAAAATTTATCATAGAAATCACTTGTTTTGCACACTCCTATTCCAGATCATTAAGATAGTTTTCTTTTAGAGGGGTCAACCACTGAAAGGATCGACCCTCTCTCCCTATTATGCAATCATTACATAAAGACGCGTATTCATATACATAAAAGCATATAAAAAATTGTTTTTGTAAATAAATCAAAATTTTAAAAATATATATACAAAAACAGTGCAATAATAACATTACAAAAAGAAAAATAAATAAAACTAAAAACTAAAAACATATAAATAAATAAGAAGTATTAGGTAATAAATAAAAACTTAAAATTATAATTATAAATGAACTTGGAATCTTGTCAATTTTATGATTGTTGCACTAACTTGTTTTCGCAAGCCACTTAGAAACATGCTTTGATAGGAAGCATTGCTACTTTCAGGTATAAGAGAATTTTTATTTATTCTCCTTAACTTTCTGTTAAGCACATGTTTTCATGTATTTTTAATGGTCTCACAAGTTGTTGCAGGAAAATGATAACCTTTTGCAGATTGAAAGACGAACGAATGGCATGCAGGATTGTAAAGCACTGAGGACAGTTTTGTTGTAAGGGGGAGGGGAATGTAACACCCTGGTTTTGACCCCATGGTATTAAGATTATACATGATGTATGTATTATATTTCAATCATGGCAAGGAGCTCAAGGCCAAGGCCCTGCCATTGATTAGTGTTTTGTGGATAGGTGATTAAGGTTGATACCTATGGTTTTGGTGCTAAGTTAAGCACAGAGCATTTTGAATATCTTGTAAATGCACAATTTAATAAAATACCACAGCTAGCTATGGGACTGCAACATGAAAGATATGGGGGCATGATTCCATAAGGGTAGGGTGGGGAGTTAGTCAAACCCCCTGAGCCAATAGGGTGAGACTAGGTGTCAATGGGTAAACCCAAGAAACCTCAGCTACCTTTTGTCCTCTATCCTCAATCATTAATTTCTTCCAAAAGTTGTTTGAGGCAGTTAATTCCTTGGGAAGAGCAAGGCATGGCAGTCTTATTGTGTGTCTGAGCAAACTTGCAGGTTTGCAGTCTGGGATTCCACGTTCTTGCTTCTACAGCAAGTAACCACGTGGTGCCTGCCCGGTCCATCCTTTCTCCCAAATGCGCAAGAGATTTTGTTGTTCATGAGGGGTTCGGGATGGTCATTATTCATTCACTCTTGTTCATTCTTGTGCATTCTATGATTCACGCAGAATGTTCATTCATGCAGACATTGTTGTTGTTCGACTACCCTGAGTCGTGGAAATGTTGTTCTGCAGTGTTCTGAACTGTGTGTAAGTGAACCCTATTGTTTTCTCTGTGTTACAGAGTGGTATGCAAACTTGTTATCTATGTTTCAGAGTGGAGCCATGTGTTTCCGAGTCTCCTTGTGGTTTGTTGTGATATGTGCACCCTATTTTGGGTATGAATTGTATGCAAGACTTAGGAGTGGAAGAGACATAGAATGTGCTTGTTAAACCTAGTGTGGAACCTCACAATAACATAATAATGGTTGGTGAATCTGCTCTACACATCTTAACTGGAAGCGAAGGTGTATCCTGAGGGACTGTGGAGCAGAGAAGGCGACACTTCCTTGTGTTGGGTGTGTAGACAATGTGGATTCCATACCAGATAGATCTTGTGAAGGTGTCCTTAGCTTTGTGGATGAGCTCACTAGCTTAGCAATTCTTCTTATCCACTTCCTTGGCAGCCTGTGAAACCCAAGGGATATTGGCTTGACTGACAACCTGTGAAACCCAATTGTATATTGGCTTGGCTGGGCAGCCTGTGAAAGCTAAATGGATCTTGGCTTGGCTAAGCATCCTGTGAAACCCAACTGGTAGTTGGCTTAGTTGTGACTTGTTGTTCTTTGGGCCGTGTGTGTAATCCTTGGCTGGTCCTTAATGTGGATTTTGGCTTGATTGTGTACAGTCTGTGAAACCCAACTATTTGTTGGCTTGGCTGTGTAGCCTATGAAACCCAGCAGTGTTTTGGCTTGTTTCCTGAACAGTCCGATAAACCCAACTGTGAGACGGATTGGCTATGTATCCTATGAAACCCGTATGTTGGCTTAACTATGTGTTATGAGTTATGGCTATGTGTAAGGTTGTTGATCCCTAGTTCCTTGTGGAAATCACTCCCATCTTGGGGGTGGCGGTGGTGTTGAGAGATTAATGAACACACTCGCCTATGGTTGGGTGGAACGTTGCAAGGACATAGCTAGTTGCGGGATAGCTTAATCATCAAGATAAGTATCTCTGTTATGCTTGTTTATGCCATGTATTTTCTTATGAGTTATTATGATCATGTTAAATGCTTATTGATGGTTAAGTAGAAGTTTAGTTCTGATATGTTTTCCTGCATTTTACTTATGTACATGCCTTGTGTTTTTCCAATGCAGCTAACTTAGTGTTTCCGCTCCTTGGAATCCACCTGAGGGAGGCGGAAGGCATAAGACGGGAAAGAGAAAGTTGAACATGGCAGGATTGTTGTGTTTCTACACCCCGGATCTGCCTGTGGAAGGCGGAAGGCGGGAGGCAGAAAGGGAAGTTGAAAACAAGGCAGAAAATGTGTTTTTCTATTTTCGAAGTCTGAGGTCAGAAAGAAAAAGTTGGAAGTGCAGAAGAGGCTAAGGTCGAAAGTTAAGTTTTCTGATTCCCAATTTTTGAGGGCGAAAGGCAGAAAGCAAAAGTGCGGAAGGCGGAGGATGGAAGCGTGGTTAAAGGCTTATGTCGCACATTAAGTTTTTGATTCCTCATTTCCAAGGTCAAAAAGTGGGACAACTATACATGTTTGCTTCTATTGTGTTTTCCTGCATTTTACTTTTGTACATGCCTTGTGTTTTTACAATGCATTTCCCTAAGTTCATGGAGGCAAGAAGCATGTTATAGAGTCAAGAGGCAGCTGACTTAGTGTTTCCTCCCCTTGCAATCGGCCTGAGGAAGGCGGAAGGTGGGAGTCGAAAAAGAGAAAGTTGAAGAGTGCATAATTGTTTTGTTTCCGCACCCCAGGATCCTCCTACAGAAGGCGGGAGGCAGGAGGCGGAAAGGGCAGTTGAAAACAAGGCAGAAAGTGTGTTTTTCGATTTTTTAAGTCCGAGGTCGAAAAGCGGAAGTCGAAAGTGCAGAAAAGGCTAAGGTCGAAAGTTAAGCTTTTGATTCCCAATTTATGAGATCGAAAGGCAGAAAGAGGAAGTGCAGAAGGTGGAAGAGTGGTTAAAGTTTTCCGTCGCACATTAAGTTTCTGATTCCTGATTTTGAGGTTGGAAGGCGGAAAGAGGAAGTGTGGAAGGAGAAAGGCAGAAGAGTGGTTAAAGGTTTATGTCGCACATTAAGTTTCTGATTCCCAATTTTTGAGGTCAGAAGGAGGAAATCGGAAGTGCAGAAGGAGAAAGGAAGAAGAGTGTTTAAAGGTTTTCGTCGCACATTAAGTTCCCAATTTCCAATTTCCGAGGTCGGAAGGCCGAAAAGCAGAAGTGCGAAACACGGAGTGCGGAAAGGATAGGTCCACTACATAAAAGGTGTTTCTAATCGCAGAAGGGATCTGTCAAGGGAAAAACGACTGTTACAGTCGTTTCTAAGCCTGAGAATGAAGGTTGAAGTGTGTGTTAACGTCCATGCCCTGTGTTTCGAAGGATAACAAGGGTTCTTGAAGCAAAAAAATTAATTAATCTGCATTATGGGGTGTGGGACGTTACAGTGTTGTCCTCTTACTCTTGTTCTCATTTTCCTTTTTATTATCTTATTTATAATTTAATAGTCATGTTCATTTCATGATAGTTATATTTATTGTACTTACTTTCATAGTCTAATTGCTATTTTACTTTCTTGTAGCTAGATTTGCTCATGTTTCATGTCATATTATAGTTGTGATTCTACTAACACCATAAATATTTTTTCTTATATTTTCTCCCATGGTTTAGTTGCTTTGATTTCAGTAGTTAGACTTGCATGTGTCCCTACCCAACATTATGTGATTGTCATTCATTCAGTTGCTTCTCATTCTTTTGTTTTCTCAGTCTTGTATAATCCTGATATCGTTTTTTAATTTATTTTAAATGAAAGTGAAAAAAGAGGGGACATCTGCCTTTTTTCCCTTTCTTATAATTATGTTTATTTAGGTTTTTTAATATTTAATTAAAAAACACGTTTCCCCCTAGTTTTTGTTTTATTTTCTTTTTTATTTCTGTTTATTTCCCTCATTTTTTTCTCTTTTTAATAGTTTTTTTTCTATGATTTTGCTGGCCACAACAAAAGTTTGTTAGGGCATGGTTTCATAAATATTGCAATTTTAACCTCAATTAAAAAAGGTGCTGCCAATAAAATATTTTTTTATTTGAGGGTTGATTTTAATATTTTGGTTCCAATTATACCGGCTATTAAGGACATAGTTTCAAACAAGTTGTAATTTTAACCCTCTTTCCACCCCCACCATAAAAAAAAATGCTACTAGTAGCACCAATTTTCAATTTGGGGCATGATTTTAAGTTTTTTATTGTAACAGGGTTGATTGTTAAAGTTTCAATTTCAAAAAAGTTGTAGGTTTAACCTAAAAAAGGGGTGTCACTATTAGCACCACTTTTCGATTTGGGGGTTGATTTTACAGTTTTGGTTTGCAAGATTACAAGGTGTTAAAATTATGGTTGCAAAAAGTTGTAAATTTAACTAAAAAAGGTTTGATTATGTGAGCACCACTTGCTTATGTTTCATATCATATTCTAGTTCTAATTCTACTAATATTTATATTTGCTTATGTCTTGACTCATTGTTTAGTTGCTTTTCTTTTAGTATTTAGACTTGCATGTCTCCCTTCCTGGCATTATTTTTTTGTCATATATTCATATGGTTCTCATTCTTTCATTTTCTCTTTGTCTTGCACATATTTGATATCATGTTCCTATGTGGGGGTTTGATGGCCTCTTTTCTTTCATTGTTTATCAAGTATGAGTTGGGTCTACATGCAAAAGTTGGATTCTTAAGTGAATCAAACAACGAAGATTACTCCATCACCATTTTTGTACATCAAATCCATCCACATACACTAGTATGATTTTCCCTATGTATAGTTGCTTTTCTAGTGCTACTACTCTTATTGTCACACAATATTCTCTTCCTTTCCTTACTTCTCCCCTTTCTTACAACTCACTATTATTCTTATTTTATAGATAGCATCCATTGCAAGGAGGGAAATATGTAGCATATGGATTTCACACTTTAGCACTCACATATGCCAACCCACCAGAGAGGTCATGGTGTGACCCTCTTATGTATGTCTCAACCCATGACCTACCCAGTGATGGCATAATATCTATCTATCGTCATTATGTGTTGGACCACCTCCCTTGGTTTTCCCTTATCTTATCCTTGATGCATGACATCTTAGGGATGTCTAATGCTTAGGAAAGGTCCTTTGTTTCCCCCCCCCTCTTGACCTTTGACCCTTGGTTCCTAATTTGGAACACTTTGATCCTTAGGCACTCATTTGGTGTATTCTTTTACTCTATGGGTCTAGTTTGGGGTGGAAGCCTCGTATTGGCTCTACGATTACTTATTGTGCCTCACTATGAGTCCACAATGGTCCAAATATATTTTAGGTCACTATTTATGAGGTCAAATAAGTCAAATCTTACTTATCTTGTAATTAACATAAATATATAAATATACATCAATAAATAATAATTATAATAATAATAATAAATTGAAGTGATACATCATAAACTAAATGATGTGATCTAACCAAGGGATATGACATATTAACCATTTGATTAGTTGACTAGTTGATGCATACATAAGCATGCATATTTGGGATGGCATTGTATCAACATGTCATCTATTTTATTCATTATTAAATACTTGTCCTATATAGATTTTAACCTATTATCATTATGTTGGAATGTCCTATTGATTATGTTGCAATGTCCTCAATCAATGAACTATTCTTCATTTCATTTGGTATCAGAGCCATGTTTTGATTTGACCCTTGCCCACACTTTTTATCGAACCTTATTTAATCCAATATTTGGCCATATATTTAATAAAGTTCCTTTAATATAGGCCATTGAGCACATTAGGCTTTTACCCTTATAAAGTTTAGGAAATCCATAGAAAATTGAAAATTTATGCTAGCATAGGTTGAAGTTTGTGAAAATTGATCGTCGCCAACAATTATTAATACCATTGAAATTTTTAATGAAAGGAGAATTAAGTAAAATAGGAAAATAAAAGTTTAATGTAGATCACTCATTGGAAAAATAAGACGGGGTATCATTTATTATCAAATATTTGGATTTCTGTATAAAAGAAAGTGAATAACCTATTAAGTATATATGTGGCACTTTGAAATATAAAATTCACAAAACCTAAAATCTCTAATAGATATTAGTACTTAATGATGGAAGCATTGAAAATTAAGCTCCACACATAGGTTCAAAATGTGCAATTGAATCACACAAAAGTGTAGCCATAGGGGAGTTGCAATGGTCGGTACCGCCTACAATGGGAATTCCAAGGTATCAATGACCAATTGTGATTGTTAAACAATTTTGGGAACTTTTTAAATAACAAAAGTCAAAACACTGAGTAGGCAAGTCACATTGGATGGTCTATGTGGGCATGTTTAGTGGTGCATATTAACCTATTTAAATGATCTCAAAATTAGAGTCTAATGATCTCAAAATTAGAGTCGATATTTCAAAATCTAGCAACAACCATAAGCTGCCAATTAGATGCCCCCATTCTGAGCATCATGACAATTGAAAAATAAACTTGGTGTTTAAAGAAATAATTAGTATCTAATCCAGTTATTTGATATATATAAGCAAAGGATGATTAAGTTGTGTTGATTTGAAAGAAGATTTAAAAAAAAAAAATTGTATTGTAGTTAGTCTTTGCTTCTTTTTTTAAGATATAGTTTTGCATTTTGTTTTTTAAACAAATTCTAGCCAATAACATAAAATGCTTTAAAAAAATACTATAAATTTGATTACAAATTAGAATTGTGTTTTATTGATAATTTGATCCCCATAAAATGCTCACGGTATTATCGAATTTGCAAACTTAAAATTATAAAATCATTGTTTTTAGAAGTAATTAGCAAATACTTACTCTTTTCTTTAATGTTAAAGAAACTCTACAATTTTATCAAATGCTTATTGTGTTATAGAACTTGAAAACTTAAAATTATAAAATTAATGTTTATAGAAATAAGTCTCAAATACTTGGAAAATATGCGTGAGCAGTTAATCCTTGCCATATAACCTTCCACGTAAACCAAAGCCCATTTTGTGAATACACTAAAATAAGGTTAAGTATGTATTAACATTCACAATATATGTGTTCTTAGTTTAATAATGCATTGGACAATATGTGCAATTATAATACTTAAACTTTCTCAAAAGGGTATAAAATTTAATAAATATAATGGAATGGTAAATTGTGATCTTTAATATGCTTAAGAAAATATAAATTGTGATTAATATGCTTAAAAAAGAAAATATAGGTATATAAATTTTGAAAAGGTGGTGAAAGAACTCAAAAAGGAAAAAACATCGTAGAAAAGCATTGAAAGAAGCATCTATTAACACTAATGAACTTTTGGGAGAAGTTTGAGGAACCGAGAAGCTTGAGGAGTCAAGGGATAGTGGTGATGGAGGCGAGGGATAATAATGGAGTTTTGGCATTTTTTTAGGTTTGGTTATGGTTTCCTTTCTTAGCCCTAGGCTTTCAATCTTAGTTTAGCATGGGTTAGGGCTCATGGAGGGGCGCAAGTGATGGGTTTTTTTATTGGCCCACGTTCTTTATTTTCTCATGATGTCCTATGTCAGAGCTTGTTTTTGGTGTGTTTAGAATACTTTTATTGAGGCCCGAGGTCATCTTGTCTTACCTACATTTTCTACTTTGTCAAATCTTTAGGGTTGGGGGATTCCTTGTGAGTTTCGATGGTTAGATGTGTTTTAGGGTATTGATCTAGTGATGGAAGGCATAGAGAGTTTTAAAAACCCTTTTTCTCCTCAGAAATAGGATTTTTTTCTTCCATCTCTTCATGTGGGAAAGGTGCTCATGATGAAGAGGTTTCCTTACCTGCTTCATTTTGTCCACCTTTTTCTTCTTCTTGTCGGCTCGACCAAGGTGGTTTCTTGAGAAAGCTGTGGGAGGACTACCATGTAGACTCTCCCTCTTGTAGCACCGAAAGTCTGGACATAGAAATCCCAAAAATATTCTCCAAGAATAAGTTGTGAAGGGAGCATAGTTCGTCGATCTTTCAAGATTATAATTTGGAAAGGAGTAATAAGGGTGTTTTAGGAAGGGTATAGACTCATCAAACACAGATAGACTATCATGATGGCAGTGAGCACTCCTTCCTCATATCTAAGTACCTTTTTTCAAAGTACATGAATAATTATGTTAAAAGGAAAGTGGATGTGTTGAACTTAGCACTGGGGGTCGATGTCAAAATGTTTGAAGTCTTCACCATGACCGAATACACATTAATGGGAAGAGTTTTAGGATGTAAGGTTTTGTTGTCCTCTTTTAGGGTTTGGATGGAAGAAACTTGGAATGGTTTATTGGGTTATCACCGTCGCAGTATATCTATATCCAAAGGATGGCTAGGTATTTACCTACAAAAGTGAGGGGATGCATCCATGCTCTTAAGTGGTGTATGGTGGAAGGAGTTCACGGTTCTCAATATGTGAATGTGGTGTCCTTATTTTGAGCAAAGAAGGACGAAGGATTATATACATCCCACTTAGGTTAAGTTGTCAAGGCTCCTGCCAAAAGAGATTTTTAAGAAAATAGGGGATTCTCTGGGTGTATTCCTCTCAACCGACTTGTCCTTCCAACAATATGGCATTATGATGATGGCCAAGATCTTTGTCTAATTGTACTTATGGGATGGATTGCAAGAGAGTATGGTGATATCAAAGGGTGATGTTCCTCATTTATATCCTTTGGATTATATCAATGTTCTATTCAGGTGCAACCGGTGCTACCCATATGGACACCAAGTTAAAGACTCTAAGCATTCTTTCACCAAAGAAATATGGAAGACTAAGAAGGTTGGGGTTGGGCTTGATCATAATGTGAAGGAAGAATCACTTTCCATCACCAGGGATTTGAATCGCTATGTTTTCTTTCAAGAGGAAGCATCTATGGATCTTTGGGTTGAGAAATCTGTCCAAGGAAATCTGAAGAATGTGCACAAGAATCCTTCGTCATACCCACCAAATCATGACTTATCGAAGATGCTTTATGTACTGGGTAAGACAATGAATATTTTGACTTATGGTTCTTTGAGTTTTCTTAACTATGGTTTTAATCCCCCTTTGGGCTTACCATCTTTGAGCCCTCTGTTAGCGAGTCCTTTTGTTTCTCTTCATAAAGGTTTTGAGAATTTCTCACCTTCTATGTCGGGTAGGGTTTATGTGGGTAATGGTTTTTTATGGGATTAATAGATTTCCTTTGAGTGGGACATCTGCTAGTACACAAGTGGAGATAGATTATTTCCCTAGTCCTAAGTCTTTCGGTTTTTTTTCTTTATTTTTTAAGTATTTATATCTTCCTAATCTATCTTTTAGGACTATTCACTCGTCCTCTTCTCCCTCATTAACATATTTTTTAGTTCTCCCTCATCACTTGGTTATGAAACCGATCACGATTGTAGATGTTTAGGCCCTTAAATACCTTTCTTTTTAAGAGGTTCTTTCTCTTGATCTTTGTAAGAGGTTTGACCGAGCTTATTATCTTCCCCCATTGCATAATGTTAGTCCTTCACATGCTTTAGAATCTCGATATATTTTTCATCTTTCTCCAATGTGTAATTTGGCTTCATTTGTTGGGGTTAAAGAGAGCTCTGATCGTTCTTCATTTGGAGGGTAGAATTTGGTTCTCCCTTCTGGATCATACGGGAGACTTAAGTATGACCCATCTACAGGTGGAGTGGATATTTCTAGTCTTTATCAGTCTCTGAATATTTCACCGAAGGATCAGATTATGAATGAGGGAAGGAATGAGAATCATTTGAAAGATAATTTTGTTTTTTTCTCATCTTGTACTCTTGCATCTGCTATAGGATTGACTCATTACCTACTTCAAAGTAGACTTCTCAACTCTCGTGTTTTGGGATCTGGATATGAGAGGGGGTTATCTATGGATCCTCAGCCGATCTCTTTTAGGATTTGGGGGCACAAATATATATTGGCATCTACTAGGGATAAGTCTGCCATGGAGGTAACCTTAGAGAACCTAAGAGAAAGTATTCCCTTCTCCCATGTTTTTTAATGTCAATTATCTCCTTAAATGTTTGAGGGCTAGAGCACCCCTGTAAGAAGAAGGCCCTAGAGATAATTGTGGATTCTCATCATCCACAAGTGATTATGCTTCAAGAAAATTTGGCAGTGGGTGATCAAATTCTATCAAAGTTGAAGGTTTTACTGCCAGGGTGGTATTTTACTTATTTAGATGCTAATGAGAGTTCAGGTGGACTTCCCCATTGGTTGGAACACAAATTATCTACTATGTGTCAACTATTGGTCTATTTTTTCTGGATTGAGTAATGTGTTTTTTCCAGAGAGTTTGGTTGGGCACTTACTTTTCTCAATATTTATGGTCCAAATTGTCATATAATGCCTTATTGGGATAAAGTATTTAGCCTAGGTCATCAGAGGTTGGACATATTTATTTTGGGTGGTGACTTGAACTTCTCTTTGGGAGATTTGGAGACTGGGGGGGGGGGAATGACCATAAGACCCTCTCGTTGACTTTTTGTGAGAATATTTGAGGGGAAAAACCTTTTTATCTTCCGGCTATTGAAATTTGGCCTACTTGGAGGAACTTGAGGAAAGGTGATAAGAAAATTGCAAAAAGACTTGATAGGTTCTTGATAAATGAAGGTATTCTCTAGGGGGTCCCAATTTTAAGCAGTGGGTAGGAGAAGGGAGAAACTCTGATCATTTCCCCAACTTCCTGGACATGGAGGGGGATCTAGACAAACATTCTTGTCCCTTTAATTTTAATGCTTCTTATCTTGAAGAGGATGATTATTTTTAGAGGGATAAAATGGCTTGGATAGCTTTTGATCCACATTTTTTTTCTTTAGTTCTTTTTCAATTTTTAAATAACATAGAATCCTTGACTATTACTTGGGAAGGTGAACATAGGAAGAAGTACGACTCTGACTTAAGAAGAATTGAAGATATGTTACTTTCTTTTCGTGAGGCATGTCCTAAAGCTTTTATTTATTTTGATCATAAAAGTACTATTGGGGAACTTGAGTGTAGCAGAAGAAAGATTTTACTAGAGAAAGAAGCTTCTATTAGATTGAAGAGCAGAGCCATTTGGCTCAAACATGGTGATGATAACACTAAATATTTTCGTAATTACTATAAGCACGGAATTAATACTAATTCTCTATGGAATCTAGAAGATGATGAAGGTGGTCAGATAATTGGTTTTAAGAAAATGGCTAAGGCTAGTGTTAGACGTTTCAATAATCTGTACGAAAAGGATGAGAGGGATCCTATGATTATATGTTGAATATTATTGATCATTACCCATCCTTTCTCAATAGAACATAAATTATCTTTAAAAATACCATTTCTCTTTAAGAATCTAAAGAAGCTATTCAGGATAAACAAAAAGATAAGATCCCAGGCCCTAATGGGTTCCCAGTAGAAGTGTTTGTTGGGTTTATGGATCTCTTCCATAATTATCTTCTTGTCGTAATTCAAGTATCTAGGGTAAAGGGAAGAATTATTACATCCTTCAATGTAATTTTTATTGCTCTTATACCCAAACATGACAGAGTATTAGCATTGGATCATTTTAGACCCATTTCCCTTTGTAATTGTACATACAAATTGTCTACAAAGATCATTACAAATAGGATCAAGGGGATATTATCAAAGTCAATGTCATAAGAACAATTTGATTTTTTAGAGAGAAGGAAGATCCATGATGCCATTGGAAGTGGTTCACACTGTGAAGGTGAAGAAAATTCCTCCTTTTGTTATCAAAGTGGATTCGTAAAAGGTATACGACCGGGTAAATTGGACTTATCTAAATTGATGTTGTTCCAGGTTGGATTTGATCTTCCCCTAGTTAACTAGGTGCTTTCATATTTGCAGTTTGTACATTTGTTGTAGTTATAAATGGATTTGATTCTCTAGGCATGTGAGAGGCCTAAGACAAGAATTCCCCCTTGCCCCACTCTTATTTATCATGGTTGTAGAAGGACTCAGTAAAGTTCTTCTCCATGCAAGAGCTACTAGTGGTCTGAAAGGAATAAAAATAGGAGGGAATCTATCTATTATTCATCTACTTTTTGTAGATGATATCTTGCTTTTTACAAATGGATCTAGGAGAGATATTCTGAATCTACACAATGTGTCGAAGTCTTCTATCTCTTTCATGAATTTGGAACAAGCATCAATGGACTGGAATTTCTCTCAATTCAATTTTACCCTGATAGAAATCAATAATTGACTAAAGCATCTTGGGTTTATTATTATTCTGAATGATAATTTTAGGAAATATTGGGCTTGGTTGCTCGACAAAATTGAAATTAAGATGAATATTTGGTGTATCAAGTGGTTTTCTAGAGGTGGTATATATTATTGATGATGAAATCTATCATTGTGGCTATTTTATTTTATTGGGATTCCATTGCTTATGTACCTGTAGGAACTATGGAAAGTATCTAAAATATTTTTTTTACTTTCCTATGGAGAGGAAAAGAGGAACATATATCTTTTCCTTAGATGGTTTGGAGGAATCTTACTATTCTAAAAAATTAGGCAACTAGGGCCTGAAATACTATCCATGCTTTTCTAGGGCCTTAGAAGGAAAAGGAATTTGGATGTTGATTATAGGTCAGCAACTGTGCTTTAAAGTAATACACCAGAAATATATTGACCCACTATCCATAGAAGAGTGGATTAGATAAACCATTATGGTGGAATCAGACCATCTAGAAGCTACAGTGCCCCTTAAAGACTAAATTATTTATCTGGATTGGTTTGAAAGAGAAAATTCTTGTATGTAGCATAATAATCACTCTTTTAGGCATAGGGACCAGTATATGTTCTTTGTGTTAAGCTGCTTCTGATTCCATTAATCACCTATTTGTTCATTGTCCATATATTACTTATATGTAGGATTTTACTTCTTAGTGTAATAGTATTCATTTTCTTTGGCAAGGTGATAGTTTAGAAGAAGGTTTTTAGTCCTCTATTAATAATGCCTATTTTTCAGACTATAGATCTTTTACAAATCTTATGGTTTGGAGGGTCTGGATGGACAGAAATAAGGCCATATTTCAAGCAAGTAATATTCTAGCTATGACAAATGCTTCAAAGTGTGTGGATATTTTGGATGATATTCCTCAATCTTCACATATAAAAATACTCAAACCATCAAGGAGGAAGTCATTGCTCAGACTGGTTGTTGGTGCTACTTTGATGGAGCCTCCCAAGGTAGACCTGGGGAGGGAGGCACAAGAAGAATTATGTTTCTTTTAGATACTGCTTAGTTTAAATTTGCAGATGGTATTGGTATAGCTACAAATAATCAAGTTCTGATGAAGGCACTTAGCTTGGTCTTGAAGATGGCTTTGAGCAAAAGAGTACAGAATATTCAAGTTTTGGTTATATTGGTTTAAGTTGAATAGGCCTCTATAAAATATCATTTTAATGCCTCTCTTTGAAGATATCTTCAAATACATGGGACTATTTCATTCAATCACCTTCCACCACATCTATAGAGAAAGAAACCAAGAACTCCATCTCCAAGTAGGGAATACAGGTGACAGATGGTATGTAGAAATTTTAGGAAGGTAAAGATAATTTTTTCATAGAGCATGGATTGAGTCCTCATCTAGATTGACTTCGACAAATATTTTAATATAAACAAACATTTTTCTTTTCTTTATTGACATCAAATACTCACAGAAGACATTCTGGTGATGTATAATTAATCTTTTTCAGAATTGTTTAAGAACGAAATTTAAGGATTAAGTCGATCATGACAGCATATTTTCTGATATAATACATTGTCAAAAACATACTAAGATGAAATATGCTATCATGAAAGGATACATGCATATTTTGTACAATGTGATTCATATAATATAATGAATTACGTTTTCTTTTCGTGGAAAAAAAAAACACCGTTGGACTTTACAAAGTAGCATCTAACTAACAATGATGGAATTGTATAAGCTTCTAATTCAATATTTAATAAAGTAACACAAGCCTTTATATTGTATAATGACTTCAGATATAGTTGGCTTGTACGATAATTATAATCAGCCATATGGTCCTCATGAGTCTGAAAATTTTCATGTTCATCTATAGTTTAGAATAGAGAGTTTAATTTGGCAAATTTCTCTCAATGGAAATGTACAACAAATATTGATTATTAGCATAATTATCATAACTAATATAGATATATTATCAATGTGGCTCATAGTTTATATATGATATGATGATACCAAATATATGCATACAAGTTAAATAGAGATTAGTTTATATTTACGTCGAAGACGTTCTTCTCCGAGGTCCATTTTTCGCCACAGTGGCAAAAAATGATCGTCCCTTCCGCGAATTATTTGTTACCGTGTGTCATTTTCATTGCCCTTCAAACACTTGCAGGAGATTCGGATCCATAAACATAAGTCATCATTTCATAGTAAGTTTATATGATTGAAGATGTGTTTGCCTGCCAAGTTTATAGAAAATATATGCGAGCTATAGGCAGGTGGCTTCCAACTTAGCCTTTTGTGTAGAGATCCAAACCAACAGTAGAATATAGAGAACCTGTAAAAGGTATCTGAAAGGGAAGATAGCTTAGCTTTGTGTAAAGTTGTAAATAAATTCAGTGCCAAACAGAGTATACAAATAATTGAAAGTGTAGGATTTTGAATTTATTTTAATTACCAAGAGTATGTGGGAAACAATAAATCTCACTATTCATTATTTGATTTTACTTAACATATAGTGGAGGAAGGATTTAAACGGTCTTGAGTCTCGGCAAGATTGGTACCTGAGGATTTAAAAGGTCTTGAGTCTTCGCAAAAGTGGTACCTGGAACTCTATCCAGTCAGCCATAAAACCTCACCTAAAATAACATATACTATGTTATGCTATCACATATAAAAAAATTCTTAATCCAACGCATGGAATTATGAAAATCTCCTTATTAGTCCCTGCCATCGGCTAGCGGGGACTCTATGATTCGGCGTACCACCGTTTGAATTAGTTTGCACAAATATCAAAACAAGATTTAAACACTTATACTATGCTTTGATTCAAAGTAACATCATCACCGTTTTCTTAGCCAATCAACAACTTCATTTCATTTAAAACTCACTGTTTTCTTAGCCAATCAACAACTTCACTTCATTTAAAATTTTACATCACCGTTTTTTCCACCAATTAAGAACTTCTACTTCTTATTTGGCCTCTTTTCGAGGCTAAGAGCAAAGGAAATATCATTTTGATCAATGTTTGTTTTCAAACATCATATAATTATTAGACCAAACTGTATTGATAAACTAATGTTAGGTTCAAGTTAGCATTAGTTCACAAACATTAAATGTTAAATGTTAAATATATGAGGAATAGGTTATCATCCATGCAACATCTGCATGGAGTGCACATGGGCCTTCTATGCTTGCAACATCTGCATGGACTGCATGTTCTGAGACCAGGTGGAGTTGAAACAACCTCAAATAGAAACCACGGCAAGGATCATTGAACTAAAACAATTTTGGATTTGTAATGAAACTATGGGAGTGGACATCCTCCATAAGTAATTTTGGATCTGTGATGAAACTATGGGAGTGGACATCCTCTGGGATGAAAATATGTCTTCATGATGGGATCCACTTTGGCTTCAACATGCTCCCCACTAGCTTTGATAGAGCATTTCCTTTACGTGGTGAAAGAAAGAAAAACAATGCATCAACAATTAGCAGATGTACGAAGTTTTCAGGTATGCTACTGTAAGCCTCCTACTAATATTGCATTTTTTATTATTATCTAAAACAGGTTCCTAGAACATAGAAGAAGCTCATTGTCCAGCTTCGGAATTTGACGATCTCTGCTCGCTGCCCTGCAATCAAGAATTTAAGGCATTACATACACTCAAATTCCAATTCTAATAAATCTGCATAACAAGTTTGTCTTCGTCGTCATCTTCTTCTTTGTTTGATTGTACTATATATTTGTTTGCTGCATTTTCGCCGGCATTGAGTCCTAGAACTGATTAAAGATAACGATTTTGATGGCTTGAATTGATCATTTTCCCTCTTGTTCGTATATGTTGGGCAGTATTTGGAGGCAAAAGCATAATAACTAGATTGAAAATGGCAGATTCAAAGGACACTCATCTAGTAAAAGAAGAACAAGTATGGTCCTAGAAGTGTACGAATCCCAAAGAAAATGTTGAAAGCCTGAACGGTAGTGCTGCAGAAGAATTTGAAGAACAACCACCCCAAAAGAAGCGTATGAAACCCGGAGAAAAAGTTGAAAGCCAGAACGATAGTGCTGTAGAAGTAATAGAAGAACAAAATCCCCTATCTTGCGATAAGGCGATAAGGCCACAGCTGACGGGGAGTTACAGGGAGGATGTAAAAGAAAGTAAAAGGATCGTCTAAGCTCACCAAGAAAGAAAAGAATCCTAACACCCCCCTCGAAGATAGAAAAGAAGTCAGCTTCCAAGAAGCCTAAAGCACCTATGGCTAAGTCTCCGGCAAAGTCTCCTTCTAAGCCCTCTAACAACCATAATCAATACATAAATCTTTTCAGAATATATAGTAAATTCAATGAAATTCAAAGAAAAGCTATGATTTTTTTTAATATGATACAGGTTTTATATGACTATAATTATGCATTTTATCAAAACAACTTTCTCTTAAAAGCCTAAAAATGCAATACCATATCTATAAAATCTATATGAAAAGGACAATTCAATGTAGAAAGAAAACTTTGATTTTAAGCCTGTGTCGAAAAATCTTTCAAGAAATAACTGAAATAGCCAAGGATTATGAATATAGCTAGGCATTATGAATATATGTATACAAATTAAAAAACCATATATGCAATCACTTTCTTGAATTTTCCATATAGCTTTCTATAGAGACTTTATGTTGTACCTAAAACTGCATTTTCTTGTTCACATCTAAAGCTTCTCATCAGCAAAACGAGAACCACTGTGTTTTAGGAACAAAACTTGCAAAGATTAATCCTCTGGATCATTGTAAAACAAGAACACTTAACAAACAACTAATGTTAGGAACATGAAAGAGAATTGAGCTACATTGTCCGAATAAAAGCAACACCATTTGTGAAGCCTTTTGGGATCCAGGTTTATGGTGACAAAAAGCAGTTAGTTAAACACAACACTATCAATGAACACTATATTCTTATCAGGTTGGCCATATTCTTCACTATGCGGTAGGTGATTTTGATAAATAAATTCCAATGAGCAAGCGGGAATAATTGCAGATGCTGGGCAAGTCTGAACAAGTATTTCATTTACCTACTGGAAACCAAAACTCAAATGCAAAGATATATAACCACAATGTACCACCTATGAGGCGGCAATGCATGCTGCAATGTGCCAGTAAGGGAAAATATTTTATATCTGGTAGCTTCAGAAATACACATGTCCCCCTAGGTCTGCTATGGTTGCCTAATCAGCCAAATGACTCGCTGTTATTGCCAATATTTTCGTCAATATAACATTCTCACTCTTAAGGACTCTGTCTTGGTCTTCTTTTTAACCAGTCTCATACGGGCAGCTAAATTCGTGCATTCATTCAGAGCGTCTCTTCTTGCCAGAATGTATTCAAGATTCAACAGACAATTCAAGATTCAACGAACATTTATCTGACCTGTACAGAGATTTTATAGACAAGCCAAGAAATGGAACTCCAGCGTGATTCAACGAACATTTATCTATACAGAGATTTTATAGACAAGTTAAGAAATGGAACTCCAGCATCGTGGTTCAGGCTGGAACTTATCCCAAACAAAACATTGATGGAAGACTCCCACACGTAGTCTGATGAACGGGCCCCATGTGACCGTCTCGGTTCATGCAGTTAATAAAGTGTCTACGTTTAAGGACACCCGTCAAACAATTTTATCCATTACACAATTATTTATTTAAGATGGGAAGATGGTTTGGCGATTGTATTAACGGAGCCGAGGTGTTGTTATTTTTGGAAGTGGAGAGCATGGCAAGGGATTCTTGAAAGTCACTGTTCCACTACCGAGAAACTATTAACCTTTCCATCATTACCCATTAACTATGCTGATTATCATTACCCATTTCCATTATTAGGATCATAATAAGCCACTGTTACACTGCCCAGAAACTATTAACCTTTCCATAATTACCCACTAACTATGTGGATTATCATTGATATCCCGCGTCTTCCACAGCTGCATCTTGACCTTAAACCAGTGAATGTATTAATTTACCTAGAAGCAAGACCTTAAACTAGTGAATGTATTAATTTACCTAGAAGCAGCCGCCCGTGAATATAAAAGATAAGTTATGTAAGCCGGTCTACGCAAGGGTTGTTAAGACACCACGTCAGGTTGTTGGTATCACCCTTCGCTATAGGGAGAACGCAAAGAAACCTACCTACCTTATCATAAATGGCTAGCTACTTCAATTAGGCTTCATTTCCATACTAGAAGATAAAAACTTATCTATATTTTCTGTGTCTCAAGAGCCGGATTGCATGCTGCATAGAATTTTGAGACTTTAATTAATAGAATGTAGTTCACAATTACCACTGAAAGTTGTTTTCATTTTGTCCATGTTTAGAAATCACACAATATTCGCAATATTGAGCAACTTCCGAATACAAGTGAAAATGCATCTAAAATTTTTAGTTAAATCTTCGAACAAAATGTATTTTTATGCCAAAGGTTCTACAGCATAATATATTGAACATTCGCCAATGAATCCAACTGAAAGCTCAATATATTACTAGAATAAAAATTACCTGTTCAAGCAGGTTGTGTTTGCTACTTCCCCTCTATTCTCGCACTTGGAAAGCCATTATCTACTCTGGTTTTGGCACCTTGCTCAGATCTTGAAACTAGATATACATATTACAGTCCAAAATTCAATTCTTCGTTTGATTTTCATGGAATGAAATTCTCATTATTGAACGCGCTTTAATTCCAAGATTTATTGAATCCTTTGTTTGTTACCCTAAAAAATGTCCTCTTTAGATTTGAAAGCCTAGAAAATATGCAAGACGACAACGACAAATAATGAGGCATATTGTATAGTATAAGTAAATGCTTCGTTACGCAGCACAGAGATAAATTCGGATATGGACTATTCATGTTTCAAGCCGACTTCAATTGTACAGCAAGAGATTTGAAAGCTATGTCATAAGCTGAATTGTGCTATACCTAATGTCCCCACCATCTGCAATTGTTTTCTATTAATCTATGTGGAAACGATGGGTTGATTAACGTTCCTTTCGGCATCAAACCATGCAATCAATTAAGGCCTGCCATTTTCCATTTTCCTTCGGCTTCTTCTTCTGATCAGATGAATATCGTTGTAGAAAGCTGCAACCGAAGTACGCTTAGGAAAAACGCATTACATCAGCGTTAGGGAAGTTACAGATAAAGTGACAAGCATTATAAATTGATCAGATTCTTAATTATGTGTCCCGTCACTTGGGTTTAGGGTTACGTCGACGAGCTAAAGCATTTGTTAATTCATCACATTTATTCAACTGGGTTCAAAACTTGGGTAAGCCTCCATAAGGCCTGTGTATCGAAACTTCTTCGAAAATTCCTATGTGTTGGCTGTCTGCCCCACTAGCCTTTGATACTTTCTAAGGGTATAAGGCCTTTGTGTGGAAACTTCGATAAGTCCTGTGTGTCCTGCTTCCCGTCTGTGTTGATATTCTAAACGTATAGTGGTGAACCAAATACTAAAATCCAAATGCAGCTATTATTATTTTTATCTTAGAGACTCAAGTGATTTTGTTGGTTGTCCTGATAGCGTCTAGAAGATCAAGACCTAATTTGAGATAAAGTTTATACCCCAGTTTCTTTATTGGCCATGAATCATGAACAATGAGCAAGCGATTATGGCATACTATCGAAAAGCCTATGATCTTGAGAATATAATATCTGCAGGTCGCTTGTAACTATTTTACATGAGTTTCACAGTTTGGGCAGCTGCAACATGAACCAAAGCACTCCATCTTAAACCAAAGAGTTCAATGACATATGGCAGGGACTTGCTGCATTAGCAGCTCTCCTTGTTTTATCACTATTATATCAGAAACCAAATATCTTATCTAGTTCTAAAAAGAAATTGACAATCCAATAAAAGCATATTACAGTAAGTTGGGAAAATATATGTTATCATTAAAAAAATCAGTTTCATGCCTAATAAAATGACAGTAGATGCATATTTTCATAAGTTAAATTAATTATTTCAAAAGTGATCAGACGCCATCAAAGAAGTTGTTTCCACTTTATGGAAGATTCTTCTAACAAAAGGTTGGCCTTACGTATATTTTTCATGATTTAGTTGAAGTTCAATTTGTTGGGTTTAATTTGATTACCATGTTTAAAGTTTATGTTCAAACAAATTCGTAACTATGATAGAGTTATCATGTTTTAAATTTAAAAGATTTTATAGTAAGTTCAAATTTAAAAGATTTCATAGTAAGTTCATGGCTCACCAAAATTACCAAAATTATATGTATTAGTTTTAACTATATGACAAAGACAATTTAATTCATAGTAAATTCATGGCTCACCAAAATTATATGTATTAGTTTTGATTATATGACAAAGACAATTTAATACATGCGTATTAGAGAATGTGGATTTATGTTAAAATGGTTTTAGTTAATTATGAAGCGATATAAATTAAATGATTTCCATTAACTACAATTTTACCATATAGTGGTGGCAAGAATTCAAATGCAATATTATATTCCAAGAGCAGGGAAGGGACCAGCGTGCTTCATCAAAACCCAATGGCCTATGCTAAAAGAGTTGGGACTTTTGTACTCACCCACTTACAAAAAAAATCAACCAATCTATACATAAATACCAAATTCACGAAATGATTTGGATGTAAACCTAAGTCAACTAACTTCAACCAATAGCAAATATCACTCCATATCTTTTGTTTTCATAAAAATTGTAATCCTATCAATAAAATTGTTTCACAAATAAAGACAAGTGTAATTGTTTCACAAAACTAAAACCATAATGTAGCTAATTTTGTGAAGAACTGACAATGTTCAATGTAATTTCATGGAGAAGAGTAGCCAAACATTGTGTTTTAAAGAGATGAAAAGCTTATCCAAGCTTCGTATTATATTAGGTAATCTATTTTATGTATCTAGAGATTAGTTTGTTAAATGTTTTATTTTCCAATTTATTTTATGTTTTTTACTTAAAGATTAATTTGTTACAAAGTATTTTATTTTGCAATTTATTTTATGTTTGTGGAGTTTTTAGTTTTTTTATATAATTTAAATTTTAAAGTACTAATTATGCTTAATTTTATACTTCAAAATTACTATTGATTATATAACTTATTATATATATTATCCAATGATTTATTATTTTATATATTATTTAATGATTTATTATTTAATTTGAGAGTTTTAGCAATTTGTGGACTCTACTTAACATTCATTGTATTAGGTAATAATCATAAGATTAATAAAAGGAAATTAAACTATTGAAATGAAATAAGTTTTATTAATATATTTACATAAAATGTTACATGGATAGAACTATAGTTTTTAATTTGATTTGTTATTTAATGTCTTTTAGTACTTTTAAATGGTAATATCATTTTCCTACCAAGTATTACTAAAGTTGGAAACATGTTAATAATTATTTTAACCCTTGATATATTTCTAAAAAATAATCTTATTACAAATAATATTATGACTTATCTCATTTTTTTAAAAGAATATTTCAAGCATATAAAAAATTTCATCTTTATCCATGTTAAAACTAATTAAATCTTTTACACTATCACAATTTTTCACATTTGTCTTAAAAAAATTTAATTAATTAAAAACACAATTTTATGTCTTTTAAATTTGTAAAACTTCATATAAGTTAATTTATAATGGCCATCTATTTTAATGTTAATTGCTTAATATTTATGAAACAATTAATAAATGATTGAATAAATTTCAATTGAACAAATGTTTTTTTTCTTAAACTGAATTAATGTGCATATAAAATAATATTAAAACATGTAAAAAAATTTAAAAATGTATTTTTTAATTAAATAGTGTACATAAATATAGGAATTAATATTGAAGTTTACTAGTTTAAATTATATGTATATAAATTAATTTATGTAATTGATTAATATCCATTTTTAAGATCATTTATACAATTACCATTGTACTATAAAATTAGATTATATTAGGAACTAGGTCACAACAATTCCAAGAAATAATTGATTTTTTGGTTAACCTCTCTTAAGATACTTAGTATTTATGTAACAAAATCAATCAATTTATTTTTTTTTTAATTTTAAATTAGAGAATATTTAATTCAATTTTATTAATTTCACTTAATTTAAGAGGCAAGCAGTTTTGCTACTAATTACACCTATTTAATTAAGCAGTGATAAATAATATATCTTAATGTATTTATATATATATGTGATTCACAAAACAAAAAATTGAAATTCTTTTTACTAAGCATAGAAAAATATAGGAAATAGAATTGATATTTTATAATTCATAAAAGGATCCAAAGAAGTTATGTATTTTTTTGAATTGATATTTTATAATTCATAAAAGGATTGGAAGAAGTTATGCATTTCTTTAAATTGATATATTATAAATTTTATATTTTATAAAAGATGAAAATAACCTATTTATTTCTTTAATTAGATGACCAATTACATGTCTTTGGTTTCTATATTGAGGAATTAGTGAAGGTAAGAGTAACCATTTGATATAGGAATTGATATTTTATAAAAAAAAAATTAAAATATATTTGTTTAAATTTAATTATATTTTTTTTTTTGAGAATCTTAGTATATTAAATTTGTGTGAATTTTTATTTAACTAAGATAATAAGATAATGCACGTGGAAAATTTTATTATTGTTAGTAATTAATAGTATTGAAAATTAAATCTAAATATAATGATGGTCGGTGTTATTGATGAAAAATGTTAATAAATTTGTGTGGAAAAAATCTTTTTATGAAATAATTATATATGTGGCAAGGTCTTTTCAAAGTATTTAATAGATTTTTTATTTGTAATATGACCATTTAAAAGAAGAATTTTGTTTCAAGATTTCTTTAATAGGAAAACCTATCAAAAGTGCAAGTCCTTTGTGTTGGAGCTCTGGTAAATAGATGTTTTCAATAGTAATTGAAGTCTACTTGGTTGAAAATTGGAGTTTAGTGTATTGTAGTGGAAGGTTTATCTTTGAGTTTTGTTTGCTTCAAATTTGTGGTGACACAATATTGCATCTCAGTTAAAAATTAGGGTTAATTAATATTTTAAGCTAAATACTTGTGTGTATTGGTTCAATAAAAGAGACTATGGCATGCTAAGATTGTCATCGCAATTTGTGCAACCTTATCCAATAAATCCATACCTCTGTAACCCACTCATGAATTTGAACCTCCATGTTAATACAAGCTTAATCACCTCACTTGTGGATAGACCACATTCTTGTTATTCAAATCAAATTAAATCTTTTTTTTAACAGAAACTAAAAAAGAGTAATATGAAAGAGGTTGTGCACAGCCATTCATTTCAAAAGACAACAACTAAAGTATTCTTACTAATCTGAGAAAGAGGAAACAAAACTAGGCTAGAAGATAGACCTTAGTATGCCACAAAGAGTTCTTAAATTACGATTAATTACAGGCGTAGTATATACTCAAATGTATTGCTAGTTAAGTAAGATGCAAAAAAACATACACTTTTAAAAAACACATTATGGGTTGCCTGGATGCCTCATGGGCTGAGTGACAGATTCATCGTCCATGTGTTGTACTGATCTTGGTAGATTTTTAGGGCTTGGCTTCCCTGGTTCATCTGCACTAGGCGTTGAAGATCCTCCTGAATGCGGTCTACTTTCCCATGATTTCCTTCAGATTCATTTCATTATCATCTATCCTAGCATCATGATTGCTAATATGATAAGATATATATCCAACCACATCAACAAGCTTTTTTACCTCTTTGGATGTCTCCCTGCTGTCCATAATTCCTATGGCCACCATTTCGTATAAACGTCATATGTTTGCCTTTAAGTCTGCGAGACCAGCATTTTCCCCTGCGTGGTCCATTCCCTGGTTTCGATGAAAGTCTTGACCGGAGCTGTGACTGTTAAGACTTAAACTCGACAGCCTATTAAGCACAGAACGTGAGAAATCAAAATCTTGACCACTGCAGAGACTACGACACCAACTTCTAGAGGACAAATTGTTGTAAACAGAACTGAGAATAAAAAGTTCTTGCTGCAAGGTGTCACAATCCTTTCTACTATGACAAGAGAGAGTACCTATTGAGCCTTCCTCCCAATCAATGCAATTACAACCAAGGGTCAGAATATTACCTTTGAGAAGGAGCTGTCCGAAGAGGATTTTAGTGGTCGCAGGGCCTGAAACTGAGCGCCAAGAAGAACCAAGAGCGCCGCGGAATGGGCAGAGACAGTTCAAGAATGCAGCAAGCGCAAGTCTCTCCTTCACAAAACTCCTTAGCAGAGGCAAGGCCTCCCAAGGGATCACCTAAGCAGAGCCTTCATCGAAACCAGACCTATCAGCTAGCAAGACTTCTTCCAGATAAACAGCTTGAGGTTCATTACAGTTGTGGCTATCAAACAGAGTGAAGGCGCAAATGAAGCTTTCAAACGAAGCCATGGTACACAGCGGGGGTTGGCGTGGAGCGTGCCATCTGAACAGGAATTTAAGCATGAAGGGATGGCGAGTTAATCAGGAGGATTCATGGAGAGGCTAAAGATGAATGGAGGCCACACGTCGCCATAGGAAAAATCAAATTTTAAACCATAATCCATAAAAATTATTGTGGTGAGACTTAGGATAGGGTGAGATATTAAGAGAGGGTTCTTTCTAAGCATTAGGGAATTGGTTTGAAACCAATGTCTAAGTCATCAATGCGAATGTGACCTTGCGGAAGGGAGGCCCCTGAATTAGCCAGAGCATCTGCGAGAGCATTATTTGCTCAGAGAATATGAAAAAACTCAACTTTATTTGAGAGGAGGGGAGTGATTTTGTCATACAGCCTTATGTACTTGATGGATCCTGTGGAGTATCCATTGATCATTTTATATATGACTTTCCTCGAGTCTCCAAAGACTGCTATCCTGGGTGTAGCTGTCGTGTCTAAGAGTTCTAGTCCCTGCAAGAGATCCATCCACTCAGCTTCATTATTCGTCTCGTGGCCCAACCCCTAAGCAAAAGTTTTTTCTGTTTGTCCTCCGGGATCCTGTAAGATCCCCCCCCCCGGCACCTGCCACCCCTAAATCAAATCTTATTTTAAGAGTCCTTTTAAAGATATATATTTTCAAAACTTTCAAAAATTCCTTTACAAAAATTATTTTCTAATCATAAATCTAATTTTAATCTTTGCTTCTACTATATTTTAGTTACAAAATAAGTTATATCTAGTATTTTTTTACAAACTAAATTACAACTATTTATTAATATAAAAGATATATATTCTATATTTTGTATTTTAAAATTAACCAAATTATCAACTTTTGTCAACACAAATAATATCAGTTTTTATTTGTATTAACAAAATAAAAACAATTTGAAAATTTCACTTTCAATTTGGAGGGCATTTGTCTTTGAAGTGGAATTTTTATAAATGATAAAGTAGAAGGTGCGCGTGTGTGTATATATATATATCAATTTTCATTCAAATAAATTTTGAGATGTAATAAGTTGTAAAGTACAATAAGCACATGATGAAGGAAGACTAATTTTAAGAGGCCCAAAGAAGAAAACAAAGTTATCTAAAAATAAATTGATCGAATTGTAAAAATAGTTGAACCAATTTTGTGCATGTCCTATAATATATTGTTCCACATCTATATACACAAAAATGTGTTCGTTGATGTGTCGATGATCAACTACTAAACCGTTCTCCGAAGGTTACAAGTTGTCCAGATGTACATAATGGCCCTTTAGGACGGCTTATCCATATCCAATTGGATGCCCATTGATTTTTTTTTGTTAGATTTTATTCCATCATCCACTCTATTTTTCCTTGCATACCTTCACAATGCTCTCTAAAGGGTTTTATCCAAATGGTTGGTTAGCTATGTATAGTTGAACAAACTTTTGACTTCTCTATATCATGGACGATTAGTATTTCGAATTAATTTATTGGTTTTTTTTTTTCATTTTGGCTTTTGTCTTTTTTAATGTAAGTGGTCATTTGCAATGGAAAACTAAGACTTTACTAAATTTCTCCCATATTTGATGTCAATGACACTAACAGATCCAAAATGAGATAGACATGTGGAGTTAAAATAATATACATGTGTTATGGTCAAATTCATATCCATACAAATACTAGAACACATTTTACTACCAACACACATTTTATAGCAATTAGTTGCCACCAAAGATGTTATGGATGTCAATGAATCATCTATGGCGTGCTCATTATTTTGTATAAGAAGAAATGAAAACCACCAAAATGAGATTATTTGAAGTCACTAGTCATTATTTCCAATTTGAAGAGGGATAAATTGTGTTTTGTTTTATTATGTTTCTTGGTTCATTAGGGGGAGTTTATGAGATAAGAGTGAGTATAAGAAACCTTCCCAAACGATAGAAAATTCACAATATGCCCTTGATATCATTTTGTTAGCTCAATCTTGTGTCAACCATTAGATCATAGTGTCATCACTTGTTATAGATCTAAGTAGTATTAACAATCCTTGTCAAATCTCCCACAAAAAAATTAGTTATTTTATGTTGCTTAGGATGCCCTTTTCTTCTTCTAATTTGATAATGACTTTTCAAGAAGCATGGGATTGTTACGCTCAAATAGGGTGCCATGGATAAAGATCTTGTCCTCCGAGTGAAAGTGGTGTTAGAGGAGCATTGACATTGGTTGTTTCCGCATTTTTCTTGTGGGTTTTTAAGTCTATGATGATGAAAAAGTGTTTGTTACACTTGTTGTAGGTATACATCTTTGGGAAATGGCTCTGTTTGTAGTGGTCCCACAAAGAAGCAATGGATTTCTCAAGGTAATCGTAGGAATGGATGATTGATTCTTTGCTTGTATCAGAGATAGAATTAATATGGTTCTTCAACAAGCTTACAAGAATAGACTCTTAAGTAACAAGTTTGGAACATTGATGCCCTACACCTCTTCTAGCAACATTATTTTCTAGGACATAAAATGTTCTCCAGTATTATATTTGCTTTGAGAAAAACATGAGAATAATTTTGCAACATCTTGCTTAAGAAAAAATGCATACTAAGATCGTCCTCGAACTCCTCAATGTACACTAACATGGTAAGCATAACATACCATGTTATCTAGATTTGTGTGGTTGAAGAATGGGCATTGTCAAAGCTATGTTGAAGCATATAGAGGAAGTATTAGCAGAGTGTTGGTAATATGGAATATGGTTGTCATTGATGTAAAAAGGAGTTCAGTGATGACAAAGGAATAACCAAGGACATGATGGCTGAGTGAACTCAGTAAAAGTCAAAAAAGAGTCAAAGGTAGTCATGACATGGCATGAATGATGACATGGAGGATATAATTTTGATATGGCATGAAGTTGAAGCCATTGTTGTATTATGACATCACTATGGAGAAATGTGGAAAAATGGTGAAAATCAGGAAATTGACTAAGTATGGAATAATTAGTCAAAATTGGTCCCAGCAACCTTAAGAGAATGCCTGCCACAATTTGTGATTTAAGCAGAATGCCCGCTCCATGGTACCATCCTATAGCTATCTAGTTTGTCTACCTATTCATGGTTTCAGTTAGCCTTAAACATTTTTTAGGAGAATGATATAGGTCTTCCAAAACAGGGTTTTGCACAAGTGGATGTAAAAATGGCTAAGAAGCCTTAGAAAGATGCCTACCATTTCTTGTATCTGAAGGATTACATTAATATGAAGACATAGGGATCTAGAGTGTTTGGTGGTACATATAACCATGGTCTCAGTTCTCCTAGGGAGTACTTGATGACAAAGAAATAAATCTTCCAAAGTGAAGAAAAAGTTGTTTTTGACGACAAAAATAGATGGGAAAAGTTGCATTAATGGGTGATTTGTCAAGTATGAGATGCAACAGTGGGTGAGTTTTTGGTATGAACCGCTACAATGGATGATTGTTCAACTATGAGCTGCTATAGTGGGTGACTTGTCAAGTATGAGCTGCAATGGCGGGTGAGTTTTTGGTATGAGCCGCTACGGAGGATGGTTATTCAACTATGAGCCGCTACGACGGATGGTTGTTCAAATATGATCCACTACAGCGGACTTTTATTCGGAGGATAATTGTTCAAAGTCCAAGCCGCTACGGCGGATGATTTCTCAAGTTCAAGCCGCAACAGTAGGTGAATATTTGGTTTGAATATCGGAAAGGCTTCCGATTCTTTTGACCCGCTATGGCGGATGGGTTTCAAATTTCTTCTGCTATGGCGGAAGCTTTCGGAGATCCATGCCGCAACGACGGATGGGATATTACTTTGGTCATCAGATCTAGTTCTGATTCCGCTTCGTCGAAGGGTTTCCCATCTCTTTTCTGCAACTACGGAGTTCGTTTCTTCGTCGGTTGTCTGATTCTCTTTGCCCCGCTACAGTGGATGATTTCCATTTCTTGAACCGCTACAGCGGCGGATATTTTTAGCCAATGATGCCCGCAAGGGATAAGGGCATAAGCCTGCAAGGGCTTAATATGCCCATAGTGAGGGATAAGGAAGCTCACAAGAGCTTAAGAGGAGCTTACAAAAGCTTATATGCCCACAGGGGCTTAAGGATGCCCACTGGGGGTAAAAGAAAGCTCGCATGAGCTTAATATGCCCGCAGAGAGGGCTATGGATGCCCAGAAAGGGTCAATGATGCCCGCAGAGGAAGAGTCAGCATGAGGAATCCCACAAGGTACCCGCAGAAAGCATGAAGAAGCCAACATGAATGAAAGGAAGAAGAAGCTCGTGTTTCTGAAGGTAAGGGAAGCCCAAATAGAGGAATTGATAGATAGGAATTATGCATTGGGGATGTAAGGTGACATGAACAGTCATGGTGATGGTGATGAGGGTACTAACAATGGTTGAGATGAATCCTCTGATGGTAAGAAGCTCTGAAGCTCTGATAATTACAACGAGATGAGTTCACAAATATGCAAATTAATTGTGGCAAAAAAAAATCACAGCCGAGTGGGGCCTAACATGTGTCAATTCCCAATCGAGGGTATATGAGCACTGAGCAAATGCCAGTTGATATAATGATCTAGGAAATTATTCATATGCTATTTGAATGTGATATACCTTGAATGATGAAGTTAACAGAGGCGCAGCGATGTGGCTAGGATATTAATTGATCGATCGAGCAAAGAGGAGGAACCCGTAGGTGTGAGAAGTAGAGAAGCCCGAAGGCTAGAGAACAAAGTATGTCCGCTAATGAAGGAGAAGAGACCTATAGGATTGGTTTTTAAAGTGCCCGCGAACCAGAGAGAGCTCAAGCACACAGTTCTGAAAGAGAAGAAGCCTACAGGCTTGAAAATGATCTGTGAATCAATTAATTAACTAAGAATATGTAAAGAGACAAAGATTCAATTAATTAATAAAGAAAAGAATTAAAACTGAGATTTGAAGAGGTGTGAGGAGAAGATTAAATTAATTCGTAAGCATAATTAAATTAAAAGGTTTGAAGGGGTGTGATGAAGAAAAATAATGAGCCTATTTCGAAAAGGTGTGATGCTTGAATAAATAGTAAGAGTATATAAATGGAATATAGAAGAGGTATTTTGGTGTCTTTGGTGTCTCAGTTGTCTATATTGAAGACTGAGACCAAATTGTTGATGTCATTAAGATTGATGTAGCCATAGCATAAGACAAAGACTAGTGGGCCAGACAGAGAATGAAGGGAGAAAGAAATCTAACATATTACAGAAAACATATAAGGGTGGCAGGGTGGTGCTAAGGCAGGCTACATGCTTGCAAGGGGGTCTTAGCCTCCTTCCAGTAATGGCTGGAAAATCAGGGTATAGGTGTATCCTTGTATGTAGGTGCAGGCAGAATCCAGGGTGTGGGTGCATCCTTCAGTGGTGGCTGAGAAACTTGGAGATTGGTGTCTCCAGCAAGTGCTTGCTTGCAAATAACTCTTGTAAATACAATTTTGCAGTATAGAACGAGTTGGTGGTTTACCCTATTGGGATTCCACATTAAAATTGTGTTCTGTGTATTCTTGTTGTTATGTGTTTTATGTATCTTGTTGATTCCATGTTTTGGTTAAAGTTTNGGTTAAAAGGTAAAAAGTTAAAAATACTTATTCCCCCCCCCCCCCCTCTCTGTATCGACCAATATTCTAACAATTGGTATCGGAGCGGGATCCTTCACTAAAATTTTAACCACTGGAAGGAAGATCTATTAAAAACCACTATGGATCAACAAGAAGATATTTACATGGAAAATGGTTCTCCTATAATTGGAAAAGAAGAATACATATTTTGGAGTACAAGAATGGAAAGTTATCTGAAGTCATTAGGATGTGATGTATGGAAAGTAGTGATCACTAATTACTCCCCACCAAACAGAGTAAGGACTCCAAATCAAAAGAAATACAAGAAAAATAATGCAAATGCAATGGAGGCCATGTTAGATTGATTACCTAAATCTATCAAAAGGAAGATTGGACCATGTGTCTCAGCCAAGGAACTCTGGGTCAACTTGGAAAATCTTTATTCAAATAAAGAGATAGCACAAGCAAGCCTTGCTATTTTCAAGGATGGTAGGGAAGATATAATTGAAGATGAAGAAAATCTATTCATAGGGACAGTAACTCAAGCTTCAGAAGATGATTCAGATATGGAAGGAGAGGAAAACCTAAAAGCATAACTCATAAGTGCCTTTGAAGAATTGAGAAAGAGTAGGAAGAAGAATAATTCCTTGAAAGAAAAATTGTCAAAGTCTCAAGAAAAGTAGAAATCAAAAAGGGAGGAAGTCAAGATCCTCCAAGAAGAACTTCACAATTCAAGACAAGAAGTGGCTAACCTCAAGAAATAAATAAAAGACCACGTGAAAGAGGTCGAGAGCTTAAGACAGGAAGTTGCCAACTTCAAGAAAGAAATAAAGATGGTAGAAGACCACATGGAAGAGGCCGAGAGATTAAGACAGGAATTTGCTAACCTCAAAAAGGAAATAAAGAAGCTAAAAGACTAGCAAACCATAAATGAGAAGCTTAAGGAAGAAATAAAAAAATCTAAAAAAATTGAAGAAGAAGTTACTTTGCTCAGGAATAATTTGGATGAAGAATCTATTAAAATAAAGTTTGAGAAAATATCAAAGACTTTAGATGACATCCTAAGTAGCCAAAGACCATCCAGAGATAAAATTGGTTTAGGGTATGACAATGAAAGGAAGCCAGAATGTTCCTCCTTCACAAATAGAGAAATAAATAATAGAAGTTATGCTGCTGCACTAAAGAATCCAATTATTATGAAGGAAAGTCATAAATATACTCCCTCCTCTCAGATTAAAGAGAGAACTGATATGACACTTAAAAGACAATAAACAGGGTCCAACAAATATTTCTTGGTCGTTGCTACACATGTCCTAATTTTGGACATATGGCCAGAGAATGTAAGCTAAGAGAGAATGCTTCAATAGAAGTTCAAGAACAAAAGAAGGAATGGAAGAAGATGAAAGATCAAATATTCCTCAACCATAAAGGAAGGTTTTATGGATATTGTCACTACTGTCACAAGTTTAGTCACAAGGTTGTTGGTTGCAGAATCAAGAGAAAAGATCTAAGTAAGGAATCCAAGGAACAAACAAAGTCAGTAAGTAGGTTACCTCATGGAAATATGTGGAGAAGAAAGGAACACCCCAAAGGTGAAGAAGAACCAAAGAGTTAAAACATCGAAGAAGTTTCCCAAGATGATGAGGAGTGTAACAGTGTTGCACATGAGAATAACATCATTATGATGGAAAGCAAGATGAAGATATAAAAGAATACACTGGTGGAGAGGAAGATGATGAAGAAGAAGTCAGTGATGGTGGTGGAGCTAAAGTTGAAAGTCTATTCTAAAAATCTCATGACCTAGAAGAAAAAAAGGAACATTAGAAGGGATCATATTCTCAGGGGGGGTTAGTATCAGAAAGTAGAAATTCATATTTGAAAAATATCCATTGGTTAGAAGAGAAGAATGTTTTTGAAGTAAGAATGCTTGGTAAAAACTATCCTCCTCAAAAACAAGAAGAAGTATAGAAGTATAAATTGGCATCAGCTACCATAACTGGCTTAAAAGAAAGTATATACTCAGGGGGAGTAAAAATCAGAATATTGCAATTGGTATTTAAGGCTATCTTCCTCAAAAATAAAAATCAGTGTTAGATTGAAGAAATGATTAACTGGTGTAAAAGAACCGAAATAAGAATGTTGATAAGTGAGGATATTGGACATAAGAGTTGCTTCTACAAGGATGGATTACATACTCCAAACACAGTAAGTAAAATGGAAGTAATTGTTGCTCTAGAATGCATGAGAAAAATGAGTCCAGGAAAGATCAAAATCTCAAATGTTCTATGAGAAACTCTATTGAGAAAGAACACTGAATTCTTAAGGAAGTTTTGTGAGCATACACATATATGCAAGAGTTGAATAAAAATGTGTAAAATACATTGAACATAATCACATACATGATATATGAAAAGAATAATCAGATAATGCAGTACTTAATTCAAAAGGAAAGACTAACTGTGAAAAGACTCATTAATAGAACAGAAGGTAACACTATGATAGGGGGATTTTATGAGCTCATCATCCAGATTCCCATTCAGAGTGGTTATCATTCAAAGACCAAGATACAAGAAGGTAAAGAAGAATGTTAATAGGGTAATCAACACCAATTCCAGGTTAATTAGAGGAGGAGAAACAAAAGAAGGGCAGTTGTCCAATAGGTAACAATTGAAAATTTTCTATGTCAAATTGGTTACAGCAAAGGGCATAAATAGGTTATCCTTTGTCATTGTTCTCAAAGGGGGAGAAGATTTAGGTGTTGCCATCAATTCCAAACGGGGAGATTGTTGGTAATATGGAATATGGTTGTCATTGATGTCAAAAGGAGTTCAATGATGACAAAGGAATAACCAAGGACATGATGGTTGAGTGAACTCAATAAAAGTCAAAAGAAAGTCAAAGGTAGTCATGACATGGAATGAATGATGATATGGAGGATATAATGTTGATATTGCATGAAGCTGAAGCCATTGTTGTATTATGAAATCACTATGGAGAAATGTGGCAAAATGGTGAAAATCGAGAAATTGACTATGGAATAATTAGTCAAAATTGGTCCCAGCAGCCTTAAGAGAATGCCTGCCATAATTTGTGGTTTAAGAAGAATGCACGCACCATGGTACCATCCTATAGCTAGTTGGTTTGGCTACCTATTCATGGTTTCAATTAGCCTTAAACATTTTTTAGGAGAATGATATAGGTCTGCCAAAATAGGGTTTTTCACCAGTGGATGCAAAAAATGGCTACAAAGCCTCAGAAAGATGCCCGCCATTTCCTGTATCTAAAGGATTAAATTAATCTGAAGACATAGGGATCTAGAGTGTTTGGTGGTGCATATGCCCATTGTCTCAGTTCTCCTAGGGAGTACTTAATGACAAAGAAATAAATCTGCCAGAGTGAAGAAAAAGTTGTTTTTGACGATAAAAGTAGATGGGAAAAGCCCCAGTAATGGGTGATTTGTCAAGTATGAGCCGCAACAACGGGTGAGTTTTTGGTATGAGCCGCTACAGTGGATGATTGTTCAACTATGAGCCACTATAGCGGGTGACTTGTCAAGTATGAGCCACAACGGCGTGTGAGTTTTTGGTATGAGCCGCTATGGCGAATGGTTGTTCAACCATGAGCCGCTACGGTGGATGGTTATTCAAATATGAGCCGCTACAGTGGACATTTTTTCAGTGGATGATTGTTCAAATTCTGAGCTTCTACGGCAGATGATTTTTCAAGTTCAAGATGCAATGGCGGATGAATATTTGGTTTGAATATTGAAAAGTCTTCTGATTCTTTTGACCCGCTACGACGGATCGGTTTCAGTTTTATTCCGCTATGGCGGAAGCTTTCGAAGATCAGCACCGCAATGGCGGATGGGATCTTGGTTTGGTCTCCATATCTACTTTTGATTTTGCTTCGTCAGAGGTTTTCCCATCTCTTTGTCGCAACTACGGAGTTCGTTTCTTCCTCTGTCGTTCGATTCTCTTTACCCTGCTATGGCGGATGATTTCCATTTCTTGAACCGCTACAACAGCAAATATTTTTAGCCAATGATGCCTGCAAGGGCTTAGGGAATAACCCTTCAAGGGCTTAATATGCCCGTAGTGAGGGCTAACGAAGCTCACAAGATCTTAAGAGGAGCCTGCAAAGGCTTATATTCCCACAGGGGCTTAAGGATGCCCGCTAGGGGTAAAAGAAAGCTCGCATGAGCTTAATATGCCCGCAGAGAGGGCTATGGATGCCCAAAATGGGCCAATGATGCCTACAGAGGAAGAGCCGGCGTGAGGAAGACCAAAAGGTGCCCACAGAAAGCATGAAGAAGCTGGCAGGAAGGAAAGGAAGAAGAAGCTTGTGTTTCTGAAGGTAAGGGAAGCCCAAATAGAGGAATTGACATAATAGCAATATGCATTGGGGATGTAAGGTGACATGAGCAGTCATGGTAATGGTGATGAGCGTACTAACAATGATTGATATCAATCCTTTGATGGTAGGAAGCTCTAAAGCTCTGATAATTGCGACGAGATGAGTTCACAAATATGCAAAGTAATTGTGGCAGAACACAATCACAGTGGAGTGGGGCCTAACATGTGTCAATTCCCAATCGAGGGTATATGAGTGTTGAGCAAATGCCAGTTGATATAATGATCTAGGAAATTATTCATTTGCTATTTGAATGTGATGTACCCTGAATGATGAATTTTACAGAGGCGCAACGATGTGGCTAGGATATTGATTGATCGATCAAGCAAAGAGGAGGAGCCCGCAGGTGTGAGAAATAGAGAAGCCTGAAGGCCAAAGAATAGAGTATGCCTGCTAATGAAGGAGAAGAGACCTATAGGATTGGTTTTTGAAGTGCTTGCGAACCAGAGAGAGCTCAAGCACACAGTTATGAAAGAGATGAAGCCTACAGGCTTGAAAATGACATGTGAATCAATTAATTAACTAAGAATCTGTAAAGAGACAAAGATTCAATTAATTAATAAAGAAAAGAATTAAAACTGAGATTTGAAGAGGTGTGAGGAGAAGATTAAATTAATTCATTAGAAGAATTAAATTAAAAGAACAGACATTTGAAGGGGTGTGATGAAGAAAAATCATGAGCCTATTTCGAAAAGGTGTGATGCTTGAATAAATAGTAAGAGTATATAAACATAATATAGAAGAGGTATTTTGGTGTCTTTGGTGTCTCAGTTGTCTAGATTGCAGACCAAGACCAAATTGTCGATGTCATTAAGATTGATGTAGCCATAGCATAAGACAAAGACCAGTGGGCCAAACAGAGAATGAAGGGAGAAAGAAATCTAACATATTACAGAAAACATATAAGGGTGCCAAGATGGTGCTAGGGAAGGCTACATGCCTGCAAGGGAGTCTTAGCCTCCTTCTAGTAGTGGCTGGAAAATCAGGGTATAGGTGTATCCTTTTCTGTAGGTGCAGGAAGAATCCAGGGTGTGGGTGCATCCTTCAATGGTGGCTGAGAAACTTGGGGATTGGTGTCTCCGGCAAGTGGTTGCTTGTGAATAACTCTTGTAAATACAATTTTGCAGTATAGAACGATTTGTTGGTTTACCCTATTGGGATTCCACGTTAAAATTGTGTTATGTGTATTCTTGTTGTCATGTGTTGTGTGTATCTTGTTGATTCCATGTTTTGGTTAAAGTTTTAAATAAGTGGTTAAAAGGTAAAAAGTTAACAATACTGATTCACCCCCCCCCCCCCTTCTCAATATTGACCAATATTCTAACACAGAGGTGATGAAGTTGAATCCCCTCAGATCTATTTTAGAGAGTCTCCCGCAACTTTCACCTTCAATCAAATTTAATGCAAATAGCCATTTTATATATACAACATCCGGATCATTGCTTTCTCTCTTTGTTGATGCCAAATTTTGAATATTTTTTAGCATATTAAAAAAATTCAAACAAATGTAACATCCAAGTGAGGCTATTTAGTCAAATCAAGTATTACAACCAAATATAAAATAGTTAATGGGATTTTTTTTAATTAGAAATATTTTTTATAAATAATTTAATAGAAAAAAATTAGAAGAACTTTAGTTAGCTTAGGGAAACGATTTTCTATTGGTTGTGGAGCCTAATCTCCCTGATTCAGAGATGTTATTTGTTCAACCATGTGTGTACCCCAATTTTACCATACATTCATCCTAGTAGGGGGGTGTGGGAGGACATTGTCCCCCTGCGGAGATCCGAGGGGGATCGTCCCCCCCAGCTGCGGGGTCCAAGGGAAGTGACCCCGAGAAAGGGGATTCAGGGGTGAAGCCCCCGAATTAAATTTGCTGCGATGTTTGTTGGCCAACAGTTTACGGGCCCATGGTATTAGATGACCCATGGTATTTCACATGGTAATTCCCCTATAAAAGGAAAGCATTGTAATATGGCTCTATATTGTATTGTATTGTAGCATTGTAAAACGATATCTAAGATTATGTGAGAGAGACTGTGAGAGAGTGAAGAGGAAGTGCAACGGGCTTTCTACATGTTGTATCCCTTCATTTTGCTAGATAAAAAATAATAAAGGACTTCCAATTTCTGTCTGTATGTAGCCCATCTTGGGCGAACCACGTTATATTGGTGTCTCTCTTGTAATGTGTTAATGTGTTTTGTATTTGCATCTTGCTTACTGTTATTGTTTTGTGATTCTTTTTTTCTAACATTTTCAACAAAAGCAAGTCAACCCCATTTGATCATTGGGGAAATCTTATTATCTATGTGGAATAGAGACTAATAATAATAAGTCACATTACCTCCACCAACATTCTAAGTGTTTGATCACCCTTGAAAAATCATTAATGAAGTGTCATATATACCTTATTATATATAATGTAATAATTAAAAAATAATTAATGAAGGTTTATTGCACTCACTTTCATCTATACTTTATTTTATATCTAAGTAGTGAGGTGCTCTATAACCAGGTATGGGGGAGATGTTTCCGCCTACATAATGTATGCGACACCAAAAGAATTAAATAAAGTTATTTAGAAACATATGTAAGTCCAACTTTAAATTTTACATAAAAGCTAATAAAAATAAAACCAACATACATCTCTCTAAAACCTGGATCTATCAAGCACCAAGAGGGATCAAATAGCTTGAGGTGTAATATTTTTATCTTAACTTTTTTACACATCAAGAATAACATTTACACCTCAAGAAATTTGATCCCTCTTGATGCTCATTTTTAGAGGTGACTTTAGAAAAATATAAAGTTCAAACCAACAAATGGGAAAAAGAGTAAGTTAAGGTATTATGAAGGGTCTAAATGCTCATATAACCAACGTCTTTTAAGTACATTAAGTAGTTATCCAAATTCACATTTATGAAGTGAGTCAATTGCACTTTGTACTTAATTTTTGTACTTAGGGTTTCCTTTGAAAAGAATATCTAAGTGTTTTTCTTAGGGTATTATGAAAAGAGTTTCAATGAAAACAAAATGAATATTAGTTTTGAAAAAAAGGGACAATCCCCTCGCACTTATTTAAAAAGCACCGTGGCTATATTAAAAATTAATAGAATTATTCAAGAAAATGTATTAGCATTGATATTTCTCTATAGGATGAGAAAATTCACATTAATGTCAACTTGGAGAATCAATTATTAGTTCTATACCAAAGTATAATAGAAAAGAAAAACACTTCTAACGAGAAGCAATATGAAAATAGGGACTTGCAATTAACAATTTATGATTATAAATATTTATCCCAATTCAATGTTACCACCATATATCTTAATGATGCTGACATAATTCTAGGTGCGACCTAGATGGAAACGTTGAGTCTCTTCTTCTAAACATGAAAAATATTGTAATTTTAACATTGAAAAAACCGATGTTTTTGGGAACACCACTTTTCGATATTTAGGGGTTGATTTTAATGTTTTCATTTGCAACATTACTGAGTGTTAAAGCCACAGTTGCAAAAAGGTTGTAATTTTAACCCTGAAAAAATGATGATTTTAAGAGAACCACTTTTTTATTAAGAGATAAATAGAATGACTAAATGTGACCTTTAGAAAAACGAAAACTTTGTAGAGTTCTTGTCAAATAGGTAATTATATTGACCTGTTTGCATTTCAAAATCATCATGCTTTTGCGTTATCCAACAACCACCATTAACAATACCTTGTTATTCTTACTCTCATTTCTCTGTTTCTCCATTATGATTTAAATGAATTATTTATTTCATAATAGTTATATTTAGTGTACTTGCTTTCATATAATAATTGTTATCTTACTTCTTACTTTCATAAAACCTAGACTTGCTCATCTTTCATGCTATATTCTAGTTGCAATTCTGCTAATGTAGTTGTTAGATTTGGTTATGGTTAGATACTTTGCTTTAAGTAATAGTTAGACTTCTATGCCACTCTTTTTATCATTCTTTGCTGGTTATCTATTTAGTGGTTTCTCATTCTTTTAATAGTTAGAGTTGCTTATGTCTTACCTCATGGTTTAGATGCTTAGATGCTTTGCTTTTAAGTAGTAGTTAGAATTGTATGTCACTTATTATCATTCTTTGATTGTCATGCATTGAGTAGGTTCTCATTCTTTTATTATTTAGATCTTACCTCATGGTTTAGATGCTTTGAAGTAGTAGTTAGTTGTTAGATTTGTATGTCACATTTTTTATCATTCTTTGCTTGTCATGCATTTAGTGGCTTCTCATTATTTTATTTCTCTTTATCTTATATAGTTGATATCATTTTATTTTGAAAGGAAGGTGAGTGAACCGCGAGAGTCGACCTTTTATGATTATTTTTAGTTATGTTTTTTTCTTTAGTCTTGTTCTAATATTTAAAAGTTCGTTTGCTGGCTTTCTTTTTAATTTTTTAAACAGGTTTTCCCTTTTGATTTGGGGTTTTCTCTTTTTCTTTTTTTTTCCATTTATTTTTTTATAGTTTGTTTTTTCTTTCTATATGACTTTATTGTCCATAATAACAAGTTTGTATACAATGGTTTTATAAATGTTGTAATTTTAAGTATAAGAAAAAAAAGGGTGTTACTAGTAGTGTCTATTTTATATTTCATGGTTGATTTTAAAATTTTGGTTATAACAATATCAGTGATTAAAGTCATAGTTTCAAACAAGTTGTAATTTTAACCACAAACAAAAGAGTATTACCATTAGCGTCACTTGAATTCATAGGTTGATTTTAAGATTTTGGTTGCAATGCTAATGATTGTAAGACAACGATTTCAAACAAGTTGTAGTTTTGGTCTTTAAAAAAAAGTGCTACTCTTAGCATCACTTTATGGTGTGAGAGTTGGTTTTAAGGTTTTGGTTTATAACATTATATGAAGTTAAGACCATAGTTGCACAAGGTTGTAATTTTAACCCTGAAAAAAAGGGGGTGCTTCTCAAAGCCCCACTTTTCAATCAAAAGGTTGATTTCAAGATTTTATTTTGTGACATTATTAGGTGTTAAGGCCATGTTTGCAAAATGTTGTCATTTTAACCTCATAAAAAAAATGTGCTTCTGGGAGCACCACTTTTCAATTAAGGAGTAAAATTAATGACTACATATGACATTTAAAAAAATAAGAACTCTAGAGGATTTTTATCAAGTAGGTAACTATGATGGCTTGATTGAATATCTACATCATTATGTTTATGCCTTATCTAGATTCTATTTTTAGTTATCACAATAAAGTAAGTGTAGGTATTTCCCTCTTACCATTGCTCTCACTTTTCCTTTTTATTATCTTATTTATAATTTAATAGTCATGTTTATTTCATGATAGTTACAATTCATGTACTTACTTTCATAGTCTAACTTTTATCTTACTTTCCAAATTTGCTCATGTTTCATACCATATTCTAGTTGTGATTCTACTAACATGTTAGTTTGTTTTTCTTATGTCTTCTCCCATATTTTAGTTTATTTTCTTTCAGTAGTTAGATTTGCATGTCTCCATTCTTAACATTATCTAATTGTCGTGCATTCAATTGCTTCTCATTCTTTCATTTTCTCCATCTTGTATAAGCTTGATGTCATTTTTTATTTATTTTTTAAATGAAAGTGAAAGAAGAGGGGATGTGGGCGTCTTTTTTTTCTTTCTTATAATTGTTTTTAATATTAAATTGAAAAAACATGTTTTCCCCTAATTTTAAGGTTTCTTTTTTTTCTTTTTTTTTCCCTCGTTTTTCTATTTATTTTTTTAATAGTGTTTTTTCCTCTTTTTGTGATTTTGCATGCCACAATAAAAGGCTTTTAGGCCATGGTTTCATAAATATTGCAATTTTAATCTCAATAAAATAATAGTGTTACCAGTAACGTCTATTTTTTTATTTGAGGGTTGAATTTAAGATTTTGGTTCCAATGGTACTGGTCGTTAAGGCCGTAGTTTCAAACAAGTTGTAATTTTAACCCTCCCTCCATCCCCACCACACACAATAAAAAAGAATGCAACTTGTAGCACCGCTTTCCGTTTTACTTGATTTTAAGATTTTGGTTGTAATAGGATCGATAGTTAAAGTTGCAATTTCAAAGAAGTTGTAGTTTTAACCATAAAAAGGGGGTTATATTATTAGCACCACTTTTTGATTTAGGAGGTGATTTTAATGTTTTGATTTGCAATATTACATGGTGTTAAAACTATGGTTGCAAAAAGTGTAACTTTAACAAAACAAAAAAAAAGGTGATTATGGGAGCACCACTTGCTTATGTTTCATATCGTATTCTAGTTCTAAATCTACTGATAATTAGATTTGTTTATGTCTTGACTCATGGTTTAGCTACATTTCTTTTAGTAGTTAGAATTTCATGTCTCCCTTCCTGCCATTCTTTACTTGTCATATATTCATATGCTTCTCATTCTTTCATTTTCTCTTTGTCTTTTACATACTTGATATCATATTCCTATTTAGGGATGTGATGGCCTTATTTATTTCATTTTTTATTAAGTATGGTTTGGGTCTACATGCAAAAGTTGGATGCTTAAGTGAATCAAACAATGGATACTACCCCATCACCATGTTTATGCATCAATTCCATCCACATACACTAGTATGATTTTCCCATGCATAATTGTTTTACTAGTGTTACTACTCTTATTTTTATTTGATCTTATTTTCCTTTGCTTGCTTCTCTCCTTCCTTACAACTCACTATTATTCCCGTTTTATAAATAGCATCCACTACAAGGAGTGGAAAATGTAGCATAAGTATTTCACACTTGAGCACTCACATACACCTATCCACTAGAAAGGTCATAATGTGACCCTCTTATGTGTGTGTCGAACCATGACCTACCCAGTGATTGCATAATATATCTCCATCACCATTCTATGTTGGACCCCTTCCCTTGATTTTCCCTCATCTTATCCTAGATGTATGACCTATTATGTATTTCTAATGCTCATGCAAGGTCTTTTGTTGCCTCCCCTCTCTTGGGATTTGACCCTTGGTTCCTAATTTGGCACACTTTGATCCTTAGGCACTCATTTAGGGAATTTCCTTACTCTATGGGTCTAGTTTGGGGTAGAAGAACTTATTGGCTCTATGGTTACTTATGATTCCTCACTACGAGTCCAAGATGGCCCAATTATATTTTGTGTTACTAGTTATGGGGTCAAATAAGTCAAATCTTACTTAGCCTATAATTAACACAACTATATAAATATACATCAGTACATAATAATAATAATAATAATAATAATAATATGTGAAGTGACACATCATAAACTAGGGGATGTGATTTATTCCATGGATATGGTATATCAACCATTTGACTAATTAACGCATGTATAAGCATGCATATTTGGCATGGAATTGTGTCAAACATATCGTTTATCGTATTCGTTATTAAATACTTGTCCTATATAGATTTTAACCTATTATCGTTATGTTGGAATGGCCTATTGTCATTATGTTGCAATGTTCTCAATCAATGAACTATTATTCATTTCATTTGGTATCAGAGCCATGTTCTGATCTGACCCTTAGCCACACTTTTGATCAAACCCTGTCTAATCCAGCCTTTGGCCATATATTTAATAGGGTTTCTCTAATCTAAGCCATTGATCACATTAGGATTGTGGCCTTATAAAGGTCAAGAAATCCATATCAAATTCAATATTTTTGTTGGCATACATTGAAGTTCATGAAGTTAATACTATTGTAAATTACAGTGAACGAAGAATTAAGTAAAATAGGAAGATAAAGTTTAGTCTAGATCACTAGTTGGAGAAATAAGGCAAAGATGGAGCATTTATAGTCAATAGTTGGGTTTCTACATAAAACAAAATGAATAACCTATTGAGTCTATATGTGGCATATATAAAATATAAAAAACACCAAACACAGGATGATCTATAATAGATGTTAGTACTAGATGAGGGAAGAATTTAAAAGTAAGCTCCACACATAGGTTCAAAATATGTGCAACCGAATCAGATAAAAGTGTAGTGGGGGAGGTTGCATTGGTCAGTACCACCTCCCACAGGAATTCCAAGATATTAGTGAATAATCATGTCACCAATTGTGATTGTTAAACACTTTAGGGAATTTTTCAAGTACAAAAGTCAAAACATTGACCAAGCATGTCACATTGGATGGTCTATGTGGGTATGTTTGGTGGTGCATATTAAACTATTAAATTGAGCTCAATATTAGAATTGATATTTCAATATCTAGCAATAACCATACGCTGCAAATCATATGGCCCCATTACAAGGAGCATCATGACAATTGAAGAATAAAGCCAGGTGTTTTAAGAAATAATTAATAGTTAATCCAGCTATTTGATTTTAAGAATCATGTCTTAGAGTTGTTGTTTGGAATATAAAACCAACACATCAATGTTAATACACAATTACTCAAAAAATAATATCGTTATAATAATTGAACATTAGAGCAATAGATAATTAAATTATGTTGATTTGAAAATTGAAAAATAATTGAAAAATAATAATAACAAAATAAAGTTGCAAAGTAACTAGTCCATTCTTTTGTTTTTAAAATGTAGTTTTGCATTTTGTTTTCTAAACAATTTGTAATCAATAATATAAGATGGAAACTTAAAATTATAAAATCATTGTTCCTATATAAAAATGCTCTCTGGGTGGAAGTTTCGAACACTTTCAGGTTCCTCATTTTTCTTCGTGCTTTTAATTTTGAGAATCTTCAATGGAATTACCCCCTTTGGAGGATCCCATCATTGGGGTGGTAATTTTCGAATACATGAAACCAAAGCCCATTTTGTGAATATACTAAAATAAGCTCAAGTATGTATAACACTCACAAAAAATGTTTTCTTAGTTTAAAATTATAATGTATTGGACAGCTATAAGCAATTATAATACTTAAAATATAGAACTTTCTCAAAAAGTAAGACCATTGATAAATTTAATGGAAGCGTAAATTGTGATTTTTAATATAATTAAATGGAAAATATAAATATGATTAATATGCTTAAAAGAAAAATATAGATATGTAAAATTTGAAAGTTCGTTTAAAGAAAATTGATAAATTTAAAGGAAGTATAAATTGTAGTTTTTAATATACTAGTTTTCTTTTTCTCGTAAAATTGGGTATTTCTTCATCGAAAGCATGGTTATGACTAGGTATCTAATGTACAAGCACACAATAAATAACATGGGAAACCAAAGACTTCCTAAAATTGATTTAAATTCAACTCAAAACCAACTACGCCTCAAGCAGAGTTGGTGTGAAGATACCATGGCTTTGTTAAACCATTGGGGCATTGATGAAAATGACACTTTGCAGAATATCGATAATGTCAAAAATATTATTACCTCTAAGTTTAAAGAGAAATTTTGGTGTGAGGAAAATTTAGTAGTTAAAAGAAAATTAAGATACTATAAGGAGGTCATTAACCCTAATTTGGAAGATCGAAGGTATGTCTCGGTAGTAACTAGTTCAAAAAAGAAAATTAGTATAACCAAGATTAGAATGAACTCTCATGAGCTTCATAGTGAAACAGGGATATTTGGTTGATCCCGGAGTTTCTTGGCCGTTGATGGGCGGAGCGGAGCGGGTTTTGAGAGCTTGATTAGTTTTGTAATGGTTAATCTTGGCCGTTATCTGGTTTCTCCCGGAGTTTCTTGGCCGTTGAGATCTTCGGTAGCGGTGGTTGCCATGGTTTGATTGCATGTTGCGATTTGACAGTTTTTGGAATGCGATGGATTGATTTTAATACGCTCTATTGATATGTCTGTAGCATTTATTCCCCTGCGTTGTGGAGATGCCACGTTTTTTTTATTCCGATTTCATTTTTATGTGGGGAATGGCTGCGTTTTGTCCTCTCTTTTTTTTTGTGGTGATGACGTTGTTTCGTGCTCTGGAGTGTTGCGGTTTCAGGGTTTATGGCCAGGAGCTTATCTTCTAAACTCGTTTTTCTGGAAACGCTTTTTCTGGGGCCTTGGTTTTATGGTGTTTGCGGCGACTATTGGTCATTAGTTTTGGGGTGTTGGTCTACAGGAGGTCGTGGTATTTCTCTGTAATCGTAGGGATTATATGAGGATGCAAATGCATTCGGTGAGTTTTTGGATGAAATGCATTGTGGTTTAAGCTGAGACATTTAGCAAGTTTGCTCGGGTTTTTTTGAATGCGTCCTCCTTTCGATTAGTTGAGGTACGGGTTGGAGGTTTCGAGCTTTGAAAGCTTGTTTGGTGTTTACTCTTTTGGTTAATTTTGGCCGTTATTGTCCCAGTGTTTCTTGGTCATTGAGGAGGCTTTTCCTCGACAGTGGTGATCGCTATGGTCTGTTTGCATTTGCTGGTATTTGTGGTGTATGGGTCTGCGTATGTCCTCTCTTGCATTCTGTGGTGACGTCGTTGTCTTCCGCGCTAGAGTGCTGCGTTTACGGGGTTTATCTTTTGATCTTTGATCTCTGCCTGGAGACGGTTTTTTTTGGGGCTATCCTGAAGTCTTGGTGTACTGGTGCTTGTGCTATCACCTGGCCGATAAGCCGGGGTTTTGGTTTGCAGGCGGATATGTGGTTTATTTGAGGAGTAGGGTTTTTGTGAGGTATTCTCTGCTTTAGATGGCCAGACATATCTCAGCGGAGCGGTACGGGTTTTGAGAGCTTGATTAGTCCTGTAATAGTTAATCTTGGCTGTTATCTGGTTTAGCCCGGAGTTTCTTGGCAGTCGATGGGTGGAGCGGAGCGGGTTCTGAGAGCTTGATTAGTTTTGTAATGGTTAATCTTGGCCGTTAACTGGTTTCTCCCGGAACTTCTTGGCCGTTGAGATCTTCGATAGGGGTGGTTGCCGTGGTTTGATCGCATGCTGCGATTTGACAGTTCTCGGATTGCGATGGATTGATTATAATATACGCTTTATTGATCTGTCTGTAGCATTTAACCCCCAGCGTTGTGGAGATGCCACGTTTATTGATTTCGATTTCATTTTTTATGTGGTGATTGGATGTGTTTGTCCTCTCATTTGCAATACTGTGATGCTGACGTTGTTTCTCACTCTGGAGTGCTGCATTTTCGGGGTTTATGGCCAGGAGCTTACCTTCTAAACTCGTTTTTCTAGAAACGGTTTTTTGGTTGTAGCTGCATTGGGGTATCTATTGCGGTGTTTAGCAGGTTTCCTCGACAGAGGTGTCTGTTGTGGTCTGATCGCCCGGTTTTTTGGGCCTTTTCCGGAGTATTGGTTTTTTGGTGTTTCTGCTGTCATTTGGACGTTAAGTCTGGGGAGTTTGGTCTGCTGGTGGACGAGAGCAATTTTTCTGAGTCGCAGGATCCCTGGAAACTAAAGGTGCTTTTGCTGCGTTATCAGTTGAAGCTGTATGGTTTCAGCTGCGTTATTTGCAGGTATGATCGGTTTCTTTCCAGTATTCCTGCATTTATGATTCTCCACCTAGAGACTATTGTTTACTTTAGATTGGTGTCTAGCTCTAGGGAGTGGGGTTTCGAGCTCTGGAAATCTGCTTTGAGTTATTTTTGAAGTAATTCTGGCCGGTTATTGGTTTTTACTAGATTTTTTCTTGGTCGTTGAGAAGGATTTTCTTGTTAGCAGTGTTTGCGGTGTCTTCCCATGATGCGATTTGAGTTTACTATACTATTAGTGGCTTTTATTAGTGTTGTGGATGCTTTGCTGGTTATTTTATTGAGAATGTGGGGATTGGGTTAAGCTTTTGTCCTTATCCTCTGGGGTGAAGCTGCTTTTTCCTGGTTATGTGTGAAGCGTTTTTAGGGGTCTTCGTTCGGGAGTTTTAATCCTATTTCTGGAGACGGTTTTTTCCTGTTCTTGGTACTGTGTGTTTCTCTTTAGTTTTCCTGTGTAGTTTTTGGAAGGTTCTGGGCTAGGGGAACAGCTCGTTTTCGTAATGTCGCTCCGGGCGACAAAAACTCTGGCATGTACTCTGCCAGGACACCTATACTGTATTAGGCAGGTAATTGGAGTGGAGAAACGACTTTCTGCTACCTATATGCCTTTGCAGTTTAATCTGGGAGATTCGGGGTCTGCCCTAGGCCTGGATGAAAAATTGGATAAGGTATGTTCTTCTGTGGATTGTTTGGATGGTGGAAGAATGGGTGGGCGACCTAGTTTACCTTTGTTGCATCCTTTATCTCCTTGTCCTGTAGTTTCTGTACCCTTGGGACATTTGTCTTGTGGAGAAGATAAATGTGTTTCTGTGGTTTATTCTCTAGGGAAGGTTTTGGGAATGAGGGATAACCCGTGCCTGGGCCCTAAGGACGTGGAATGTTCGGATTCAGGTTATCAGGTCTCCACTTGCTTGGATAAATGTGAGCATTTTCCACAGTCGACTGGGAACAGTTTTTTGGATGGGGAAGTGCATCCGTCTTTAAGATTGGGTCTCCAACCAGATTTTTTGGGTGTGATGACTTGCGATTTGGGTATTAGTGATCATACTCATATTGGTTCTGGTTTACAGGTTGACAAGTCTAATAGCTTGTCGGTTAATCTTTCGGCAGTTGGTAAGGTTCAAGAGGTTAGTGAAGGTTTGAATGCACAAATGGGATTTAATCCTATTTCAGTAGAAAACCATGTTTCTATCAACTCTCTTGATTCTGATAATGATTATGTGCATGATCATCAATTATCTGTAAGCAAAGGAATTTCTAAATCTAAGAGGAGGCAGCCAAAACCCATTAAGAAGATAAAACCAGTTTTAATGACTCTGGGGGAAGACGTGCTTTTAAATGATATAGTTCTCACCAATGCTTTGAATTTGGTTGGGAGGTTTGCAAGGCGTAATTATAACGCTGAATCTTTGCATGGGTGGGTTGTAAAGGCTTGGACTGAGATTATCAGTACTAGCCCTGAGATTTTCATGCTTCCAAGAGGATGGATAGCATTTAAATTTTCTTATGTTGTGATGCTGATAGGATCCTGGCTGGTGTTTGGAAATGGGATAATGCAAGTCTACTTATCAAAAGATGGACTCCTTTATTTGATCCACGGAAGGAAAGGTATGATCAAGTTCCTATCTGGGTCAAACTCCCACATTTACCCTTTGAATTCTGGTCTGCTGATTTTTTCAGACTGGTTGGGAATACCTTGGGTACTCATTTGGAAACTGATTTTACTTATTTACATTATGGGGTATGTTGCATAGGCCGGGTTCTTGTTCTGCTGGACTTTCGTTTGGGATTACCTGCTGAACTGGTCATTAAAAAGGGTAATAGTGATTTCTTTCAGCCTCTGGATTATTTGGGAATTCCTTTTCGTTGTTTTAGATGTCATGGGTTTGGACATCTGGCAAATGAATGCTCTCTTCCATTTAATAAGCATTCTTCTTCCAAAGTTTGGAGAGTTAAAAAAGGGGGGTTTCAGCCTACTACAAAGGTTGGAATGCATGTGGAGGAGAATTTGGACTTGCTGTCTGTTTCCTTTGATTCTGAACCTCTTTCCAACCTTAAATCGTTGAGCATTTCCAATTCTATGAACGATCTTGCTAACTTTCCCTCTCTGAACCTTTCCTTTGAGGCCTTTTCTCCTACTGCTCTGAATTTAACAATGAATAATTTGGGTTTTGTTTCTCCTTGTAAGGCCTCTCCAATTCTTAGCAAGGGTTACTATCTGCGCTCATGCTCGAAATCTGTTCAAGAGATTTCTAGGCCTGTCAAGGATAAACCTGGGAATCATAAAGTAGATAAGGGCCTGATTGGAGATGAAATTGATACACATCCTGTGCTGAGAGGTATTGGGGCGCTTAGAGCAACTTCCCTTAACAAGGTTTCCTTATGATCCTCGTGACCTTAATTGTCAGGGGTTTGGCTAGTCTCCCCAAGAAACTAGCGGTAACTAGACTTATCGATCAACATGCAGTTGATGTTATTTTTATTCAAGAAACTATGATTGAGGGATGTGTTTTGGTTCAAGAGTTGGAACGGTTGATTCATGGTTGGAAGTTCATTTCGGTGGATGCCAAGGGCAGATCGAGTGGTCTCATTTTGGGTTGGAAGACTTGTAATTTTCTTTTTCATAATGCATGGGCTATGAAAGCAGGGTTGTGTGCAGTTTTATTTTCATATGATTTACAAAAGGAATTATCCTTTGTTAATCTTTATGCACCCTATCTGGACAGGGAAACTTTTTGGAATAACTTGATCAAGATGGACTGTTTCTTATCTCCTTATTTAGTTTCTGGGGGAGATCTTAATTTTTCCTTGGGTCTTTCTAAAATATGGGGGGTTAGTGCTCATGTGGATCCTTTAACTAATTTTTTTCATAATATGTTGGAGAGATTGGGGTTGGTTGACATCAATCCTTTGGATGCTATTCCTACCTAGAGTAATCGTAGAGTTGGTTCAGAGAGTATTTGTAAACGGTTGGATTGTCTCCTTGTTTCGGCTGACTTCTTAGATTGTGATTTTCTTCTTAAACAATTGATTGGTTGTGGAGGTGTTTCTGATCATCAACCTGTCTTCATGCAAATTTCTTCTCAGTCTCCTAAGGCTCATAGTCCTTTCAAGTTTAATGCAGGATGGCTGGATCATATTGACTTGGTTGATGCTTTAAACGATTCTTGGGTTCCTTTTGATGATAGGTCTGCTTTATCTCCTGATTCACAATTTAGTGAGAATCTTAAATGGATTAAAGCAATTTCTACTAAGTGGTCATTGAATAAAAAAGCTCAGACCATTAAAGATTTGGTTGATATTGAATCTGAGCTGAAAAGATTTCATGATAGGCATATTTTTGGTATTACTTCAGAGGTTGATAAAGATTTACTGATTGAGATTGAATCTCGCAAGAGTGCTATTCTTCTTTTTCGGGAAAAGGAGGCTCGTCAGAAAAGTAGGGCGTTATGGTTGAGCTATGGTGATGATAATACTCCTTTCTTTCACAAATTTGCTGCTCATAGGAAATGCCATAATTCTATTTGGAAACTTTATGATGACTCTGGAAATCTTGTGGAATGGTCTGAGGCTATAACTGAGGCTGGGATTTAGCATTTTGAAATCCTTTTTAAAGAATAAGCTGACCTCCATCTTCCAGAGATTGTTCAAAGTGCTGGACATTTTCCATCTTCTGTTTCAGAGGATGAAAATGCTGAGCTTATGCAGGCTATTACTCTTAAAGATATCAAGCATATATTATCCATCAGCAAAAAAGATAAGAGTCCTGGACCTGATGGTATTCCTGTTGAGGTGTATAGATGTTTGTTTGATGTTTTGGGTGAGGACCTGCTTAGAACCATTGAATTGTCCAGGATTTGTGGAAAGATTCCAGGTGTTTTTAATTCTACCTTTCTTGCTCTTATTCCTAAGAGTGATAGTCCTTTATCTTTTGAGGATTTTAGGCCTATTTCTATGTGTAACTTTGTTTACAAAATTATTGGTAAGATTATCTCAATCAGAATCAGAAAGGTTTTGGGTACATGTATCTCTGGTGAACAATTTGGATTTTTGCCGGGAAGGCAGATTCACGATGCTGTAGGTGTCATTCAGGAAGGTATGCATACTATGCATGTTAAATCCTTAAAAGCAGTTATGATTAAGATCGATCTTTATAAAGCCTATGATCGAGTTAGCTGGGTCTATCTTCGGGTTATTCTTGCAAAAATGGGTTTCGCAGGAAACTTTATTGCGTGGGTTATGAGCAGCCTTTCTTCTGTCTCTTTTTCTCTGCTCATTATTTTTTTAAATCTAGTATAGGACTCAGACAGGGGTGTCCTTTGGCACCACTTCTATTTCTTATTGTGGTTGAAGGCCTTGGGAGGGCTATTCTTCATGCTAAACTTAGTGAGACTTACCATGGTTTATCTTTTGGTAATAATACAGTTTTAACTCATGTTCTCTTTGTGGATGACATTGTCATGGTTAATGATGGTTCTGAACAGTTTCTTTCTACTTTTTAGGTTTTCTAATCTGTGAGAGGTCTGATTTGCAGTTGAATGTTTGGATCATGCATTCAGTGTTTCTGTCAGATACTTATGATTACTTTCCTGGTTATTTTTGGAGATTTTTTGCTTGGGCAATTCTGAATTTCATGATTTGTGACACCCTTGATACATGATGCTCTGGCTGAGATTTATATGCTTCATCTTTCTAGTGATTTCATGCAAACCATACTAAGAGCATGACATGTGGGCTGATGGCCTCTTATGTTTTTTGGAACTGAAACAAATTTGTTTTTGGAGATGAATGGATATGAATTTTTTCTTTGGATGGCCTGGGATTGGCCAATTTATAGCTGTTGATTATTGATCAGCTCTGATTTTTTCATTCTATTAGAGGCTATTTCAGCCAGCTATCATGCTCTGGTCTGTTTTGCTTGTGATCGCCATTCGATTCACAGTTTTATCTGACCTGAGTGATCAGGAATGATGAAAAAAGTCTACTATGATCAGACTTATTTTTGATGCATGGCTGTTCATTTTTGAACTATTTTCTGCTGATAAGTGTTGGTAAACATTTTGATATGTTAATGGTTATTGTTCTCTTCCTGAGGCAAGTAACTGATTGTATTGACAATTTCTTAGTTGGTTTTTTGTATAATGGACCTTGAGGGCCATCTGTTGATTGTGAATAAAATATTTACGAATTTTTTGTTTGGAAAAAAAAAAGTGAAACAGGGCATTGGTCTATTCCTAAAACTCCGTGGGAAGAAAGGGTTTTCCATATTTGTGAGTCTATAGGCATTGAGGATGAAAGCCCCTTTCTGTTAGAGTGTCCTACTTACACCCATATTAGATCTGAGTTTCATAGTATTTGCTACAATACAAACATTTCTAACCTCCTAGCTTGTCAAAACTATAGTGAGCTCGGAAAGCTTCTTGCTAAGCTTTTTGAGCATAAGAACAAAATTTTAAAACAAACCACGTAATACTCTTCTTAAGATTCGACAGACCAAGTTGGTCTCAGTGGACGTTAATCATAATCGTCATCATCGTAAAATATAAATTATGATTAATATGCTTAAAAAGAAAATATAAATATATAAAAATTGAAAGAAAAAAAAACTCATAAAGAACTCAAACAAGAAAAACAATGCATAAAAAAAAATTTTAATTATCAACATGAATCGACGACGTCCATGTTAATAAACAAATGATTTATCACTATGTCAACAATGTTATTGCAACGAGAGTAACGAGGTGATGTATAGCCTGTATGGAGGATATGTTACTCTCATTGTTCTTCAATCTAATATACAGAAGATATTATCACATTCCTAACGTTATGCTATCAAAAATAAAAACAAAAATACTCTATATAGCTACCTTCTCTAAACTAGTTCACTAGATCTTGCCTTTCATTAAACCATCTCTAACCTAGTTCACTGGATCTTGCCTTTCATTGAACCAGTGTCATGGATGCACTATAATCAATTGATCCACGTCTCTATATGCAAAAAAAAGGTTCGTTGATGGGTGGATGATAAAATACTAAACCATTATGGGAAGTTCAAAGGTTGTCCAATTGTACATAATGGACCTTTAGGGCAGCTTATTCCATCAACTAGTAAGTTCTTCCATATACAATTGGCAGCCAATGATTTTGTTTGGTAGGTTTAATTCTGTCATCCCCTGTAATTTTCCTTGGAGACCTTTACAGTGCTCTCTAAATGATTTCATCCAAATGGTTGGTTAGTTATGTATAAGTAACAAACTTTCTATTTGAGAATAGAAAAAGGGGAAATAGATTCTCCATATTATAGACGATTAGTTTTTAGAATTAACTTATTTGTTTTTTTTTAATTTGGCTTGTCTATAGAAAACTAAGACCTTAATGAATTTCTCAAACATGTGATGGCATTAATGGAACTAACCGATCATTTTCAAATAGAAAAAGGGGAAATAGATTCTCCATATTATAGACGATTAGTTTTTTAGAATTAACTTATTTGTTTTTTTTTTAATTTGGCTTGTCTATAGAAAACTAAGACCTTAATGAATTTCTCAAACTGTTGATGGCATTAATGGAACTAACCGATCCAAAATGAGATAGGCATGGTCAAACTCCTTTCCATACAAATACTAGAACACATTTAACTACCATCGCACATTCAATAGCAATTAGTTACCACCAAAGATGTTGCATGGTCAAATTCCTTTCCATACAAATACTAGAACACATTTAACTACCATAGCACATTCAATAGCAATTAGTTACCACCAAAGATGTTAAGGATGTCAATGAATAGACTATGTCATGTTTATTCTTTTGTATAAGAGATGAAAACCACCAAAAAGCCTATCCATTGAAGTCACTAGTCATTATTTCCAAGGGGAAAAGGGTAAATTGTGCTAAGGGGAAAAGGGGTAAATTGTGTTTTGCTTTATTGTGTTGGGTTCATTAAGACAAGTTTGTGAGAGAAGAGTGAGTGTAAGAAATTTGTCCAAAGATAGCAAATCCACAATATGCCTTTGATGTCATTTTATTACCTCAATCTTGTGCCAACAATTAGATCATTATAACGTGACTTGTTATATCTTTAAGTATTCTTAATAATCCTTGTTGAATCTCCCTCAATAATTTAGTCAGTTTCTGTTGCGTAGGATGCCCTTTTCTTCTTATAGTTTGGCATTGGCCTTCCAAGAAGCATGGACTTGTGACCTTCAAACATTGTTTCATGGCTAAATATCTTGTCCTTCGACTAAACGTGGTGTTAGAGGAGCATTGGCACTAGTTGAGCCCACATTTTTCTTGTGGGTTTTCAGGTCTATGATGATGAAAAATTGCATGTTACACTTGTTGTAAGTATACATCTTTGGGTAGTGGTTTCGCTTCTAGTGGTTCCACAAAGAAGTAATGAATTTCTCCAGGGAATCATAGGCATGGATGGTTGAGTATTTTCTTATGTCGGAGATAGAATCAATATGTTTCTTTAATAAGTTACAAGAATAGGCCCTGAAGTAAAAAATTTGGAACAATGATGCCCTACACCTCTTCTAGCAATACTATTTTCTAGGAAATAAAATGTGCTCTAGTATAATACTTTCTTTGAGGAAAACATGAGAATAATTTTGCAACATCCTGCTTAAGCAACAATGCATACTAGGATCATCCCTAAACTCCTCAATGTCCCTAGCATAGTAAGCATGTTTAACATGCCATGGTTTCTAGATTTATGTGCTTGAAGAATGGGCATTGTCAAAGCTATGTTGAAGCATCTAGAGGAAGTATTACCAGTGGTGATGAAGTTGACCCCCTCAAATATATCGTAGAGGTCTCCCGCAACTTTCACCTTCAATCAAATTTAATGCAATTAGCCATTTTATATATACAACATCTCGATCATTGCTTTCTTTCTTTGTAGATGCCAAATTTTAAATATTTCTTAATGCAATGTTAGTATCTAGCACATTTAAATATTTTACAAGCAAATGTCACATCCAAGCAAGGCTATTTAGTCAAACCAAGTTTTGCAACCAATTGTAAAATAGGTAATGAGATTTTTTTAATTAGAAATAATTTAATAGAAAAAACTAGAAGAACTTTAGTTAACTTAAGGGGAACATTTTTCAACAAAAGCAAGTGAACCTTATTTGATCATTGGGGCAATTGTTATAATCCATGCATAAAACCACTTATACTATGAAACGAGAACTTTATACTAAGAACAAGAACTATAGCCATAGAAACAATTATTTTTGCATAAAAAACAACAAAAACACCCTCCAAATAGAAAAATGTTGATACTAGTATACATGTTTTTTTTCAAGGTAAAAAATAGAGCCATGGCCTAAATATCCCGTACTGTTGTTTTCAAAAACTTTAAAATCAACCCCTAAATTGGAAAAAGAATTGTTTATTCAATAAATAAATTACAAGTTTTTTTAAACTTGCATATTAAACAAAACAAAAAAAGAAATTTCATAAATAATTTCACCACTCTAACCATAGAAAAACAAAGAAATTATGATATGATTCATAATGAAATCATATATTAGACATATCAGAACAAATATTTCATATAATTCTAGCCAAAAAAAATTAAAAAGTTAAAACAAATTTTGATTTTTCTTACTAAAAAAGAGATGGGATTAAAAATAAAAAATGAAAAAAATAAATTAGAAAATCAATTTTGTAAAAAAATTAATGTTTTTAAACTTTTTAGAAAACAAAGTGTAAAAGTATTTTTTTTAAGAACAAACGTTTTAAATAATATATAATAATAATAATAATGATAATGATAATAAATTGCACACCTTATATTATTTTTCTCCTTTCCTACTTATAAAATAAGGTGGAGGAGGTGGTGGAGGAGAATCGTGTTACCCCACCTTACTCCCTTTTACACTCCACCTTGGTTAATGTTTGCCTATTTTGTTTTATTTGTTTTATTTGTTTTGTTTTTTTATTTGTTATTTTTTATTAAGTTTAGTTTAGTTTATTTTAGTTTATTTGTTTAGTTTATTTTATTTTTGTTTATTTGGTTTTTTTTGTTTGTTAAAACAGTGAAGTTTAAAAAGATCATTTTTTATATTTTTGTTTTTATTTTTTTTAAACATTAGTTTTACATTATTTTTGTTTGTTTATTTTGTTTTTTAATATATTTTATATATTTTTGTTATAGGCAAATGTAGCTCCACCAATGATTCATTTTTCAGTGATATTGAAAATATAAATATTGTAACTTGGACAAAAGATGAGACTTGTGAATCTATTTTAATAAATGAAAATAGTGAAGGCAAATATAGTCAGATGTTGACTTATAATGTCGTGGTTAAAAGCTAACATATGAAGAAAGGGATTTGAAAGAAGTGACTGTAAAGATCTATCAAAAGCCACAAGCGTCGATTAATTATCTCATAGATACATTTTCAAGATAAGGAAATCAGACCTTAGTTTTGTTCTTGAGTTAAGGTAAACTTTCTAATATTACATATGAAAGCATATTTCAAGTTTTACTGTTATTTTATTCTTCATTAAAAAAAATTAAATATGCTTCTTTACGCTATTTGGCTAAACTTTTGTTTTTGTTTTTGGTGATTAGGTTCAACAATAGCATGCTACTTACAGAAATGAAGAAATTGCATATTCATTGATAATGATCCACTACAATGCAATTACATTAAACAAATAATTAATGCTATTCAAGTTCTTCTAGATGAATTGCAAGAAGTTGGTTTGAAGAAATGAGAGTTTAGTGAGACACTTGTGACGAAGACGTCAAAAGAGCCTCAACCCCCATTAGGAGGGATGTTTGGAAATGAGCACTTTGGGCATCTTGTAGACGTAGAAGAGCCAATGGAAGAGGACATTGATGTCCTTGAAGAAATTCAAGCTCCATAAAATTCCAATTTCAATGAAGAATTAGGCCTGCATGATATTGTTAATTAGTTTCATATCTTGAAGAAATGTTAAATTTGACAATTTTTTTATAAGATATATTAGTAATGTTTTGACTTTCGGACTTTATTTTAGAAATAAAATTTCTATATATAATATTTTTAATATGTCATTTACAAATATATGGTATAGTTTTTCTTGAATTTATGTGAATCGTAAGTTTTTGGAAAATAATATGAAATAGTATCAATTTTATACAAAAAATATCTGAAAATCCATTGAAAATGATTTTAAATGTCTTTATTTTCTGAAATTTTTTACAATTTTGTCAATAAAAATGTCTTATTTTGTTCATAAAAATGTCTTATTTTAAAGAAAAATATTGGAAAATACATATGTTTTTCATAACTTGCTTCTAAACTTTATGTTATTTTGTTAAATTTCTAAAACACACATTTGAAAATATAAATTAAACATATTTTATAACATAGATGATTCCAAGGCCCAAAAAAAGCCTCAAAATGAAAATGTGTGATACTGGTATCAACCCTTTTTGAAACAGAGGTAAAAATAGCTACTAAAATTAGGAGAGAAAAACAAAAACTATGTCGATTTCTCGTTTCATAGTATAAGTGGTTATAATAGGCACTAATAATAAAAAGTCTCATTACCTCCACCAACATTCCAAGTGATCAATAATCCTTGGAAAAGAATTAATGAAATGTCATATATACCTTATTATATATGATGTAATCATTAAAAAATAATTAATGAAGGTTTCGTACACTCACTTTCATATATACCTTATTTTATATATATGAGTAGTGAGGTTCTCTATATCCCAGTATGGGGGAGATGGTGTCACCTACATAACGTATGTGACACCAACATAGTTAAATAAAGTTATTTGGCAACATATGTCAGCCCAACTTTAAAATTTACATAAAAGCTAATAAAATTGAAACCAACATAGATCCATCTAAAACCTGGATCTATCAAGCATCGAGATGGATCGAATTACTTGAGGTGCAATTGTTTATCATAATTCTTTTACACAACAAAAAAAACATTTCCACCTTAATAAATTTGATCCCTCCTAGTGCTTAATAGATATAGGTTTTAAATAAATCTATAATTATTATATTTTTAAATGTAATTTTAGATAAAAATGATGTTCAATCCAATAAAAAAATAAAAATAAAATAAGATCTCAGAAAGGGTCTAAATGCTCATAACCAACGTATTTTAAGTACATTAAGTAGGTATCCAACTTCACACTTAAGAATTGAATCCCTTACACTTTGTACTTAGGGTATCCTTTGAAAATAATATATAAGCTTTGTACTTTGAGTGTTATGAAAAGAGTTTCAACGAAAACAAAATGAAGGTTAGCTATTAAAAAAAAGGACAGTCCCCTTGCACTTATATAAAAGGCACCATAGCTATATTAGAAATTATCATAATTATTCAAGGAAATGATATTAGAAATTGTTATTTTTATATATGATGAAAAAAATTACATTAAAGTTTATGTGGAGAATCAATTATTAGATTTAGACCAACTTTATAATAGAAGAGAAATACATTGTTAACGAAAAGTAATATGAAAATAGGGACGTGCAATTAACAATTGATTATTATAAAAATCTATCACAATTTAATGTTATAATTATATATCTAATTGATGTTGACATAATTCTAAATTCAACATGGATGGAAACATTGTGTATCTTTTTTTAAACATGAAAAATATTGTAATTTTAACCTTGAAAAAAATAGTGTTTTTGGGAGCATCACTTTTCGATATTTGGGAATTGATTTTAACATTTTGGTTTGCAACATTACTGAGTGTTAAAGTCATAATTGCAAAAGGTTGTAGTTTTAATCCTAAAAAAAAAAAAAAAAAAACCACTTTTTGATACACTCGGAGTAAATAGAATGACTAAATGTGACTTTAGAAAAACAAAAACTTCGTAGATTTCTTGTCAAATAGGTAACTTTGTTGACTTGCTTGCGTTTCAAGATCATCGTGCTTATGCCTCAGCCAACATCTACCATTAACACTCACATTAAGGAATATTAGTATTGCCCTGTTATTTTTACTCTCATTTGTCCTTATTTCGCTTATGATTTAATTGAAATATTTATTTCATGACAGTTATATTTATTTTACTTATTTTCATATATTGATTGTTATCTTACTTCTTATTTTCATAATATCTAGACTTACTAAGCCATGAGGTGTAGATCAGTTGGCTTTTGTGGGGTTTGGTCCTCATGAGGTCTCATGTTCAAACCTCATGGTGAGGGGTTGAGTTTGTGAGCTAGCAGTGGGGCCTTTGGCTGACTCGATGGAAGCTCGGGTTACTTTCCTTGCAGAGGTGACCGTAGTATTCTCTTGCGGGAGGTGTTGTCGTCCTTTAATGCCTCGTGCAACCACGGTGATAGTTCTACTTGCTACTGGACAGATCATTCTCGTATTCAAACTAAGGTTGGCCTCGACTCATGTTTACTGCTACAATTTGACTCGATGATCTACTCTCGCTCTAGCTCCGCTGTGTACAAGAGTACAAATTCCTGGTTAGGAAAAAAAATTATATATATAAATATAAACTTACTCATATTTCATTTCATAATCTAGTTACAATTATCCTAATGTAGTAGTTAGATTTGCTTATGTCTTGCCTCATGGTTTAGATGTTTTTCTTTAAGTAGTAATTAGACTTGTATGTCATTATTTTGATCATTATTTGCCTAACATGCATTTAGTGGTTTTTTATTCTTTTATTAGTTAGATTTTTTTATGTTTTACCTCATGGTTTAGATGCTTAGATACTTTGTTTTAAGTAGTAGTTAAACTTGTATGTGAATCTCCTTATCCTTCTTTGTCATGCATTTAATGGTTTTTTATTTTTTTATTAGGTAGAATTGCTTATGTCTTATCTCATGGTTTAGATGATTTGCTTTAAGTAGCAATTAGAGTGTTACTAATAGTATCTCTTTTTTATTCCAAATTTGATTTTAAAGTTTTGGTTGCAACCATATAAGTTATTAAAGCCATGGTTTCAAACAAGTGGTAGTTTTAACCACAAAAAGAAGAGTATTATTATTAGAACCACTTGAATTCATACGTTGATTTTAAGATTTTGGTTGCAACAGTAATGATTGTTAAGACCACAGTTTCAAACAAGTTGTAGTTTTGATCTTGAAAAAAAATGCTACTCTTAACATCACTTTTTCAGTTTGAGGGTCGGTTTTAAGGTTTTGGTTTACAACATTACATGAAGTTAATACCATGGTTGCAAAAGGTTGCAATTTTAACCCTAAAAAAAGGGGTGCTTCTCGAAGCACCACTTTTCAATACAAGGGTCAATTTCAAGGTTTTGTTTTGTGAAATTATTAAGTGTTAAGGCCATGGTTGCAAAATGTTGTAATTTTAACCTCGAAAAAAAATGTGATTCTAGGAGCACCACTTTTTAATTAAGGTGTAGAAGTAATGACTACATATGACATTTTAAAATTTGAGAACTCTAGAAGGATCTTATCAAGTAGGTAACTGTGTTGGCTTGCTTGGATGTCAATTTCATCATGTTATGCCTTAGCCAGATTCCATTGCTAGTACTCACGATAAGGTAAGTGTAGGTATTTCCCTCTTACTCTTGCTCTCTTTTCTTCCTTTATTATCTTTTTTATAATTTAATAGTTATGTTTATTCCATGATAGTTATATTTATTGTACTTACTTTCATAGTTTAATTGCACTTTCATAGTTTAATTGCTATCTCACTTTTTAGTAGCTAGATTTGTTAATGCTTCATGCCATACTCTAGTTGTGATTCTACTAAAACAGTAATTAGTTTTGCTTATGTCTTCTCTCATGGTTTAGTTTCTTTTCTTTCAATAGTTAGACTTGCATGTCTCCCTTCCTAACATTATATAATTATCATGCATTAAGTTGCTTCTCATTCTTTCATTGTCTCCATGTTATATAAATGTGGTATCATTAAAAAAAATTGAAAGTGAAAGAAGAAGTGGTGCATACTTTTTTTTCCCTTATAATTATTTTTATTTGGTTTTTTAATATTTAATTTTATTTTTTTAAACATGTTTTCCCCTTTTTCTGTGTTTCATTTTATTTTCCTTTTTATTTAATTCTCTTTTTTCTTTTTTCTTTTTTTAATAGTTTTTTTCCTTTTTTCTGTACTTTTCCTGCTTTTTTTATTTTCCTTTTTATTTAATTCTCTCTTTTTTCTTTTTTTAATAGTTTTTTTTCCTTTTTTCTATACTTGTCATGCCACAATAAAAGGTTTTTAGGCCATGGTTTCATAAATATTGCAGATTTAACCTCAATTAAAAAAGAGTGGTACAAGTAACGTCTCTTATTTTTATTTGAGGGTTGATTTTAAGATTTTGGTTCCAATAGTACCAATTGTTAAAGCTATATTTCCAAACAAGTTGTAACTTTAACCATCCCTCCATCTCCACCACACACACAAAACAAATGGAACTTGTAGCACCACTTTTTGATTTTCTTTATTTTAATATTTTGGTTGTAATAGGATCGATTGTTAAAGTTGCAATTTCAAACAAGTTGTAGTTTTAAACCTAAAAAAGGGGTGCTACTATTAACACCACTTTTCCATGCAGGGGTTGATTTTGCAATTTTAATTTGCAAGATTACATGGTGTTAAAACTATGGTTGCAAAAAGTTGTAACTTTAACAAAAAAAAGAAAGGGTGATTATGGGAGTGCCACTTTCTTATGTTTCATGTCATATTCAAGTTCTAAATCTACTAATAGTTAGATTTGCTTATGTCTCGACTCATGGTTTAGCTACTTTTCTTTAGTAGTTAGAATTTCATGTCTCCCTTCCTAGCATTCTTTGCTTGTCATATATTCACATGCTTCTCATTCTTTCTTTTTCTCTTTGCCTCGTACATACTTGATATCATATTCCTATGTAGAAGTGTGATGACCTTATTTCTTTCATTTTTTATTAAGTATGGGTTGGGTATACATGCAAAAGTTGGATGCTTAAGTGAACCAAACAATGGAGATTACCCCATCACCATATTTATGCATCAAATCCATCCACATACACTAGGATGATTTTCCTTATGCATAATTGTTTTGTTAATGTTACTACTCTTTTTTTATTTGATCTTCTTTTCCTTTGAATTCTTCTCTCCTTCCTTACAACTCACTATTATCCCCATTTTATGGATAACATCCACTAAAAGGAGGGAAATATATAGCATATGGATTTCACACTTTAGCACTTCCATACACCTATCCACTAGAGAGGTAGTGGTGTGGCCCTCTTATGTGTGTGTCAACCCATGACCTACCCAATGATGGCATAATATCTCTCTATTGTAATTCTATGTTGTACCACCCCCCTTTATTTTCCCTTATCCTAGCCTAGATGTATGACCTCCTAGTGATGTCTAATTCTCATGCAAGGTCCTTTTTTGCCTCCCCTCTCTTGGATTTTACCCGTTGGCTCCCAATTTGGTACACTTTAATCTTTAGGCACTCATTTGGGGCATTTCCCTACTCTATGGGTCTAGTTTGGGGTGGAAGCCCCTTATTGTCTCTATGGTTACATATGATGCCTCACTACAAGTCCACGATGGCCCATATATATTTTTGGATACTATTTATGGGTTCAAATAATTCAAATCTTACTTAGCCTCTAATTAACATAACTATATAAATATACATCAATAAATAATAATAATAATAATAATATACGAAGTGACGCATCATAACTAAGGGATGTGATCTAAAGTAGGGATATGACCTATTAACCATTTGACTAGTTAATGCATATATAAGTATGCATATTTGACATGGAATTGTATGAAGTGGCACATCATAACTAAGGGATGTGATCTAACCAAGGGATATGACCTATCAACCATTTGACTACTTAATGCATATATAAGTATGCATATTTGACATGGCATTGTATCAAACATATCATCTATCTTACTCATTATTAAATACTTATCCTATATGGATTTTAACTTATTATTGTTATGTTAGAATGTCCTGTTGTCATTATGTTGCAATGTTCTCAATCAATGAACTATTATTCATTTGGTTTCGTATCAAAGCCATGTTTTAATCTGACCCTTGGCCACACATTCTATCAAACCTTGTGTAATCCACCCTTTGGCCATATATTAATTAATAGAGTTTCACTAATCTAAGCTATTGATCACATTAGGCTTTTGGCCTTATAAAGTTCAACAAATCCATAACAAATTGAATATTTTTGTTGGCATACATTGAAGTTCATGAAGATTGATCGTTGCCAGCAATTATTAATACCACTGAAATTAACATGAACAAAGAATTAAGTAAAATAGGAAGATAAAAGTTTATTGTAGATCAATTGTTTGAGAAATAAGACAAAGAGGGGGAATTTATCATCAAATATTTGGATTTCTACATGAAACAAATTGAATAACTTATTGATTTTATCTATGGGATATATCAATATAAAAATACCAAAATTAGAATCTCTAATAGATGTTAGTATCGAATGAAGGAAACATTTAAAATTAAGCTCCACACACGGGTTCAAAATCTATGCAACCAAATCAGATAAAAGTGTTGTAGGGGAGGTTGCATTGGTCAATACCACCTACAATGGGAATTCCAAGGTATCAATGACTAATCATGTCGCCAATTGTGACTGTTAAACAATTTAGGGAACTTTTTTAGAAACAAAACTCAAAACATTGACCAAGCATGTCAAATTTGATGGTCTATGTGGGTATGTTTGGTGGTGCATATTAAACTATTAAATTGAGCTCAATATTAGAATCGATATTTCAAAATCTAGCAATAACCATAAGTTGTCAATCATATGCCACCATTCCAAGGAGCATCATGGCAATTGAAGAATAAGCCATGTGTTTTAAGAAATAATTAATAGTTAATCCAGTTATTTGATTTTAAGAATCATATGTCTTAGAGTCATTGTTTGGAATATAATACCAATGAATGTTAATACACACTTAATCAAAGGATAATAATGTTATAATGATTGGGCATTAGAGCAAGGAATAATTAAGTTGTGTTGATTTGAAGATGAAGGGTAATTAAGAAACTAATAAAAAAGAAAGTTTTTCAGCAGCTAGTCCTTGTTTTTTTTTAAGATGTAGTTTTGAATTTTGTTTTCTCAACAAATTGTGATCAATAGTATAAGATGCTTTAAAAAGATAGTAAAATTTTGATTACAGATTGGAATTTTTTTTATATTAATACTTTCATCTTTCAACTTTTAAGTAATAAATGTTCATGCGTTGTGGAATGCTTCTGAAAATTAATAAAGTTCATTCTTTCAAGATCTAGATGGGAAGTGGTGTGGGTTCGAATACAAAAGCTAAATTGTTGGCTTGGTGGGCTCTATTATAGTTTTCTTGGATTATTGGGATTGATTCTTTGCAAGTTTTTGGGGACTCTCAAGTTATTATGCAATGGGCCAAGGGGAATTATAATTTGCAGATTTTGTATCTTCACTCCCGGTGCCAAATAGTTAAGTTATTTTTTTTAAGATGAATGGTTATAGGTTATATTAGTAGAGCAGTGGTATAACCATAGAAAAAGATACAACAATAAGTCCAGTTCAAATGCCTTAGTACATAAACAAAATGGCACCTAGTATTGCTTAACCAGATTCTAGTTGCTTGAAATGTGAAATTCAATCACAACAATCTTAAGACTAAAGTAGATCTTACAGAAGATTCAAGACAAATTTACACATGAAATGACATTAACAGTGCTGCAATTAGAGGTTGCAGCTGTATATTATCAATAATCAATAATGAGAGATGATACAATGTCATACAACTTGCATGAATGCAAGACATTTCGAATTCCTTGGAGGTCATTCGAATTGCATAGATGAGAGTAGCTTAACTGTCAATTAGCCACACTAAACACACCATTTAACCACTAATCAAGCCATGATTGACTCTAACTGAGTCCTAACTGAATTAGAGTGCAATAATGATTGGGTCTCACTAAATAGAACTCAACTGCATGTCAATCAGTAGGTGGGGGCACATCTCTAACTCAAGTCAGCTCCAATGAAGTGAACTGAACTGAAACTAGTCACCAGAAGTTGTTGGAGGTGCCTTAATTCACTCCAGTTAACCCAAATCAGCCCAAAATAGACAAATGGATGAGGAAGGCGCATTTCCAACTCAGCTTAACTGATTGTTATGTGAAACAACATTTAGTTAGCTAATTGGTGCACTTATGACAAGAAGATCACCCCAGATTTGCTCCTTGATTGAAGGAGAAAGCCTAGTTAGCCTCCCCGATTGAAGGAGAAGGATTAGTTGGCCTCCACGATTGAAGGAGTGTGTTGGTGTTGATGTTGATGTCCGGAGTGTGTTGGTGTGTTGATGTTGATGTCAGTAATTTGAGTCGATTAACTTAGGCTAGTGGGTAATTAGGACAAATTGACCAAATAAAGGTGTGTGGGTTGGATAATGACTCCAACACCACCACCCCCCCACCTTAAGCTATACTCATGTGGAGGAGTAAAAAATAAAATGCTAGGGCCCCGGAAACAAAGGCCATAGGTCACCCTGTACAAAAAAGTAACTCTAAAATGCTCAAATAAAATGCTAAGTGAGGAAAGAGGGAAAACCCAGTGGAAACCCCCCCCCCCCCCAAGCTGAACAATGAAGAAGTAACTGCCTTCACCCTGATGAAATCACCCCCAACAGTGAACAGAGGTAAGTGAAATTTTTCTCAATAAATTTCTTAGTAAAAATATCTGCAAACTGCTCATCTGTAATTGCAGAACAATTGTCCTATCATGCACCAACTCCTGATGTCGTACATGTGGATCTCAACATGTTTGGTCCTCTGCCGCTAAACTAGATCCATTGAGATATTGATAGCACTTTGGTTGTCACAAAATATTACTATGGACAAAGCACTACCAATCTCAATCTCTGAAAGAATGCCTTGCAGCTAAACTTCTTGGATGCAAGCATTCACTGCTCCCCTGTACTCGGCCTCTTTGAAGACAGTGCAATGGAAGCCTGCATTTTGTTGGACCAGAAAATGGGGCCACCACCAAACATAAACACATACCCCCAAGTGGACTTCTTATCTATGGAATCCATTGCCCAATCTGAATATGTAAAACCGACCAATTCTAGCTCAAAATCTACGGCATAATGAATGTCGTAGGATCTAGTGCCCTGAATGTACTGAAGGATCCTCTTGGATGCCTTCCAATGGATATCATGAGGCTACTGCATATATATTGATACAGCATTCACAGAATAACAAATGTTGGGCCTTAAATGTGTCAAGTATAGCAAGCTTCCAATCAACTCGTGGTAAATAGTGGAATCCATGGGTGGAGTGGATTTTCCCTCTTCAAGATTGATTTCTGAGAGGGAAGGAAATGGTGCAACCTTGAAATCAGCCATGATAAACTTAATTAACACATATGCAATATATTTATACTTAGTTACCATTATCCCATCAAATTCTCATGTGATTTCAATCCCAAGAAACTGTCTCAGCAGGCCCAAATCACTCATTTCAAAAGCATCATGAAGAGCAGTTTTTATAAAGGCAATCGAAGCAAGTGTGCTTCTTGTTATCAAAATATCATCAACATATAATACTATGATCAGAATATTACCATCATACTACTGAAAACATACATTAGGATCATATTGGAAATTTTGTGAAAGCATAAAGGTGTCCATTTTGGCATACCAAGATCTTGGGGCCAATTTCAAGCCATATAATGATTTCTGCAATTTAGAAACCAAGGAACGATCTGATGTATAGCTCTCGGGATGATTCATGTATATCTCCTCTTACAGGTATCCATGAAGAAAAGCACTCTTGACATCCATGTGATGCACCTCCCAGTGCTTGGATGCGACAATGGCCAAAACTAGTCTTATGGAATCCATCTTTGCCACCGGTGCAAAGGTCTCATGATAGTCCACTCCTTGGACTTGGGAGAACCCTTTTGCTACCAGTTGTGCCGTATACTTGTAGTTTGTGCCATCTGTAGCAACCTTTTTCTGATACACCCACTTGCATTGAACTAATTTCCTCCCAGGTGGAAGGAAAACTAGCTCCCAAGTTGTATTTTTTCGAAGAGAATTGAACTCTTTGTCCATAGCAGCTTACCATCTCAGATATTTCCGACCATGGTAGTAGGACTTTAGATCAGACTCAATCATCAAATAACAAGTTTTAAACAATGAATCATGACAAGAGAGAGCAATACATGCCCTTTGAAAATCAGACCGGGTTCTTCTTGGCTCAGCAGGATTTCCAATGTTTGTCCCGGCGAAAGAGAGTGTCTTTTTGGCCCAAGTTGGGAGATGCGTGGACACATCAAATCTGATTCTGAACTTTATATATTTTTCTCACTGATATCAGACATCAAATATGTAATATTAGATCCTTCACTCCCATTTCCATCATTCAAGTGATCAGCAGAACAGGAGGGAATTTCAGCAGTTTTCTCCTCCACTAGTTCTACCTCTTGGAGAGTTTCTTCAAAAAGGACACTTCTCTCAATGAATATATATTTGGTTCTAATATTCAGAAGTTTGAATCCCTTTGATTCTTCTGGATATCCAATGAACAACAGTGGACCCAAAAACCTTGAAATTTGACACATTCAGTTTGTGTCCAAAATAGGCTTCGAAATCCTAGTCTTTCCTTTCATGGAAGAGTGAGGGACTCTGTTCTGAATGTGAGCAGAAACATTCATAGCCTCAGCCCATAGTTTTGCAGCCAAACCTTTGGCTTCCAGGATGCAGGTAGTCATCTCTTTTAGGGCCCAGTTTTTCCTTTCTGCTACACCATTTTGATGGGATGTGTAGGGAATGGACTGTTGGATTTGGATCGCACTGTCAACACATATTTGCAGCAATTCAAACTTGATATAGTCTCCTCAATTATCAGATCTGAGAGACTTTATATTCCTCCCAGAGGCATTCTCAACAGATGCTTTGAACTCAGTGAATCTTTCCAAAACTTCAGATTTTTTCTTTAGGAAGTGTATCTAGAGAAGTCATCGATGAAGATGAGTACATATTGTGAACCACTCATGGATTTTGTAGGAATGGGTCTGCTGATATCAAAATGAATCAGCCCCAAAATAATTTTTTCATGGCTTGGCTTTTCCCGATCAAACTTGTGCTCAAGGTGTTTGCCGACAATACAACCTTTGCAAATTCCATTGGAGGTTTTGATGGTTGGGAGGCCTTCAACCATGGAATGTTTCTGAAGTTTATGCAAGTATTTGAAGTTCAAATGACCAAATATCTCATGCCATAGCCTACTGACCTCATTCCCATGAGTCAGAAGAGCAGTGGGCTTTGCATCCACCACAAACTTGGAAAACGCATAGGCCTTAGCATGATGATTTGCTATGCCTATTGCAACAAGTTTCGTAGATGCAATCTCTATGATTTCAACATCGTTCGGGCTGAAAGTAACTCTCTTGGGAACTCCGGTGTGTGTCATTTGATATACACTCAACAAATTGGAGGCCAAGGAGGGTACATACAGAACATCAAAAAATATTCCATGTTCAAGTTTTACAGGTACCTTTGCCTTTCGAAATGATCTGAGAATCATCTCCCATGTGGATGGGAATGCTTTTGTTGGTGTCCAGGGATGAGAAGGATTCTTTGCTTGCCATCGTATGGTTCGAAGCACCAAATTCTATGAGGAGAGCTCTAGGATTCAAAGTCCTTGCCATGAAATCATGTCCTCTTTCTGGATGGATGTTACAATCATGATTATCTCTTTTTCGAACACTCTCTGGAAGATTGATATTGTTCCTCTCAAGGAGAAGATTCATTTCATCAAGATTTTTCTTCATGCAGGCATGTTCAGGGTGAAATCCCTTCCCACAATAGGAACACTTGACTTTTTCTTTGCCTTGGTTTCCTTTGTTCTTGTGCTTCTTTGAGCCTGAAGGCTCTTCTTGCTGCTAGATCTTCTCCTTTGGCTTTGGAGAATCAAACTTAGTCTTTTGATTCTTTTGCTTTCTTTTACCCTTTATATCTTTGGGCCCCAAAGCAAATAGTGCTTGAAATTTGGAGGATATGATGATCCCCATCTGCACAAGCTTGTCATGCTCTTTTGTGAGGGACTCAATGAAGGCATTGAGATAAGGCATCTTCCAATTCGGGGTTGCTAGCTTCTCGGTATGGAATGTGGAAACAAATACTGATTAATCTAATCCAAATGTTGAAAGAATGGAGAGAATGAGTTGATCATCCTCTTTCTCCACTTCACACTACTTCAACTAGAGCACTAGGTGCTTGAATTTGGTGAAGAATTCATTGAGAGTTTCGAAATTGCTTGGGTGAAGAGAAATCAACTCATTCAAAGAGATCAATCCTCATATCATCTTGCTTATCAAAGAGATCAACAAGTTTATCCCAAATTTAGTTCGGATTCTTCAATCCAGTGACACGGAAATGAATATCTTTGAAAATCGACAAGCACGGAAACCCAAAAGCTTCATCCATCTTATTCCAGTAACTAGCTTTGTCCACAACATGGTTTGGCTCTATTTCGGTGTCCATTGTAACTTTGTAGATTCCCTTGGCATGTAGTTGAATCTCCATTTCTCCCTTCTATTGGTGGTAATTGAATGGAGTAAGAGGATCCACGGTAGAAGTCATTTTTCTATTGTAGCAAAGGAAGTAGAAGTCTTCAAAAAACACCTTCAAAAACACAAAAATGGCATCATAAGGTCGAACAACCTGCACTTTTCAGGTTTTCATCACACCCAACTTAGTCAATCAAGATATCTTGATCAACAATTCCTTTCTTTAGTATTTATGTGGTAAACCTTCGACTTCTAGTGCAGTGCTGGAATTTTTGAGCTTTTTGCTCAAAATGCATGCTAGATCTGTCAAAAATATTTTTTTTGGGAAGAAGAGCTTCGTCCCGTCATGGCTCTGATACCATGTGAAATTCAATCACAACAATCTTAAGACTAAAGCAAATCTTACAAAAGATTCAAGACAATTTTACACATGAAATGACATTAACAGTGCAGCAATTAGAGGTTGCAGCTGTATATTATCAATAATCAATAATGAGAGATGATACAATGTCATACAACTTGCATGGATGCAAGACAATTTGAATTCCTTGGAGGTCATTTGAATTGCATAGATGAGAGTAGCTTAACTGTCAGTTAGCCACACTAAACACACCAGTTAACCACTAATCAAGCCATGATTGACTCTAACTGAGTCCTAACTTAATTGGAGTGCAATAATGACTGAGTCTCACTAAATAGAACTCAACTGCATGTCAATCAGTAGGTGGGGGTGCATCTCTAACTCAAGTCAGCTCCAATGAAGTGAACTGAACTAAAACTAGTCACCAAAAGTTGTTGGAGGTGCCTTAATCCACTCCAGTTAACCCAAATCAACCCAAAATAGATAAATGGATGAGGAAGGCACTTTTCCAACTCAGCTTAACTGATTGTTAGGTGAAACAAAATTCATATAGCTAATTGGTGCACTTATGACAAGCATATTACCCCATATTTTCTCCTTGATTGAAGGAGGAATCCTAGTTAGCCTCCATTATTGAAGGAGAAAGATTAGTTGGCCTCCTTTATTGAAGGAGTGTGCTGGTGCTGATGCTGATGTCAGGAGTGTGCTGGTGTGCTGATGTTGATGTCAGTAATTCGAGTCAATTAACTTGGGATAGTGGGTAATTAGTCCAAATTGACCAAATAAAGGTGTGTGGTTAACTCCAAAATGAAATATTAACAAGACTTCTATTTCTAGACTTAAAACCGACCAGAGCTAAACATCCAAGAGAAAGTTACACAATTATTACATATTCAAAAACATTCACAAAAATTGATAGTCCAAGATTAGTACTCTTCACAGCCATGGGTTTGAGAGGTCTTTTCCTGAGGTGCAATGATGCCATTGTTCCTTTCCATTTCCAACTTTGAAACCTGTAGCGTCAACCATTCGAACCTTGTCTCCAAATATGCTAATTGAGTCAGCATTGCCAGTTCCAATTGCGAGATGGACCAACGAGCTATTCACAAATCTGAATCAAATATGTATCCACCATTTCAAAATGACGACCTCCTTCCTCATCCAACTGCAAAAGGAACTTCTTCTGGGCCCTGATAGTCTTACGAATGTCTCACAGTTCTTATTTCAGTAAGGGAGCCAAAAGAGCTAGCGTTGCCGATTCAGAGCTGGAATCCATGACAATGTCAGAAAGCACTATAATATGGATAACAACAATTCCTTTTATGAATTGGATACAATGCACAAGATATAAACCCACAACCATTGGGGAATTTAAAGCCTATGTTGAACATTCAAAATCACCAGAATTTCTCATAATTCCCAAGAGTCTGACTAGATTCATCATACAAATAGAGTAACTAGACAAGTGAGGTGAAGAACTTCAGCACAGGGATATCTAAGACAAATTGCTCTCAATTCCATCAGTGTTCTCCATGGATGACACCCCTTCTTATACTATGGCCTAGGAAACAAGGCCCACATGCATGATGCCATGAGCCCACATGAGGGATCCCATTACAGACTGTCGCCACCTTGCAAGGGAATGCCATGAGCTTGCGTGAGGAGGGCCCTTACGTGTGAGGTGGCACTTCCACAAGTCGAAGGTCATATGGGAGGGGATAGAAGGAGGATTCTTCATTGATTTTAATGATGCCTTTTCATAAAGAGACTACTTTATTTTTCCACTTTGTCTACTTCATCATTTAGGCCTCTCAGAATATGATAAAACTCAATTATTCAAAAGTAGTTGACAAGTCTATGAATTCTCATAATTATCTGATGCAGCCTCAACTGTGGCGGAAGAGATTTTGTAACCAAATCCTGAATGATTATATGAGAGTCCCGAACACAATTACGTCCTTGATATCATGAGCGAGCATTTGAAATAGACCTTGCCACAAGGCAAGTGCTTCAACTATATTGTTCGTATCTTCTCCAATTCCCCATGAGTTAGTAAATTCAATATGGTCCTCAGGATCAAGAAGAATCCCTCCCCCTCCTATCCCCTACCAAAGAGTTAAGTTATTAATCTTAGACTTTTTTAGTATTTCATTTTCGCATATCTACAAGTCCTTTAATGTTTAATTTGATTCCCTTTAATGTTGAAGTCTACAGTGGTCTCTCTTGAAGGCTTGTTGTTCTTTTTTGAAGAATATTTTGAAGATTCCCTTATACATAAGGAATATGTTCCTTTCTTTATGTAAGGGGTTGTGGGTCAGATGTTGTTGTTATAACAAGTTTTGATGCTTGTAGTATTGATTCCCATGTTTGTTTTAGTTGTGAGTTGTTAACATTTTGAGCAACAATGGAGATGCCTGAACTTTAAAACTTTTATTATTGATATGCTGAAGAACTATAATAATTAACCATTCAATCACATACAATAATTCATCCACAACAAAAGATGTACCCTGGGGAAAATACTCATAACAGAGAGGATGAAAAACCCCATAAATTCTTATGAGTATAATAGATATATTGCAGAGAATGACTTTTACAACATAAGCAAATTTCCTGATAAGAGAGAATACAAAACAATAGAGAAGAGATACCCATTGTTACAAACTGTTATGAACTTGTCATATGCCTAGCATATTAATAACAAGCTATAATGACTCTCATGCAAACCCTAGTGAATGGTTGCATGGGAATTAGCCACATATGCATTACAATTTCGAATTTCCTTTTTGGAATAACCAAATCGTGCATTGAATATTCATCACGTACAACTAATGTGCCATACCTTCAATCATGGATATTAACCGATAGTTAACTGGCATTAGAGTGAACTCAATCTCTAATTGAATATTGATCACTTAGTTAACATGCTAACATAAGTGTCATAGTGCAATAACTCAAGTGTCACATAGAACACGCTTTTTAAACTGAAGTGTCGCCCTTTGATTAACTTAAGTGTCTTTTGTTAGTCTAACTAAAGTGTAAACATTTTAGTTAACTATTCCATCTTTCTTTAATCACGTAGTTAATCATTATTAACTTAATATTAATGATTGATGAACATTGAGCTCTTCTTTACTTAACTGAATGTTGATCATTAATAGTTCAACTGATGCTTTAACTAAAGTACTGATTAAGGCATTCATATTTAGCCAAAGCTTTATAACTTGAGTCCACTTCAAATTCTCTTTCTCTCATAATCTCTTTATTACTTATCTCTTTATCTTGATGCATGGTCTATGTTTAATCATCTATCATATCATATTATACTCGGAAGAATTGTCACGCATATTGATGATCATAAATATTACCCTAGACCATATAGTCATATGATAAAGTAATTCACTCTAGAGCTGATCAGTCTCTAGAGGAGACTTAATAGCTTTATCCATATCAAATGACCATAGTTAGTAATACATCACATAGTATAACCACTTTACAAATTAAAGTATGCCACCTCAATAAATGAGGATATTTGTAGGACTTGATACTACTCACAAGACTATTGTCTTGATATTACTCACAAGATCCAACTTCATATTACTCACAAGATCACCTCCATAAATGAAGGTCCATCTAATAGGGTACCATATATGAGAATACTTGACTTGATATTTCTCGCAAGTTCAACTTGATATTACACACAAGTCTACAGTCTTGATTCATATTACTCACAAGATCACCTCCATAAATGAAGGTCCATCTAATAGGGTACCATATATGAGAATACTTGACTTGATATTTCTTGCAAGTTCAACTTGATATTACACACAAGTCTACAGTCTTGATATTACTCACAAGAATTTCGTTCTAGCATCCCACCTCAATACATGAGGATATTTGTAGGACTTGATATTACTCACAAGTCTATTGTCTTGATATCACTCACAAGACCGGAGAACGACTCTTGATGTTGTACTCTTAACATGAGTTTGTGTTGAAATGATGTCAAGCTGTTTGATTTTCTTTTGGTGATGTTTGTCAAAGAAGTTTTGATAAACTTCCTTTCAACTTGGTCTCTTCTTCTTTTTTCGGGATGTACTGTAAAATCAGTAATAATTTATTTAACTCAATTCTTATTTCTTTGATTCTTAAGGATAGTTAAAAAAAGTTTGTTTTTTGTTTCAATTGAAAAAAAATGTTCACAATATTATCGAACATAAAAACTTAAAATTTTAAAATCATTATTTTTAAAAATAGTTAAAAATACTTGAAAATTGACTTAAATGTTTTTTAAAATAAACAAACTCTACGATTTGCTCCTATGCCTGTTGTTATCATTATAGGAAACTCTTCTAGGTTGCAGCTAAAGGATGCCTGGTAACTTAAATATTTTTAGGGTTTTCTAATATGGATCAAGTTAGGTGACCTATATGATCTTCCGCTCTCAAGACATGCATGAAACTCAATAAAGTACAAGGCTTTTAGTTACCACTGTTCAGAGGTTGACAGTAAGGTGCAGGGATGGAGAACTCATCAGGTTGGCAGATTTACACACAAAACAAATGCATATAAATGGCTAAATCATGATAAGGATGGTACTTATAATTCAAATTACATCAGTATGCCAATAGGGTGATAGCTATCAGTCATTAATTAACTTGAATTTAACCTGAATACGCATTCAAGCATAAACACAGAAAAGACAGAAATGGAATCTGAACAAATGATAACAAAAGAGCTTATAATAAATCATGAGCAAAATGAGAAGCTGACAATAGTATGGTCTACAAGTCCCCGAAGTCGAACCTTTTCCATAAAATAAGTCTTAGGCTTTATAGCCTTTACAAAATATACATATCCTGAAAACTTGGATCTGTTTTTACAAAAAATAAACAAAATAATAGTTTTTTGCAAATTAGGTTAAAAAACCCTAATTAACTACTTGTCTAACTAACTGAAGAATTAGTTCACTGTATGAACCTTCAGATAACTAAGGTAGCTACTGGAAATCACTACTACTGCCCCTCTGCTAGTTAATTCATTGTTTTCTTTTGACAGTTAGGTGTTGGTGACCTTTTCCACTTGTTATGTCATAGTAAAACTAAAATAGACCTTTCCTAATGCTTTCTTCTGCGTCTTTCACCTTTAGACTTTGTCCCTGAGCCATCTATATTCGCCCAAAACTAGTCCTGCGAGCCAAAATTCAATTTTAAGCCTTTGTTTGCTTTCGGTGGTTAAGAGTCCAGACTATCGAAACTGTTAGCTGCCGAAAGTGGCGCTTTTGGTGGCTAATGAACTGCCCCAACGTCCGCCTAAGCCACCGAAAGCGTTGTTTTCCAAAATTTATTAGGTTTCTTCAAAAATGCCCTTTTAGGTCTATCTGCTCAGCTTTCTTTTTCAGCAAGCTCTGTGTTAGGAGGGTTAACAATAACATGGCTATTTTCTGGAGGCTGAAGGCTAACTGCAGCTTCATCTAGGGTTTCCAATGTGGGGTGGCTGCTGGGGTTTGCCTTGGCCTCCTTTAGCTGCAGTCTTTGGGGCCTAATCATCCTGTACAATCTAGTATTGTCCTTTAGGTACCTTGTATTCAGTCTCTTTAAGAAAATATATCTTTCTCTCTGCTCTAGGTAAGACTTATGTAGCAGCTTGTTCGTGCTGGTCAATGCAGCATTATTTTTCTTTATTTCCCTTTCCAAAATCTCCATCTCATAAATTTGCCTCAGTAATTGATTTATCCTTTGAGTTTTTAGGCTTGTTGGAGGAAGCCTTCTCTGTTGGTTCCTCTTGCTCCTTTGGTGTGGGGGATGGTAGTTCTTTAGTCACTGCTACAATATGCAGAGCTAGGTCTGAACCTTCCTCTTGATCCTCTTCAGAATCTAAGTAGGGTAGATTCAAAATATTTTCATTGTGTGTTTCAACCTCATGGCCCTTCTCACTAAATTCCAAGTTCCTTTTTATCTTCTTGGCCTTGGAAGAGGAGGGAGTTTGTTCTACTGCTACTGGGAATATTGCCCTCCTCTTTCTTCTCCCACTCCTTGGTGTGCTAGACTTTTTGGCAAGAGACTTCCCCTTCTCTTTTGGCTGAAGGCCTATCTCAAATCCATTCCAAAACAAGAAATAAGGCCATGCCATATTCCTTCTTTTCAGCAAATCTTGGATCAACATTTGGATAAGGCCATGGCGGGACAGTCTTCCAGCAATCTTGGTTGGCTGGGATTTTACTTGGTGTGCCATCTTTCCCAGACTTTTGTGTAAGTAAAAGGGAAAATTTAGTGGGCTTTTACCTGTGAAGTGGTTCATTAACTTGAAATGGTAGATCATGGCTCTGTTATATCTTCCTTCACATGTTAGGTAAACCACAATGGCCTTCAGCAGTTCTTGCCACCTCTCTTCTAAACAGGATGATGGCACACTCTTCTTCCACACCACTCCTATATGCTCAGGCTTTAGGTAAGACCTGAACTCTACATCTTTTGGTATGGTGGTATTGAACCATTTTTCTCCTGTGCCAGGGAGTTTAGTCACCTCAATGATTAGGGTTTCATCTATGTGAAATTCCTCTTTACCTATGACCGCCTTTAAACCATCAAATGAGATGGCAAATGCCTCAACCACCTGCTAATGGGAACCTTGTATCTTCTCACAAAACCTATAGCAGCCAGCATCTTGGAAGAGTTTACAAACCTCTGGATGTGCTTCCAAATAGCTGATATCTCCCAACTCCTTCCTGAGAGTAGGTCCCCCATTCTTCATCTCGATGAATTCCACTCCTGGGTACCTGCAAAAATTATTCTAAGCTCTTTGTGACAGTGTGTTAGCAGGCTCTTTTCTCAGAGATGGTTTCCTGGTGGAGAGGAGCGCTAAGATCAAAAGTGAAATGTGCTAGAGCTTTTGGCACTGATTATGAGGGTTTGTGCTGTCATAATGGATGCTGAGATCATAAGGTGATGGTAGCAGTTGATCTTCTCGATTTCCTTTGCCCAGCAATCATTTTACAAATCATCCTAGGTACTCGGTGAGCTTTCTGCTGTTCTTTTGGACAGGTGGAAGAAAACTGAGGGTTTCCAATCCTATCAGTTCTATAACGACCTCCTTCACTTATTTCCACACGCAGTTATGCAGGCTCAAGTCATTTCGGTGGTTTATCACGCCCTAAACTGATTTTTTATCTTGTTGACGGGGTTTGATTTGACTATTTTCCAACCGTTTCCATATTCTACCTTTTCGGTGGTTAATAGCCTTCGGAAGTTTGTCTGCTAGCCGTCAAAAAGATGGCTTTCGGTGGCTAATGAAGTGATATCCCTTTTTCCTAAGCCACTAAAACCATTATCCCAGTGTCGCAGTGAAACCCAGCTTTCAGCGGATAGTGGCCTTGCCGAAAAACCCTTTTAACCACCGAAAACTCGTCCTTCCGGTGGCTAATGAAATGCCTGAGCTTTCGCGTAAGCCACCAAAAGCGCTTTTTCCCCGATGCTTGCTTTTCTGCTTTCGGTGGTTAAAATATGCTTTGAAATGTTCGATAAGTTACCGAAAGCATCACCTTTCGGTGGCTAATGAGGTGTCCAGCGTCTTGCCTAAGTCACCGAAAGTGCCTTTACTAATGTCGCTTTCTTCCTGCTTTCGGCGGTTAACACCCTTCTTGGTCTTCTCCCTAAGCTACCGAAAGCAACACTTTTTGATGGCTAATGAGTCATTTGCAGTCTCGCCTAAGCCACCGAAAGTGTTTTTTGCATTTTACTTGCTCGAGCCGCTTTCGGTGGTTTACCTTTATCCTACGTTAAACAATTTAGCTGCCAAAACATAGCTTTTCGGTGGCTAATGAGCTATTAAGAACCTTACCTAATCCACCGAAAGCTATAACTTCCAAATTTTTCATCCATATCAAGAACAAAGACTTTCAATTTGTTAGTCATCCTCAAAACTTTCATTACATAAATCAAATTCTTCATACTATCAAAATAAATTTATTTTGGGAGATAACACCTATAGTATTATAAAACTTGCAAACTTAAAATTATAATTTTTTTTTTATTAATTATCAAATACTTGAAAATATGCATTAGCAATTAATCCTTGCTATATATATAACCTTGCACATAAACCAAATCTCATTTTCAACACTAAAATAAGTTCAAATATGTATAACATCCATAAAATATGCTTTCTTAATTTAAAATTAAAATGTATTTGGATAACTATATGCAATTACAATTATAATGTAGTGGATAACTATATACCATTACAATTATAATACTTTTTTTTTTGTTAATAAGCAGAGGACTTCATATTACTGATGGTACAAAAAGTTACAAAAAAGTTACATTCAAGCTCAGCCATCTATGGGGATGCTGGGCCAAGTGAAGCTTTGCTACTGAAAATATTCCCCGGCCACCTTAAGCTACGTATTCTATATTCTGTAGAGAAGGAGAGCCAAAGCCCTTGAGCATGCAGGTAGAGCTCATGAGAATTAGAACTAAAGCAAACTACCAAAAAAAAGCAGGGAATTTACAACAAAACCATCGGGACTGATAAGCTCGGGTTCACTAAAAAGAAGTAAAAACAGAGAATGACAACGTATCTCATTACCCAAGTAAAATTCATCCAAATCTGGACCTGGCCGCCCCACCTCCCCATGGCGTTGGGTTCGCTGGTGATTGAGGATGCATTGCGGGGTATTCTCCAATTTTGCCCTGCAGATCATTAGCCAGCGACTCCAACATGTGGAAGCTAGCAGCAGCCTATTGCTGGCCTTTCCTGATGCTCATCAACGCTTCTTTAATACTCCTGGCCAGGTGGAGGTTGGCTTGGATTTCCCTCGCCGGAAGGATATGCCCCGTCCAAAATGGGATTTCTATGAGCGGTATACCCTGGTGAGTCTCGTACTCCTCAATTAGCTCCATCTCTTTGATAGCTTTTAATGCTTCCACCCTCGCCAAAATCTCTGCCATGTATTGGGATCCCCAATTTAACGACAAAGGGGCTGCGCCATTCTCAGCCGAGGAGGAACCTCTGGCTGAACCCACCATTAGGGAAGTGCTAACACTTTGGTCACTTCTACACCTCCCTTGGTGATACCTACTAAATAGTGAAACTTTGATCCAAATAACCCCAAGAAGACAGACAGGGGTTTGAAAAATCTTGGCGTAGATTGTCTTCTCCCCTTCCTCTTGTCTATAAATAGTTGGCCTGATGTGCTTGGCCGAAGAGCTATGAATTCTCTTCTTTCTCCCCTGTTTCCGATTTGGGCCGTGAGAAAGAGCTGTCTTGCGGTGATTAATTCTTTTGCACCTTCTCCCATCCCTAGAAATGTGTGAGAGATTATCCCTTGTATCCATATTTAATGGCCTTTTGGTGCTCCTCCAGATGATGAGATCATAAGCAGTACCCATGATTCAATTCTCCCCACCAGTTAAGCATACAGAACCATCCTTCGGAGATGCATGCCTCACGCAGGTTTGACTAGATCTGCCTTTAAAGACATGAACCTGAGCCCTGATCTGCCAGCGCTATGGACTCTAGCCTTCCATCTTCGTCATCTCATTCATTCACATGCTCGGCAGCTGTACTGCCTCTACCATCCGATCGCATGAGATTAGTGCAAAGTGGATGAGCTATCACCTTGACATGCCTCTGTCCTGACCGTAAGGAATGGCTGTTAACGTCTGCATGTCGGGTCATGTGGCTTTCCATCAAGGAGCCCGAACGAGTGGAACTACCGCGTGCTGAGGGGAAGATTGCATGAGATGAGGCATGAGATCTAAATATCGTCCATCTGTCATGTCTCTGGGAGAGAACCTAGTCGGTCCCACCAGAATCACCATCTGCAGCCTCTTCACACTTCTCCCATAATCGCCTATTCAATTTGTCCGAGCTGATTTTAGCATGGAAAGAACCTGCCTTGCCCACCCCTTCGTTTGTAAGGATGTCCGCTACCTTATTCCCAGACTTTTTGATGTGGGAGAAGCTTAGGGCAGGAGTGTTACTGAGTCTTTCCCTAAGCATCAAGAGCCAGCCTTCCCACCTCCAATTGCGAGAAACCTAGTTTATGGTCGCCCCATGCATGATTCTCCGCACGAGGTTGATTATTACCATTGAGTCTCCCTCGACTATCAGCGGTGCTCTCTGGTTCTGAATCGCCCATGTGACACCATTTATCAATCCGTCCAGCTCTGCCAGATTATTAGTACCTCAACCAAGGCTTCCCCAGTAGAGACTAAGAATTCTACCATGGGAGTCCCTAATTAATACCCCATAGCCAGCAAGGCCGAGATTTCCTTTGGTGGCCCCATCAAAATTCAATTTGAAAGCGCCCAATGGAGGTTTCTGCTAGAATTATGCATTGATCGTTTGTTGGGTCGAATTGCAGAGCCGCAAATTATTCTAAGGTATTTTCTTTATTCCCCAATTCTAAAGAATTTGTTTTTCTGTAGAGTCTGCTTCAAGGTCTTCTGTTGACCAAGGTGTGAGTGTTATGGTTTCCTTAATGTGAGCTCCTAGAATTTCCCACAATTCTTCCGTTATGCATTTCCTATTTTCAAAAAAAAATTGGTTACGGGTTTTCCATATTTCCCAAACCACAAATCCTGGGTACAGTTCCCAGATTATGTTTAGAATTATTTTTTTGAATCTATTTCTGGGCCATTGAGCTATTGTAAGATCTGGTCTTCCTTCTTTCCTAGCGTTGTTTTTGAACATCCTACTTCCTTTGTCCTAGATCTCAGAGGCTACCGAGCATTCATCAAGCAAGTGATTTATAGTTTCATTGTTTTTTTCGCATAAACTGCATCGCGAAGGGCCAGCTAGACCACATTTATGAATATTATCCCAGGTGAGGATCCTTGTTTTTATAACCAGCCAACAAAAAGCGGTTGTTTTGGGCCACCAATTCCCTCTCCAAATTTTTGTCCATTTCTCTTCTTTTTCCTGTTTGTGATTTTCGTTCATAATTCCTATAGCCTCCTTAATGTTGAACCATCCCAGGTTGGAGTACCCCCATCTGATTTTATCCTACCCTTTGTGCCAAGGTATCCTTCTGGAGCATAGGTCGTTATAGAAGTTGTCAATATCTTCCGATGGTGTTAGACTTTGCCACCATTCTTTGCTTTTCCATGTCCTAAAAACCCTGTCCGGAGAGTCCAAGTCCCAAAATTCATTCACAGATTAAAGCTGGTGGAGTTGGGGGTGAGATATCATAATCAGGATATCTGCTCGAGTCTCTATGCTCGGCTCCTGGTTCCATGCCTCACTGACGAATTTGGCTGAATTCCCATCTCTAACCTCCCAAAAGTTATGTCTTTGGATGAGATCTCTGTTTTCCTAAGTCACTTTTCAAATGCTGGACCCCGGTAAGTTCTTTCCATATCTTATGAGCATTTGTTTAGGCCATTGTTGGGCATATTTAGCATGCCATAGCTTCACCCACTGTTCGTCCTCATAAGGTATGCATTTCCACCAAATTTTTGCTCCCATGGTTTTGTTGGAATCTAAAGCGTCTCGAAGTCCCAGGCCACCCTCATTTTTGGGCCTGCATACTGTTTTCCAATCAACTAGTGCCCACTTTCTGTGATAGTCATCCCTTCCCTAAAGAAAGTTCCTAATTTGCTTTATCACTGATTTTGGGGCTGCCAGGACTGAGAAAAGGTACAAAGGCATCGCCTGCAGGACAGATTTCACCAAAATGAGTCTGTTGGGGAAATTAAGGGCTCTGAATGTCCATAGGTTCCGTTTCTGTTTGATTTTGTCCAGAAGGTCCTTCCACAAGATCTGTTTTATGGTCGACTCTGCCAGCAGAGCTCCTAAGTATTTGGAAGGCAGCCTGCCCTCTGAGAAGCCTAGAATTCTTAAAATATTCCTTCTCGTTATTTTTGGGGTATTAAATAAGTACACTTGAGATTTGGTCATGTTGATTTCTAAGCCACTTGCCTCGAAGAAGGTATCTAGCCCCTCCTTGATTCCACGGGCCTCACGGACTGTTGATGGTCCCATGAGCATGGTGTCATAGACAAACTGTTGGTGAGTTTGTGGTTCTACATCTTCCGTGATTATCAGACCTTCAATCTTGTTTTCCATACAGAGGATCTTGAGCATTCTGCCCAGACCTTCAGCAACTATGATGAACAAAAAGGGGGATAATGGGTCACCTTGTCTGATACCTCGAGAGCTCTGGAAGGGCGTAGCGGGAGAACCATTAACCAAGATATAGAAGAAAGCTGTGGAATCTAGGATCATAACCCATCAGGTCCATTGATCTGAGAATCTGAACGCCCTTAGCATACGTACTAAGAAATCCCAATTTAGTTTATCATAAGCCTTAGACAAGTCTAATTTAAGAAGCATACCCGGGATTTTCCCGATTTTGACCGAGTGGATAGTTTCATGAATGAGGATGATACCATCCAAAATCTGTCTACCTTCCACAAACCCTGCTTGTTCTGGGGAGATAATAAGGGGCAGCAGCGAGCGAAGGTGATTAGCAATGGTTTTGGAAATAATTTTGTAAATGACATTGCAAAGAGCTATCGGTCTTAGCTTCCCTGGGTCTTCCGTCCCCGTCTCTTTGGGTATGAGCGTCAGGAAATTCGCATTTAGCACTTTCAAGGATATTTCCTGGTTTTCTCGAGTCCTCTATGATCACCCATACCTCCTCTTTCAACCAATCCCAGCAAGCATGGAAGAAATTAGTAGTGAATCCATCTGGGCCTGTTGCTTTATCTTTCGCCATTTTCTTAACCTCTTCCTTGACTTTCTCCATGTCAATAGGTTTCATCAAGAGAATATTGTGTTCTTCCATAATAATCTGAGGAATATGCCTAATTACTTCTCTTTGGGAGGTTGCTCTGTCTTTGTCGGGTTCCTCCAATACGGTAGAGAAAAAGGAATTCACTATCCTTTCTAGCTCTTCCTGTTTTTCCACCACATGGCCTTCTTCCATTTGTATTCTTGTCAGTCGGTTGTTTTGCCTATGATGAATAGTCGATTTGTGAAAAAAACTAGTGTTTCATTCTCCTTCCTGAAGCCATTTCACTCTGGCTTTCTGACTCCAATATAACTCCTCTTGTTGTTCCCACTAGCTGAATTCCTAAATCAGCATTCGTTCCTTCTCTCTGATCTTAGACGTGAAACCAAACTGCATGCCCTGATTTTGGACCTCTTTGATTTTACAATCAATCTCCTTTTTCGCCTGGAAAATATTGCCAAACTTTTCTTTATTCCATTTTTTAATGCTAGTTTTAAGGATTTTTAACTTTTGTTGTAATTGGTACATCTTAGTTCCTCTGATGATTGGAATTTCTTCCCACCATTCCTTCAGTTTTTCTTGGAATTCCAGTTGAAGCAACCAAAACTTCTCGAATCTGAAGGGTCTGCGAAGGTTAGGGTCCGCATTTTCCCATTCTATCTTGATAGGCCAGTGGTCAAATCTGGCAAAGGGGAGTACAGACACTTGCAGTTCTCCCCCATTCATTATAATTGACTCCGAAACCAAAAAACGATCAAGCCTACATGCTATGCCCCGATCACCTATTATTTTATTGTTCCAAGTAAAATTGTAGTTAGTAGTTCTGACATCAACCAGGTTGAGGTTATCAATCACTTCATTGAACATTTCAGATATAGGGTTTATCTTACGGATCCCCCCTTTCTTTTCCTCCAGACTTCTGATCAAGTTGAAGTCTCCCCCTATAATCCAGGGTTTGTCTTCTGACAGAGAATGAAGCATCCCCAAAGAGTCTAAAAACTGCACTTTCTGTTCCGCCCTAGGAGGACCATACACATTGGTTAGGAAACCCCTAATGTTTGTCCCTATGATGTGAAAATCAACTGATAGGGAGTGCTAAGTTGTCGTGAAGTTGTAGAGGTGGACCTCCCTTGGGTTCCCTAAAATACCAATTCCTCCTGCCGCTTTGATAGCGTCCATAGCTACCACCTCACATCCTTTCCAATTTTTTCCTCCTATACTTCTTAAGTCTGACTCCGAGCATTGTGTTTCCTGCAGAAACACCACACCTGGCTTCTCCAATTCTATATTTCTCCTTAGAAGATGAGTCTTCAGGGTACTTATACAACCTCTAATGTTCTAGAATGTGATCAACATTCGTAACCTATATATTAGTGGGGCATAGGGTTGCATCGATGGTTGGATACTTCCCAGAAGTCACCAATTAGGCTCCAATCATTTGGATTCTTTGTACATTACTATGTCTTCCTCGGGTTTCTTTCTTAGCTTTTTTCTTTCCTTCTGGGTCCTTCATTGATTCCGCTGAGACCCCAGAGATTTCATTGCTTTTTCTTTAATTATCGCTTTTTCCAACAAGGCGATTTGTTGCAGGACAATCCTCTTCGGTTCCTTATCTGAGCACGCTGACTCTAGCCCTACCATATCTAAGCCTCCTAAATCCATATCTTCATCTCCTGTCCTCTGAGTATTACTAGTATCTTCTTTTAATGTTTTATTTTCTTCTTGGACCTAGCTCCTAGGGTTAGGATCTCTTCCTTGGGAAGGTTTGAGCATATCCTGTGAATCTCTAACCTTAGATTCATCCGCTTATTTTGGCTTCTCGGGTTGAGAATGGATACTAGTTAAAATGACACGATTCCTTACTTCTTGAGGTTCTTGAAGAATTTCATACATGTTTTGAGTTTGGATCTTCTTGACGGTTTCAGGTCCCTCGGATTTCTTGGCTGCGCTCTTCTTGTTTTGAACCTTTATGAATCCCCCCGCTTCTTGATTTTCTTGTTCTCTCATTCCCCCTGGTCTCTTGTTCTATGGGCAGTGTCTAAATAGGTGGTTGTGTTCACGTCATCTTCTACATCTAAACAGGAGTTGTTCATAATCTATTGCTTGGAACCGGTCTTCGTCCTCCCATGTCAGATCTATTCCATCAGGGAGATCTTTGGAGATGTCAAGGTAGATACAGATCCTAGCATAAGAAGTGTATCTTCTTTACCTGGTTTGTTCTGAAACTTTAACAAAGTTCCCCAACATATTCCCAATCTCGGTCAGAATGTCTTCTGCCTAGTACTCTGTAGGGAGAGAGTACATTCTGATCCAAACCGGTGTAATTGTAAGGTTCTCATTGTCTGCGTTAAATATTTCTCTCCGTGGTCTCAAGAAAAGACCCACTGAGTTATAGAAGTATGGTCCACTTTCCCGAATCCTGTTTCTGTCCTCCTCGTTAAAGAAGATTACAGTGAAGAATCCTTTCACTCCTAGTTGTAGGTCGTAGTGGCCCTGAGGTTTCCATGTGGTATTAATCCACCATGTTGAGGTCTTCTTCGAGGGCCAGATCCCTATGAATTTCCCTATGAGAGCTCGCTCCTTCATGTAAGTGATGTCATCTCTGATTCTAGTCGATTTAATTTGTAACTTGGGAATAGTCTTTGATTTTGGCAAACATTGTCCATTTCTTCTATTCCCTTCCTTTGCCAATCTTTCTTTGATTGTTTCACTTGTGACTTCTCCTGGTTCCCCTAATTGGGAGTCAGAGAATGGCCTTTTGCCCTTTTCCTTCTCTACTTCCATGTCCACGCTCTGAACAGGGGAAAGTGTTCCCCCGTTCACAGGATCACCCATCCAAGGACCAGAATAGCTCGTCTTTGGACCAGACCAGCGATTCTGACCTAGCTTTCTGGTATTCTCTTGTTGAAACCGCCGTAAATTCTTCCTTCCTTATAGAACGCCATGATCACCGCCCTTGGCTCTCATCCTCATTACAATTATAATACTAAAAATGCATCTAAACCTTTTTTAAAAGGGTGTGACAATTGATGATCTCTAATCTCGTTAAAAAGGAGATATACATTGTGATTAAGGAAAATATAAATTGTAAATAATGCTTAGAAAGAAAAATATCAATATATAAAATTTGAAATGGCTCTAAAGAACTCGAGCAAGTAAAAATAAATAAAAGAACTAAAAGAAGCATCTATTAACACCAATGGACTTTATGAAGAAGCAACTAACTAACAGTTATGGAATTGTACAAGCATCTTTTTAATAGAGTAACACAAGCCTTTATGTATAATTGTTTTTTCACATATATTTGGCTTGTACGTTAATGATAATAAACCATATGGTCCTCAAAAGGTCTCACAAAGTTCATGTCCATCATTTATATTTTAGAAGAAAGAGTTTAATTTGGTAAATTTCTTTCTATGGAAATGTAAAATAAATATTGATTATTAACATAATTAATATAAAAATTATTAATAAAAATAATTTATATATAATATAATGATACAAAATATATATACAAACTAAATAAAGATTAGTTTATATTTTAATTGTTTTGTGAAACATAATTTGATATAAATAATTCATCCTTACGCTTATTATCAAACAAATTTAATTTTAGCAAAAATCTTTTGTTGATCTAAATTTTAAAATACTCATTACAATTTGTAAATTTTCTCAATGTCAATAAAAAAAGATTTTATTTATCTTATTTAAAAAACGTGAAACATAAACAAACAAAACAAGTGGAATAAGCAACAAAGTTGCTTAGTACCTGCCTCCTAAGAAGAGATTGAAAATATATAGCAATAGGATAATTTTGTTATAAAAT
>LPNX010269610.1:0-21475 GCA_001517045.1 Pseudotsuga menziesii | reverse complement strand
TTTCTTAAGAAAAGCACAATTTCAAAAAGATGTAATATAAGTATTATAATATATCACTTAAATTTAATGATTCATAGGTTTTCTCTCACATATATTTTCTTGACACACTCTAATATAATAAGCATTTAATATACATACAAATAAATAAATTATTTGAACAATAAGCTTTAAAAGTCATAAGAGTCATAACATTCAGTTGATTATTGTTTATAAAAAACATTTCATAACTGCTTAGTGAGAAGAAAAATTAGGCATTCCATTTGAATTGAGCAACACCATTAGCTTACAAAAGGATGGGATGGAAAAGTACAATACAATGGAGTTTAAATTTAACAAGATATGCTACTTATGGATGATATCTCCACCAATGATGATAGCTAGAAGAACATCTCATTGATTGATATTCTATTTTTCATTATTTTTTTATTTGATAAAACTAATTTCCACTTGGCCTATGCGACCCCAAAATATCAAGATTATCATTTCCAATAATGACAATGATATGAAATGGAAATCCTTATGGAGGGTATGGACAAGAGTGTATAGGAGACACAAACAACTTGCATACCCTATCTACAACACTAAGTATCAAGGACTCCCAACAACACAAAGTTTTCAAACACTCCAACAACCATCACAAATACAATTGGACAAAAAATTAGTTTCTAGACATCTCTTTGCTAGGATTGAATTAACATCACATTTTCAAGTTAAATGAAACCTTTAGAGCTTACGGATATGGGTAAGAGGATTATTGATGTTGAACGCAACATTACTATTGTCGTCACAAAGATACAACCATAGGAGACATAGAATAGTATAAGAAGGTGAGAGCCTTTTTCATTCACAAATGTGGGTGAAGGGCAGTGCAACTCTCCATTTGACTCTCGATAACAACTACCAAAAGAACTTAATCTTAGAATGTGGAAGAACATGAAGATGCCAACAATGCATCGCACTCATGTGTATTCCATTCATTAGTTAAGCTAGGGATGAGAAATCCAAGCCAATTAGTAATGCCATCTATCATACGACATCAAACCCTTCAAATATAAGGTACTATGTGATGTTTACCCACTTGATTCATGTGATATTTTTTCTTTGAAAACCAAATATGTGAGAGAATTATGTTCTTTATGAGTATAGGACTTATACTATTATAATTTCTCTAGGATATTAGCTTTATATGATACTAGAGGTATCCCTAGCTACCATGGTATCTCTAATCATTGCCAAGCAATACATGAAGGGCCATAAACATAATTTGTAGAGGAATATTCATGTAATGGTTGAGCTTGCAATCTTGAAGAAAAGTGAGGGCTTGGCTCATTGTAATTTCACTATAAATATTGAAGCGAGAATTGACCACTAATGTGCTCAATGAAATATGCCTGAAAATATATTCGGATTCTGGAAATAATGTTTAGACCATCCTTGTACTACCCATGGATTAGACCCCCTAAATGTATGATGTAAATATTGGTATGCAAATTCCTATATGGCAGAACAAATGTATAATTTTGACTCTATTTAATAAAACTATATATAACTCATTTCGACAGTGGCCAAACGCTAAAGATGTGGGGGACATGTGAATTCACCAAGGGAAGGTAAGGGGGTTATAGATGGCCTAGGGGTTTTAATCTAACCCTATTACACATTGAGTAGCTTAAGGAAGACCCTCTATCCTAAGTTTAAGTTATAAACTATGTTTTAATCCCAAAACTTGTTTTAATTGCTAAGTGTTTTTAATGGAAAATTAGGTGGGGATTAATTATGTCTTTGACACATTGCTCTTGATGGGAAAGAGTTCCCATGCAAAGTGGTCATGAATCACAGTGGTGTGTAGTAGGGCTTTCACCCTAGCTACAGGCAGGAACAGCTCCCTTACGTCTATAAGACGGAAGGGTAGGGTTCCTGTTGGTTGGGAGAGAACCTGCAAGACAAGGTTAGGGCCAAGCTAGGAAACCCTACATGAAAGAGTTAGAAATCAAATATGGCTGCAAGAATGGAAGACCTACAACAAAGTATTAGCAAAGAATCCTGCAAACAAAATATGTTAGAAAACTACAATAAAAATGACATAAAACACAAGTATACCTTCTGTTTGGCTGGAAATGGGCCACCATGCCCTAGATTTGGAAGCACCTCTCTCTCTTTGGGATGGAAGCTTGGCTTGTGGAGCAATGGAGGAGAGGGAGGGTGAATGGCTTGAGAGGTAAAGGGTCTCAAGGCACTCACATGAGAAGCATAACGATAGGGAGAGAAGGAGTGTTTTAAGAGTGACCCCAACCCCTCTATTTATACTTTTTCTTTGATATTTAGGGTTTTAAGCCCCTGGTTAGGGCTTTAGCCCCTGGTTAGGGCTTTAGCCCCTTTTTGGGATTTAAGCCCCTTTCACCCAATTCTTAGCTCCTTTGGGGGTTTTAAGCTCCTTTGAGGGCTTTTAGCCCCTTTTTGGAGGTTTTAGCCCCTATGAGAGATATTTTGGCTCTTTTTAGGGGATTTTAAGCCCTTTTTCATATTTTTGAGCCTTAGCAAGGGTGGGGGGGTCGAATGAGGGTTGTACATAGATGTCTTTGGGTGGTGTAGGTCATGTAGAGATCCTTGAGGGATTTTTTGGGTTAACAGATTTCCCCCAGATGTGTGAGGGCAAGAGCTCATCGTATGGTCGACGGACATCATAGGATTTTCTGGGAAGAGGTGGTGCTTCTTAGGCTGGGGCATGGTGGCTTTTGGTTTTTGTATTAATATGGTTCCCATCAATGGGTGAGATACAAATAATGTGTGACATGTATATGGATGAGGCAAGCATCCCCATGCTCATAATGATGTCAAAAGAATAATGTGATCTAAGATCTATAATACAAGAGTCGATCATGTACAATTGTTGTTACAATAGTGGTTGCCTCAATGAGAGGCTGAATACAATACTGATATGAAGAATTGCTACATTGGACCCATGGCATTCTCATGGAATGCTATATCTTCATGACTGATGGTCTGCTGGATCTGGAATGGTACATAGTTTACTGATGGAGAGCCAGAGTCTTTGTGGTACAAATATGTTGCATCAATCATAAATCTATATAAAAGCACTTATGGGGCTTCTGAACACTGTCTCCAACGCAACCTGAAAATCACAAGGGACATGAACCTGTTTGGGTCCCTCAAATAGACTCATCAATGTGCTAGAGTCAGGTGGCATCCGGGGTCTTTGACCAAATACTACACGGACCAATACCCTGTACAAATCTCAATGGTGCGATGATGTAGCTGGAGTCGAGCATGTGAGAAATAACCATCCCGAGAGGCACTAAGGACTCCTCTTAAGTGGTCCAAGGAACTCATCAATGAGGTTAATGAAACCAAGATAGAGGGACCTCTGGGTCTATCCTCTAGAATACATGTGTTGTCGTCGACAGAGGGAGACCTGCAACTAGTCAAGGCAATGATGTTTCCTTGACCAGAAGTGCAAGGGAGATAACCAAAATATGTGAGGCAATCTGAGGACTGACCGACTAAATGGGGGGGGTGAGGTGGAATAGGTGCAGGGAATCATGGGGGACTCAAAAATCCTTTGTTCATAGTATGACAACAGGGCAGACCAAGCACCAAATGACACTGACTCATGGGAAAGGGATCATAGTTGTAATACCAGGAATGTAAGTGCAGATGGGAAATCCTTGGGGGAGGTAGACACTTTTGGTATTGAAGGAATCCAAGGAAGACACATCGCAGAGTACTCTGAACAAAGGCGACCCAAAGTGTGAATGATGTTGAACTGTTATATGTGGGGTGGTGTCAAGGGACACCATTTTGGTACGATCTCGTGGATTTTTGGCGAGCCCGAGAAAGTGGATGCTCGTCGATGCTTTCAATTTTAGAGAGTCTGAAAGCATGAAGAAGACTCCAGTGGGGGATCTTTTTCGTTGATAGTCTCCTATGCCCGAAAAAGGTTAAAAGTGTACATAGGAGAGCTCATCCATCCTTTAGGGGATGAGAGACTTCTTTACCGTTGGTAGTCCAATTAGGCCAGAAAAGGTTAAACGTATACTGATTGAACGGTCATTCGGATACTTTTATGAGCATGAACGAGACCAAGTTTGCTCGGTGATCTTTTCTTGATGGGAAGGTTGGAAAAGAGCTTAACAACAACCCATGGTGAGATTTTTTGTGAAGTTCGACCCCTCTACCCGAGGAAGCATTAAAGGATTCAGAGGGGAACGATCTTGCTTGAATGTGCCAAGGTGGTCCTTTTCTGGTGGTGGTCTACATAGTCCGCAAAAGGAGATAAATGAGACGATGTAGACGCCTTTTCCTATACTTTAACGAGTGGGAAAGGAAGCAGTGGCGCTCGGTAATATTTTCATTATTTTAGGAGTCATAAAAGAGCTTAAAAGAAACTCTGGTGTGGTCAACCGATCGAGGGGGCACTGATGGTGCCCCCATGTTGGGACAATGGACAGTGGTCCAAAATTCATCCGTGCAATATGGATGGAGCAAGTGGCTCTTAAGCATACCAATACATGCATGGGATAGATAGTCGTAGAGGCACGCGAGTCAGTGCGGCAGAGGCACACAAACCAAGGTGGCTCTTGGACAAAGGTCTGGAGAGTCGTGTGTGAGTTGTGGTGGACAAACTTGACCACATATGGTGTGAGTGCAAGTCTGGAGGCAGTCGTATGCCAAATGCATGCAAAAGAAATGATCCGCCCTTTGGGTGATGGTCTAGAAACTCACGTAAGGTGCGGTGGACGGATTAGGCAGCTATATACTGAAATGAAATGATGTTCCTTCTGGGGAGATGATCCGAGAACCCGCATGAGTGGCGGTAGGCAAGTGTGATGCAAGTACAGGTCCGAAGACACTTACATCACAATGATGTGGCTCGTAAATCGAGGTAACTTCTGAGAAGTGGTCCCGAAACTTACTTGTTAAACATGAGACAATGGTATCATTAGAAGATATAAATTTGAGCCCGGAGGTGTGAGGGGTGTCTCGAACAGGCTTCGGGTGACTCTGAACTAGCAGCTAATGGTGCTGCCCCTAAATCGGGGGTTCTGATTTGTGGTAAAAACGTTGTAAAACAAAAAAGGAAAACCAAGCGACTCATTGGTGATGTTAAGCGTAAAATCTCTTGAGGTAGAGCCCGTTACAAGGGTTCTCTAAGAGTTGTCAATCAGAGTCAATCAAGGTGTAGGCCCCTTTTTCGAGGCAACGGTGGATGACGTATGGGTCGTACCACATTGACTCGAACTTGCCTTTGCCCAACTTGTCATTGGCTTGGTCATAAACTAGAACCATATCCCCTTCATTGAAGGTGCGAGGGTGGACATGGGAGTCATAATAGGCCTTTGACCGTGTTTTTGCTGCTTCGATGGCTTGGAGGGAAGCTCGACGGTCTTCTATGGTTTGCTCAAGTTGGAGGAGTCATTCTTCCAAAGGAGAAGTATCAAGGAGGATTTCTACTGTGAGAAAGAGGGATGGGATCTGGCACTCTATAGGGAGTACTGATTCAATGCTATGTACTAGGTGAAAAGGGGTGAAACCGATTGCGGTTTTTGTGGATGTGCGATAAGCCCATAGGGTGGAGAACAACATGTGATGCCAGTTGGTTTTGTGGTTTCCTACCATCCTTTGGAGCATTGTTTTAATGATTTTGTTTACTGCTTCAACTTGGTCGTTGCCCTAGGGGTACTAGGAAGATGAGTACTGGTGTTCAAATTTCAACATGGTTGAAAGCTCAGTCCAAACAGCGTCTTCAAAGTGTTTACCATGGTCTGAGACCAACTGTTTAGGAACACCAAATCGTGAAATAACATGGTTAAAGAAGAAACGTGTCATCGTTTCACTTTTGCAATCAAATGTGGGCATGGCCTCGGCCCACTTAGTGAAGTAATCAACTTCCATAATGATGTATTTATGACCGTTGGCTGAGTTAGGGTTGATTGTCATGAAGTTGATTGCCCATTTATAGAAGGGGCTGACTGTGACTACAGGGTGTAATGGTGCAGGGGGGGTTCTTGCCTTTGGGGCAAAGAGCTGACAGCTACGACAATGTTTGACTACCTCTATGCAATTAGCGAAGATAGAAGGCCAGAAGTAGCTGATTCATAGAATCTTTTGGGCGGTTGCCAGACCAGAAAGGTGGCCTCCGTAGGCTCCACTATGGCAGTCACTAAAAATTGTCTCAGCCTCGTCGCAGGTGAGGCAACGACACAGGATGGTATCAATGCCTCGATGATATAGAACATCTCTAATCAAAAGGTGGTGAACGGCTTGATGTCGGATGTGTCACTTGTCCTCGTGGTTTAAGTGAGCTGCAAACTTCTGTGTTCATAAATATAGGAGGATGTCCCCATGCCATGGGAATTTCGTGGACATGATGAATAGGAAATTATCAGGGAGGTCATCCTTGGGTGGTGGTGACGTGGTCAATGGGGGCAGATCTATCATTAGCGTGACCAGCGTGAGTGCCTTTGTGCTTTTTAGGTCAACGAACTCTAAGTCGAATTCTTGGAGGACGACTACCCATTTGGGTGTGTGGCCTTGTAGAAGGCGACGGATTAGTAGGTATTGCATTGGGTTGGAATTGGACAATACATGGGTATGGTTTGCACTAATGTAGTGGAGCAACTTCTGAGCCGAGAATACAACTGAAAGGTCCAATTTCTCCTCGGGTGAATATCGTAATGGGGGACCTGTCAGCCTCTGGCTAACGTAATAAATCACGTGCTCTTGGAGAGGATCTTCTTCTTGGACCAAGACTCCCACAATGGCATTCTCCGAGGCCGACACATAAAGAATGAAGTCTTGGGTGAAGTCTGGTGCCGAGAGTAATGGTGTAGAAGCCAAGGCTTGTTTGAGTGCATCAAACGATTCATGTGCTTGTTGATCCCAAACAAAGGGGATTTTTGTGTGGAGCAAGCGTATGAATCCATGGGATTTTGTTGTGTAATCTGGTACAAAGCGGTGAAGAAAATTGGCCTTGCCTTGGAGGATCTATAGTTGTTGGCGAGTTTTTTTGTCGGGGGGGAAGCAAGGATAGCTTAAACTTTGAGAGGGTCCACCATTATCCCTTTGTAGGATACGATGAACCTGAGTAGACGACCTGCTGGGACACAAAAAATGTACTTTAGGGGATTTAAGTGAATTTTGTACTTGTGTCAACGCAGAAAGACTTGCCGCAAGTCGTATATATGTTGCGCTCGCTTTGGTGATCGAGCAGTCAGGTCGTCTAAGTAGACCAGTATGATATGGATTAAATCATGAAAACAATATGTCGTGGCATGATGGAAGGTAGCTCCAGCATTCTTCAGACCGAAGGGCATAACTCGATATGCGAATGTGCCCCACGAGGTTGTGGATGCAGTCTTGTAACGATCTTCTTTTCAAATCTGGATTTGCTTGTATTCAGAAAACCCATCCATGAAGGAAAAGACCTCATGTACGGCACATGCATCGATGATCTGATCAATGAAAGGTGTTGGGAAGCTGTCTTTGGGACACACATAATTTAGATCGCAAAAGTCTGTGCAAATGTGGATGGTACCCTATTTTTTATTCACGGGAATAGGATTTGAAACCCAAGTGGTGTACATAATGGGGTAAATGAAGCCGGTTGTGCACAGCTTCTTTATTTTGGCTTTAACCATGGCAACTTTGGAGGGGTGGATGGGCCGTTGTTTTTGGCGTACAGGGGCTACATTGAGCCATGTGTCAATGTGGTGCTCCACAATGGATGGATCCAACCCAGGCAATTCAGTGTAGGACCAGGCAAAGATGTCGCAAAATTCTTGGAAGAGTGCTTTGTAGGAGGCTACTTCTTCCGAGGAGCAAGATGCCACTAGCATGATTTCTTCAACAACCTCAGTATTGGATGAGATGTTGATTTTGATGGTTGGCTAGATGTTAGCCATGTTCCCTTCTTCGAAGGCATCTGGTGTCGGGATGGGATTCTTGAACCAATCAACTTTCCCATGGATGAAATCTTTGGTTTCCACAGAAAATTGGTCAAACTGCAACACAATCTATTTAGGGAGGAAGAATGAGCGATGGTGCATGTCATCCCATGGGTATTCTGGGGCGGTTAAGGCTTTAAGTATCTCCTCATCGTTGCAGAAGCAACGAAGAGACAGGTCTGATGGATCATCAGTGATGGTGGAGACAAGAGGGTCTGTAGAACTGGACATCATGTAAATGGACATGGTGTCTGAAGAAGGAGGTGGGGGATAGAATTCTTCAATCAGAGTGATCTCAGAATCAAGGGCATGTTGTCGAAGGTTAGCTAGAGCTGTTTGAAACTCAGACAAGTCTTGGCAGTGGTGAGAATAGTGTCCATACAATCCACAGAGGGCACAAGCATGGTTTGTTCTCAACGACTTGTTTCTCACTATTGGCTCGCTTGGGAGTTCAACCACGGGGAGGTTTTTCGTTGTATCCATGGCATCCAAATGCGTGCAGATTATGGGAATCTCAAGGCAGTTTTGAGTTGGATAGCCCTGTTCTTCACAGATGGTGCAAGGCAGGATCTGTCGAAGTTTAGCAGTAGGTTTCTTGTTTTTCCCCTGGACCGTTTTGGGTGGGGTGGTGTGGGTGCGGGTGCGGTGGTCGATTTTTGCAAGCCGAGTGGAGGATGAGATTCAACCGCAATGGGTTGCACAGGGGTTAAGACTTCCTGGGGCATTGGGGGTTGGGCAGGTGGATTGAGGTACCACACGGGAATCGCCAATGTGAAATTGGTTAAGTTTAAGGAAGCCATTACTGGCTTACTCATGACACCTGGTAGGGGAAATAGGAAGGGAATTGTGTGGACTGGGAAGGATCCCAAATAACTCCCTGATGGTTGCATGTGGGGATGGGGTTGTGGTTGTGGTTGTGCATAATGTTGCGACTACAGATGATGTTGCTGTTGTTAATGATGTTGTGGTTGCGGTGGGTGTTTAGGTGCAGCAGTGCTGGATGAGAGTATGCACAAATCCGCAGTCTCATTTGGTGTCAGTGGTGGTGACACTAAAGGAAAGGAAGCCATCATGGTGGTATCGGCAAATAATCCAAGTCCCACATTCAACAATGGGAAGTTGGTATGTTGTCAACCATGGTGTGGGTCACAGGGATAACGTTGGCGGATGTGGTTGGCCCTTGCGTATCAATGGTGTTGATCGTAGGGATAACATTTGCTAGTGCAATTAGCCCTTGCGGATCGTGATAAGTTAGCTGGTCAACCGTCACGATTTTCCCTTCGTGAGGGAACATCATGAGACGGAAAACAGTTGATGCTACGGCTCTCATGGCGTACATATAACTTCTTCCGAGGATAAGGTTATAGTGCAACTGATCATTGACAACCTCTATGTCAATCAGTACTGTTTTCCCAGCTAATGTGATGGGAACGTGTGGGAGGATTCCTTGGGATTTAGTGGGGTGGTCATCATAACCCCGCAGGGTAGTAGAGGATGGTTGCAGAATTGGGGATCCAAGCTTCTACTAGACTAAGGTTGACATAACACACGTGTATGTCCCCTCGTCCACGATGCACCAGTGCACGAATAGATTCTAAATGGACACCAGGATTTGGAAGGCAATGGTTGATGACATCCGCAGTTCTCCATTCTCGGTGTCGAATATGATCAACTTGGATTCAGAGGGATCTACAGCACCGAGGGCGGCTAGTAAGGCTTTCCACTATGTTGGGAAAGTTTTAAGTACCTCTAGAGTGGACATAGCCATAGGTGTTTGGGCCAAGTCATCCACGTTGTTGTAGCTTACAGCAGCTCTAGCCGTGACGTTGTTGGAAACCCGCCGTATGGGGGGGCGCGGAGGAAAAGGGGGGAGATGAAGAGGTGTATTAGTTATTTTGGACGTGGATGCCATTGATGGGTCAGCGGGTTCAGTGCTATTTCCGTACTAATTTCTTCTAGTCTGTAAATTGACCTCTTTAGTTGTCATGGCTAGCAGGTGGTAAACACCTGTTTCTGCTGTCGAAGGTGCCCCCAAGGTGTTTGGATTGGGTTGGGGAGCAGGAGTAGTTGCTGCCATTCCTTGGACTGGAAATGGGTTTTGGAGGACCATGGGTGGAGGCCCTGGTGGTGTCGGGTTGGGTTGAGATGGGGCTGCCGTATTGGTAGCATGTTGAACCTCGTTGTGAATGGCCTTCTTAGCGCGACCCATGAAGGGATATTCGTGTGTATAGTGCCCATAGACCTCACACAACTTGCATGGATGATTTGTGCGCAATGGAGCATTGCGTTTAGGTGCGTTTGGTTGCTGAGGATTTTGGGCTAGTCAGTTTGCCCCGACATTGTTGGGAGGCTTAGGTTGTTGACCGCCTCCCTACGGTTGATTGTTGCCTTGGTTCTGGGATCAGTTATTTTTGGCTTTCCCTTGTTGGTTATTGGGGGTTGGCCGGTTGGGATGGTTTTGTTATGCAAACCTTGTCCCAAAGGAGTAGGCGAAGCTAGGGCGGGGGTTTGGGTGGCTTGCACGGGTGGTGCATAGTAGACTTGGGGGGATGAGGGTGTTACAGACGTGGGAATCTGTCCGAAATATTGTTGTGTCGGCCAAGTAGGTGCATGGGTCTGCTGATGTGGCGCAGGTTGTGCATAAGAATTTGTAGCTCCTGACTGGGTCATCATTCTTGCATAGTCTAGAGTTTGGTTTGGGTAGGCAACACTAGGGTTGTTACTTGGTTGTGGTAGTATCGTAGGTGGTGCCAGGTGATGTTTTGGTTTATGGGAGATAGAGCCTATGATGCCATCTATAGCATGGGATGCCCCTGGTGCGTCGCTGTAGGAGGTTCCTGCACGGGGAGCGTCTGGAATAATGGTGTAAAGGTATCCAGACTATGCGTAAATGAGGTCAAACTGTTGGGCCTTCAAGATGGCATTTTCCTCTGTTTTGGGACGTTCAGAAGCGACGTCCTTAGCTATAGGTGGCAGCAAGGTTTTCTTAGTCTAGGAAGATCATGTCATCAAGCTTGATCTTGCACAGGCTGCGATGTTGCCTCCACTCGTGATGTGGGTCGTAGTGTTCTGGCGGCGAGATAGCAATATTTCCACTCCTTCATCATATTTGACAGGGAGTTGGAAATATTGCAGGAACATAATGGCCAAGGAGTTGAAATCTGGATACTTGGCTTGTGGTAGCTCAATGTACTACTTGGTTGCAGCACCTATGAGGATACGTTGGAACAGTCTGAGTCTGATCGAATCATCCACGATGTTGTTTGATGAGCACCATAGGTGAAACGTCATTATATGGTTTTGGGGGCACTCCCTGCCTTCCCTTCAAACTTGGGAATGTCTACGGGGAGTTTGGTTGGCATGGGAGGCCAAAAGGTTTGATGGCAAATAGGGTCATTTGTTAACTAAGCCAAGTCAGGCAAGTTGAGGCGTGCCATGAAAGGAAGGTTTGACCCAAGGTTGATGTGTGATGGAGCAGTGATGGTGGTGGGGTTTGCAGGAACATGATGTACCTGCATGACTGGGGGTACTTGTGGCACAAGTATGGAAGGGCCACTACCCCCGTGTATGACAGGATGGATAGTGTAGGTGGAAGGGCCAATGCCCCTAGGCATGCCAAGTGGGACAGTGTGAGTGGAATGGACACTGCCCCCAGGCATGACAGGTGGGGCAATTTGACTGGTTAGTATGGGTGGCGATAGCTGACTTATGATAGTTTGCATGATAGTGCTAGGGCCACCAATAGGGGTGTTGGTGGTGGTGTGGGGTATGGATGTGGGCCCACTGCCAATCACCAAGACAAAAAATGGATCCAGGTTTGCACCATCCATGGGGCTAGATGGTGCAGTATGTAGATCTGGCTCAGATTGATATGATTCTAAGTCTAAATCAGAGGTTGTGTGGCCTTTTGATGGTGTAGAGGGTCGTCGAGAATGGTCTCAACGATGTTGGTTCAAGGACCCGAACTATGGTGGATCGCCTCTTAGGCGTGAGGAGGAGCGTGGGGGATCAATTGTGTCTGGTTGGTATGTTAGGTGGTGAAATATGGTAGTGAGGTTTTGGACCCCGGTTTTAGTGGCTTCCTATTGGCTTTCAGGTGGTCACTCGGCCACCAAGACTTCTAGGAGACAGCGCTTGGATTTTTCCTCACGGGAGTGCTAGTCAATCGGTGCGGTCTTTCCCGTTTCACTTGGCAATTCCTCTCAGCGGCCAGCTACTTTGAGGTTCCAGTGGTACTCCTCACAATGAGTTTCTGGGCTGAGCCCAAGTACTTCCCACGGTTAAGGTAGTCAGGGACTTATGTCCTCAAAGACTGCAAGTGTTTGAATTAGTGTAAATTAATAAATTTTAATGGCTAGCTCAGCGTCATGAACAGAGTTTGGTTGTTTTATGTGGTGTGGTTTGTGTGCATGTCCATTATATTTCTATTATACTTGGTGGATGTTTGTATGGTTTATGAATATTCTGTAGAGATTGTTTGGTTTATTGCAACACTTATAACAGTGATAAGTTGTTTATGAAAGCAGTAAATAGTGAACAGAAATTTAAACACATGCCATACCTGAATCTAAACTATGGTAGACTTACTAGGTGACTGCCTTACACATATATTTCTCTTTAACTAGGAAAGAGTTTTGGGCTCTCAACACAATGGGACTAATCACATCCATAGATCCTCAGGTCACTCTCCGAGTGCAAGGTCAGTCAACAGGGAGGACGCGAACACCATGAAACCCCCATCAGTCTCCACCCCCTCTACCTTCCAAGTCACCCATTTTTAGTGTTCTCGGAAAACTACATATGAAGTGCATATTACTATACGAGCTTCACCCTTCGTCTTATCCCAAAATACCTCCAAGGGTGATGACAGGGTAGAGGAGGAAGGGCTAGGCAAGGTGTTAATTTCCAATTAATAACTGAAATTTAATCTATAGTAATTTTATGCAAGGCTTAAGTAGATTCACTAAACCATTAACCAGTTCAATTTAATAGTGATTTACACAGATTGTATGAAATGAACACAGATTGCTGGACAGAGGCAGTTGAGCCGCACTGATAGTCCAGATAGCTTAAAAAATCTGAATCTGAGAGACAAGTCGCCTATTTCGGGGCCAATGTGGTGAAGGGGTCAGCAAATTTTCCAAAATACAGGCGAGGGGGTCGCTCAGAAATAGAAAACAGGAGCGATCTGGCTCCCGAGAGGGAAGTCGCACCTTTCGGGAAAAATTGAGTGACCAGATCGCCTATTTCAGCCCGATAAGTGCAACCTGGCCCGAAAACAGGAAATTTTTTTAACCTGAGCAGAAGACGACTGACAGTAACTTGTGTGGCTAAATGGGCTCGGTTTGGCCTTAAGGAGGCTCGGTTGTGAATTAAAATGTAGAAAAAGATAGATCTAAACTAGATTTAACAGAAAATGAACTAGGGTAAATAAAAACTGAAACTTTGAAAAGTAAATCTAGGGATCCTGTGGGATCAACCCGGTATGGTCCCTAGTTCTGTAGTATGGATTTCACCCTAGCTACAGCCAGGAACAGCTCCCTTTCATCTATAGGACGAAAGGGTAGGGTTCCTGTTGGTTGGGAGAGAACCTGCAAGACAAGGTTAGGGCCAAGCTAGGAAAACCTGCATGAAAGAGTTAGAAATCAAATATGGTTGCAAGAAATCAATGGAAGACCTACAACAAAGTATTAGCAAAGAATCCTGCAAGCAATATATGTTAGAAAACTACAATAAAAATGACATAAAACACATGTATACCTTATGTTTGGCTGGAAATGGGCCACCATGCCCTAGCTTTGGAAGCACCTCTCTCTCTTTGGGATGGAAGCTTGGCTTGTGGAGTAATGGAGGAGAGGGAGAGTGAATGGCTTGAGAGGCAAAGGGTCTCAAGGAACTCACATGGGAAGCATAACGATAGGGAGAGAAGGAGTGTTTTGAGAGTGACCCCCACCCCTCTATTTATACTTTTTCTTTGATATTTAGGGTTTGAAGCCCCTGGTTAGGGCTTTAGCCCCTTTTTGGGCTTTAAGCCCCTTTCACCCAATTCTTAGCTCCTTTGGGGGTTTTAAGCTCCTTTGAGGGGTTTTAGCCCCTTTTTGGAGGTTTTAGTCCCTATGAGAGCTATTTTGGCTCTTTTTGGGGTTTTTTAAGCCCTTTTTCATATTTTTGAGCCTTAGCAAGGGTGTGGGGGTCAAATGAGGGTCGTACATAGATGTATTTGGGTGGTGTAGGTCATGTAGAGCTCATTGAGGGATTTTTTGGGTTAACAGTGTGACAAGAGGGAAGGGTGGTGAGAATTGGTGCGAAGAACCAAATTCGTAGTGTGGGCATGCTGTGGGAGAAGCTAAAACGAGGGGCATGCACTAATCCAGGGAAGTCATAGAGTGACCAATTTAGTGTTGAGGTGAACTCTAACCCCTAAGCTGAATTTTCATCTCGATTGGATCAAACTATTTCCCCTGAACCATAATTTGAAATGTAATAGATTGTTGATTTGTGGTCATGGAAATGTTAAACTGTAAATGAATTACTCTAATGGATTTCCTGAGCGCTAAGCAACGGTCATGAGTTTTCAATGTGGTGCAATTGGAAATAATCCAGAGTGGTAAGTGTATTATTTGGCATGGACTTGGTTGTAGCTTGCATGTTTCCTAGATGCATGTAAATCTGTTTAATTTCCCTTGAATTGTGATGAAGATATAAATGATAATTCCAGTGGAGATATGAACCTTAGGTAAAGGGGAAGAGTCTTCTATTGAATTCACAAGTCCCAGCTTGGGGGTGGTCTCTGAGTGCTAAAATAATAAAGGCTGGGAAGAGACCTATGATTGGGTGGAGCATGGCAACCACAAAGCCAATTTCCAACTGATTTGATTTTGAGATAAGTGTTTGAAGTCTTGTAGTAATGTGGCATTGTGCACAAATTTTATGTTATGTAATGGAACAGAACTTGTCTATGTTATCCATGTTGGAACTGTTGGTTAGTTGAATGCTAAATTGTCAGAGAATATGATGTCTAGTGCAAAGATAATTCTTGTATGGAATTATAGTGTTATTTTCTATTACATTTCCATGTATGGAATACATGTATCAAGTTTATATTATTTCTGTTGAATTCATGAGTGTATATAATTTTATTGGCATAGAAGATAAATCGTTAAGCTAAACAAGAAGAAACATAAGCATATGTTTCTCTTAATTGCTAGTAAATCCCTGATAAAAAATTTGTTGTGATAATTGTTGAGTTTTGCTCTATTGGTGAGTTGTTATGATTCCCTTATTAGAAATTTGTTATGATGTTGAAGGCATGTTTAATTTGGGTTTGATGGTCGTAGTATGCCATTGGTTTCCCAGTTTTGTTAGATTGAATAGAAAGGGGAAGCGTTCATTCTATCTTATCTAAGACTTGTTCCTCTTTGAAGACTATGGCTTGAAGTTTACATGTTTACCATATTTTTGTGTTCGAGGCTTAATTAATTTGGAAGTTAAAGGAGACCATGTTTTTGGGTGCTCATTCTTCTTGTTAATGTACATGAGAAAGGAATAAGTGAATTTTGTTTTAGTGAATAAGTTTTATTTTCCCTTGATATTTAACTCTATTTGAATAACATGGTTTTGTTTATAATTACATAATTTGTAAGGAACTTTCATAACCTAATATTTGTGAATAAAATCAGTTTATGAAGGACATGGAAATCTTGAAGTGGTTTTTTTTTCATTAATGGTTTACTTGGTTTATGTGTTTCTTTTCTAGTGCTTAATTCAATTGATTATCTAGTGCTTGTTCGTACATTCTATGACATTGGTTCATGATTTCCTCCTCCAGGAACCAATAGTGGTAGAAGTAGGGAATTGGAAAGAACTTATTCCACATTCTATTGGGTATCCTTATTGGTGGCATAGATGCCACAACCATTTAGAGATCATAGCTATAAATATTTAGAATTTGTTGAATGGTTTTTTTTTACTTGAAAAGGTTGGGAGTGTGCATGGAAATCAATACTCGTGGCCTAATAGATTTGAGCATCTAATTGTAGTATTACGAGAATAGGTAAATCCATTATTTAGTTTAAGTTGGATCTTACCATTCAAACATATTTTTGAGCATGTAAACAAGTTCCTTACAAATCTCATTATGAAAATATTCTATGCCATATGCATCATTGATCTCCCTGGTGAATAACCACTTTGTAGCCAATGAACTAGGAAGGTTATATTTTGAGTCAGCGGAGGAAGGATGTTTACTTTATGCAATATCACATTATTGGTTTGAATATTGAATACTTTGCATATGGTTGAGGTGATGAGCCTGAAATGGTAATCCTTGATTGGGTATCTATGATAATATTTTGTTCATTATCATAAAGTGGAGCTACTTCATGGATCATGTATTCTACTACTATTACCTTAGGGTTCCAGGTGATTAGAAAGTGTACCTCAAATAATCTTCTATAATAGCATGATGCACTTAGAAAATATGCACACCATTTATTTCCATGCAACACAATGGTCTATAAATGAAGATGTAGTAGTAGAGTATACTAGGAGAGTGACACGTCTTTATTTATAGGCTTCTATCCATGCTGGGATGACACATCCATGCATGCACTTTCCATCTATAGGATAGGATAAGGTTGTCCTTGGATTTTAGTTCTAGGAGACTACATGTCATTTCTAAGTTAAGCGAAACAAAGCACATGTATTTTTGTGTGTTGGTTTCATTTTATTAATTAGTTTTCTACTTGTAGCTTAAATATAGCTTCAATGATAAGTGGTTCACTTAGTCAACCTACTGCATAGTTCATGCATTCATGGGGCATTAAAGAATAACCATAATTTTGTTTTTAGGTCTAAAACGTTTAGTGTAATACCCCATCCCAATAGACCTTCTAAATAAAATAAACCCCTATTTTTTTGTAATTAAGAACCCAAGGAGTTTTGAACCGGTGACCTTACGCAAGGAGTGCGTTAACAATACACCCACTCATAGTCTATTATATGCCCCGTGGGAAAAATAAACCCCTAATTTCATTATATATTGTAACTCACATTATTTTTCATGGTATTTTTTATACTGCTTACTATTTCTACCCCTAATACTATGTATGAAACATCTACTTCATAAATTACTATTTATCATATGTTGCTTTAGCTCTATGTAAGGATCATCAAACATGTTTTTTAAGAATAAAAAAACCATTTCATTTTTAGATTCATTTATGAAATGTTTTGTCATTTTCATTTCTTGTTAAATACTTTCATGGTTCATGAGAACTTCTAAAACTAGTACAAATACCAAATATTTATCACCTTTCTTGTCAATGAGATGGTTAATTTCCAATTAAAAAACTCAGGAAGATAGATCTCCTCACATTTCTAATTTGGATTCCAACATCTTAATCATTCCAATTAAAAAATGGGCCAATAATTTACTACTAGTATTTTTAATCTATATAGGATTCCAATAGTTTCACTTACTTCTAACCTCATGATTGTTTAAGCTAGAAAATGAATTATAACAACAAAAATAATTTCAAACTCTATGACAATGCTTCCATTACATAGACATTACCATCTATAAACTCCATGCACATACCAAAATTAAATTCAAGGTATTTTGGAAAAACATCCTCTATTTAAAGTCCAAAATGATAGTGTCATCCTCAACGAAGCAATTAAATGTTTATGATTAAGTTTGAATTAATTTCCTCTACTCTAGTTTTAGGGTTTCATGATTCCATTAAGTTATTAACCCTTGAAATCTAGGGCTTGAAATTCCTCACCCCCTCCCCTAAATTTTAGTTCGTTGTCCCCAAATTTTAGTTAGCCCTTAAACTCCAACTTGGTTAATAACTTATTGAATATCCTTTTAAAAATGACCATGTAGCAGATAAAATTCACCCCGAAACAAGACATGTGAAGGAGGAATATCCCATGGCAGTATTCCCTTCGTTGAGAATTCTAGACTTCCTCAGCATTATTAGTTTTAGATACATCTCTAATGGTAACAACTCACACAAAGGTAGCCATTAGTATCATATGTAAAAACAATTATGTAACCCACTCATATTTTTTGTTGTAAATATGTAACTAACTATGTGCTAGAATCGTTAATGTGTAGATATTTAAACCAGTAAGTTCCCACTACCATTCCTATTGTGGCCATGGTTGATCACGAGGCATAAGTAATATTTAACTATCATAACACAAAAAATTTCGAGGGGGACACAACACACAAAGTGGTTTCTTACCAGATTATATTAGAGAAGTTCCTACATAACTCCTTAAAACTTCTTGGAAAGCATATCATTTGCTTCATGCTACCATATATTTTCATGCAACCTTCAAGCAATGTTATTGTGTGTTTAGCTAGTTCATTACTTAGTTTTAAACCATTAGGTTATGTTTACTAATCTAAGCAAACACTTTTTTAGAAATGGGACACACACACACATATATTCTCTATATTGTAATACATCTAACTCAATTTCAGGTTCTGAATCAAGTAACTTATTACATTTCAGGATTTGAATCAAGTAAATCCTTATCTTTTAGGTTTTGATAGACCAAATTTGATCCAATATACATTACTGTGACTATCATCATCATCAATCCAAGACTTTCAGTTCAACATAATTTAAATTTAAATCATTAACATCATAAACCAACAATCTAGTAAATTTGTTTAGGGTTTAAAGTTTTAGTAAATAGAGAGTACATCATAGCTTTCATATGTTTAATTTAGAAAAGCTTCAATATCTTCAGGCTTGATTGAACCTCACAGTGAAAGAAGGTTGAAGGAGGAAGAATAAATTCAGTGTACAATGATCAAACAATCATGGTAAAATTAAACATTTAAGATGGAAATTCAGCATACAATGATAACATTATGCATATAATCATTAATTTTTATGTAATACAATGAAAGAAATTTGAATCATCTAGGAGAGATTCTAATCCCATAACTTGGACCGACTCTAGAGATCACTAACTGTGGAAAAACACCATCGGAGGGTCACTAGTGCAACACTGGACTACTGAATCAGTTCACATTCAGTCACAACCAGTTAATTGACCAAGGTATGTGAGAAAAGGTGCCTAACTCCCTTGAATCATGCAAAAGTGGCGCTAGACTAACTAGAGATGAACTAACCGATGCCCATTGGAGAATAACTCAACATAGACTAGGGTGAATTGATGGTGGGACTCCCAAGGCTCGGTGTGGGATCCTAAATTATAGGGATTGGTATGTGAGGCTCCCAAACTCATGTAAACTGGTGCACCAAGTGGTAGGTGGGCCCTAGATGACTCCCCCATAGCACTAATGAAGTGCCAACGGACTCCTAAGATAGGAAATGGAATTTAGACTATGGCGGTCAAGGGAGGATTATAATTAATCCTAACATCATATGGGTAAAATCCCAAGGCCATATGGATAGTTTCTTGAATTATTCTTGGGATTTTATTCAGTTGATTGAAAGTGATTTTTTAAAAGTTATTGATTCATCCACATCTCAAAGTACACATATTGCATCTTTTAATTCAAATTTCATTACATTAATACCACCAACATAGATCCATGTTAAACCCAAATCTATTAAGTACCTAGAGCCATCTAATTTCTTGAGGTGTAATTTATTTTTAATCTCAAATATTTTAAATATCAAGAAAAAATTTACACCTCAATAAGTTAGATCCCTCTCTTAGACATCAAGAGGAAATTTACACCTTAAGAAATTGGATCCCTCTCAATTCTTAATATATTGAGGTTTAAGATGGATCTCTATTGTTTTTAATTTTTAACTCTTACACATCAAGAGGAAATTTACACCTTAATAAATTGGATCCCTCTCAATTATTAATAGATTGAGGTTTAAGATGGATCTTTGTTGTTTTTAATTTTTAATTTTATTTTGTGAGCCGACATGAATTCTTTTAATTACTTAATTTTTTGATAAGTTATGAGACAATATGGGAATGCTTATGTAACGTGACAACATCTCCCCCATAGTGGTTTGTAAGAACCTCATATTCTCGCTGCAAAAGAAAGGCTAATATATTGAGTTCAAGACAATGTCCTTATGAAATGTTATCTACAATTTATTGCAAATATTATTCCTAGGAGGGTGAGAATTATGTTGTTTAACACTATCTTTCAAGAACAATTTGGGTTATTAACTATTAGGAAAATACACGAGCCTATACAATGGGTGTCATAGGAGGATTTTCACACTATTAGATCTATGAGACTGCCAACTAGTTGTAAAAATCGATCTTTTAAAAACATATGATAGGACTAGTTGGTTGTATCTTTGGTTAATGTTGATTCATTCAATTTGTGTACACTCTGTCAAATAGGTGCTGAGTTATGTACTACCATCTGAGAGAAGATTGTCAACCATGGTTGTGAAAATTGTCCTTTTAAAGGCATATGATAAGCCTAGTTGGTTGCATCTTCAATTAATGTTGATTCATACATTAAAAGTTACTAGGATGGGGGAAACTTAGTGTTAGTTGATGATATATTATTATGGTTGTGAAAATTGTCCTTTTAAAGGCATATGATAAGACTAGTTGGTTGCATCTTCAATTAATGTTGATTCATACATTAAAAGTTACTAGGATGGGGGGCACTTAGTTTTAGTTGATGATATATTATTATTTTGTGATGACACTAGAAGGGATTCGAATAAGTAAAAATGAAATATTGGAGTTATATTATGTATACACTTATATGAATATTTCTAATAAGTCAATGATTTCTTTTTGGGAAAATTAATGAGGTGGAATTGACTTATTTTTTTATTTTAATTGATTTTCTTTTTCATGCTAGTTAAACAAAAATATATTTTATATTTTGATTGTCTAAATTATGTTTAGTCACCTCCTTATAATATTTTAGTTTTATCTTATGTTTAGTCACCTCCTTTATTGCACCAAAATTTCAAATTATAATAAATTGCAATAAACAACATCAATAATTAACTTTCATAAATATCCATGGTTTGAATCAATTATGTAATAAAATTAAAAATTACTACATGTATAAAACCTAAACTACTTACAAAATTAAACAAACCAAAATAATTAATTATCATCATAATTAATATCAAAAATTAAATTATAAAAATATATATATAAATATATAAATTAAGCACAATCACTTGACATCATTAAATTATAAATTTAATGAACAACTCATAAAAAAACATAAAATTTTTATTTTATTGTACTTAAAATAGTTAAATATATATGTACAATTTAGAAACTTATAATCATGTTTGTAATATTAAAAAAATAAAATTATAATAGGATTTCAACATCCAGCATTGTACATTCCTTAATGGTTTTTATGCATCGTGACATTCATCGAGAGTTATGTTGAATTTTGACATTCATAAAGGAATAGACCATTGTACATTCCTTAATGGTTTTTCTGCGTTGCGTCATTCATCAAGAGTTATGTTGAATTTTGACCTTCATAAAGGAATATATTGGATAACAACATT
>LPNX010269603.1:0-10693 GCA_001517045.1 Pseudotsuga menziesii | reverse complement strand
TCATCTCACTTATTTACAAGTGATTAAATGAAATCTTGAATTTTTGTATCTCATCAAGTAATGAAGAACTACCATGTTATACGAGGGAATCCAACTTGCAAAGATGTTTAGATTTCCCTAGCCTAGTAGACCTAACCACCTACTGGACGGCCTTAATGAAGAAAGTGTCATAAGTTTAGGGATCATGTTATATGATACCCAAAGACAAATGTTGACTAGTAATATATATATATATATATATATATATATATATATATATTATACATGGTATGTATAAGAGTAAACATAGTAATAATATTAAAAGTATGGAAATAAAGAGATGATCCATTTATTATTATTATTACTTAAAAAAAGTTATTATAATACCTACAAAAGTCCAAATAGGAACAAGTTAAAAGTTCCTAAGTTAAATATTAAAAAGTACCTAAATTAAATAAACGTGTTAAATCAAGAAATCAAATGATTCTTGATTTAACTGCCCCTTTGACTGAAAAGTATTCCTATAAATACTCAAGCTAAAGAGAGGCTTGGGGATCTCTTCCATATTTTTGGATTCATTATTCTTCCTCATTATTCTCAAGAGAGTTATTGGAGAACATTTTCCTAATAGGAAAAAGGAGAAGTGAGTCAGGCCTGATATCCTAGTTAGGGAAGCCTTACCTTAGGATCTCCAAGCTACTTGCATGTTGGAACAAACTCGGGGGGATCCGGATTAGAGCCAGGAACAGTTCTGGGTAGTTCCTTGGTGGAATGTGGTAGTTCCTAAGTGATTCGGTCATCTTTATAGAGGTCAGATATGTGTGTGAATTGTTAATGGGTAATTAAGTGTGCAAGTTTTCAGCGATTGTAATAGATTCACCATACACGCATGATGTTCTTGATGTTTTTTCCATTCCATTGTCCCTTATAATTTTTGATCGAATAATTAAGGGTTTATGTTGATTTTCTAACCCTATGTGTGCAATTTATTTCTCATTTAGAATATTTTATGTATTATCTATTAACCTTAGGCTGAGATGTATTTATGTATGGAATATTTTCAATGGATTTCTCTTTCCAATTGTATTTCTACATTTTATTTCATAGCTTAAAACTGTGTTTTCTTAAAAACTAAAAATTTCTCTAAATAGAGTCTATATGTTTATTTTACCTATAGATCTACTAGCAAATTTCATATTGCGAGCAGAATTATATATAGGAATAAAATCCTCATTCACGGTAAGCTATAAACAAAACATAAATATAAAATACAATTAACTAAAGTATTGTAAACAGAACCTACTAAATAAATAATTTATATCACACTAAGTATAAAAAAAAATCATAATCTAATTAAGCAATACTATAAACACATTATTATATACTTAAGAGTAATCATATAATAAAGGTAAAATAAAACCAACCAAAGATGTTTGAGGGTCTGCATATATTTCTACCAAGAACGGAGTTTAAACCATTAAGAAAATAAATCCATAAATCAAATCTATAGTGAAGATAATGAGACCATTTAATGGTCCACAATATATGCTTTAACTACACAAGAATCCACATTAAATCAAAATATATATTTATTATACCAACTACATCCATGAAATTGTATGTAGTAAAGAAACTACCAACGTAATAAATCCATTACATTCATAAAAAAATCAACCATAACAATATATATACAAGACTAACTAAAATTAGCCAATAGATCACAAGATCGATTCCTATAGGCGCCATGCCCAAAACAAACCCTTATATTTATAAACATTTACATCCATAGCAACTCAAGATCGATTCGTGCCGAGTATTTTATTCACTATTAAGTTTTCTACCAACACTGTAGCATTTTAAATTAAGCCACGATATATAAATACATAGGTTGTAAATAAAATACATCTAACCTTTAAAGAGTGGTCAAAATACCCACTTAAAAATAAACTCTGTAACTACAGCCCTCGGCCCTGTACATTAACAAAGCATTTAAATATTAAAGCAACCCTATAAACGCTTTGTCAATATCCATGAGAGCCATTGAAGGCTTCCATCTAAAGCTACGGCCCTTTACTTACACAACTTAAAATAATATTATAAAACCCATTAAAACCTGTCAACGATATACCAACAACGACGATTTCCAATCAAAGGGTTATACCCACTCTCGGCTCTTATATTTTTAAATACACACCATAACCATAACCACGAATTAAAATATAATAACAACAATCCATTCATCTAACTACACAGTCACAGTGTAAATGGTGGGAATGTCGTTGCCCTTCACGACATTGCTCCAAAGGCCAACAACACAGTAACGATTTCAAATAAAGAACTTAAACACTAATTGTGAATCCACATAGTCCATTAATAAGAATTATAACTACAAAATAAACATAGTATGCAATTACTATTTATATACATAAACACAATCATTATCAAAACATTAAGTATTTACAAAGTCATTTAACCTCAGCTTTGCACCATTGCAAGCAATGGTGTTGCCGCCAATTCTGATAATATAAACTTAATTTACAATACGCAGAGCCTGTCGAGAGTTACCCAGTCACATTTTCCACATAAAGTTCCCATTAAGAAAATACGAATACATCAAAGTTCCGGCCTGAAAGCTTTAAACCCAAACAAGAAAATGTAATGCCGCCCAAGAACAAACTACGTTTTTAATTATTAATGCTGACTATTTATGTTTAATAAATTGTGGCTGATAGAGAATCTGCCAAAAGTCCAGGAAGGACTATGTAATAATTTAAACTTGGGGTTAATGACAATGAATAAAGGACAAAAATAGATGCAAACGAATAAGGTGGAAGTAGCTAGGTTAAAAGAGGAAACAGTAAGGACAGAGACCGACTAACTTCAGGGGACTAGAATAAAATAAGTGTCAGGAGTGCAGAATGAGCACAGACACATCCCTGAAATGGGGGATACCATTAGCCCTGAGAATTTCGGTGAGGAAGGGGAGAGGGATAATGAGGAAATGCCTAGGCAAAAACAAAAAAAGGAGGATCCAAGAAAAATTAAACAGAAAAGGAGCATATGGTGTAGGCAGGACGCTACCGAGTATGCTGGGAAGGAATCTTTCTATGAGAGCGCCTGTTGTTGGGCATGATGGCCTATTGATAGACTGAAAGGTCGAAGCTGAAGTTAGTCATCCTTACTATTTCCTAGCGAAGTTTGGCTCGGATATGACTGGGAGGCAGAGGAGCTGATCCTAGTCTACGGTTGGGAGGAACGTGGCTGCTTCCCACTGTAGTTCGGTATTTCGGATTTACAGGTTTTAAATTTATGAGTTTGTTTGATCATCTGTGTATGCTGTAACAAGAATTACTTCTTTCTTCTATATATATATATATATATATATATCGTTTCTTGTATGTGGATTTAGGTTTCAATAGGCATAGGCTGTAAAATGAAATTATCCTTTCCATTTAAATACTCCATGGGTTAGAAGTGGATGTTACATATATGCTTATGTTGTGAATAAAATTTAAATGCTCCTTGGTTTAGAAGTGAATTATATATATATATATGCTTACGCTAGTATGGTTATTTTTTTATGTAAAGCAGCCACTCCAGAATAAATAATCTAATGATGTATCCTGAGATCTAGATTCCTGCACATGTTATTTTTCCAAGCTTTGTTTTAATATCGGTCATGCTGGGGGTTGTTGAGGCTGCGCTGGTGGATCATTTTCTACCCTGCGCCCCTGTTCTACTGTTTGTTTTGGTAGATTTACTTTAAAAGTTAAAGTGGAGGAAATTCCTTTTAAAACCCTAGGATGGAACGCTGAGTAAGGAGGAAAGGCCTCACGACCCCAGACTTGTAGAGACCAAGCTCTGTAGCAAATATTGACCATGTCTTAACATCGTATCTCATTCGAGAGGGCACCTGATACCTAAAATATTTTCTTCCAAATAGGAAGCCTTGGCCTTTAACGGGTCCACGTAGCCATAGAAACTCTAATTTGTTTTCGCGTTGGGTAGCCTTCGAGGGGTGGGGTTTATTCCTGAGAAGTAAATGAGCATAAAAGATGTTTCCTTGACAAAACAGCGTAACCCTATGTGCTACATGCTTCCATGCACACACACCCACTCACATGCAAGGTTCCAAAGTAAGGATTTTGGTTGGAGGTGGGAAAATCGTAGGGTATGGTTACCCTCTCAGCCACCATCAGAATGTAAGGTTCTACAAGGGAGAAGTGAGGTATCGAGAAAATCCTACAAGTCAGTACCCTATCAGTTTCATGAAAAGGGTATTCATCCCTAGCATGGTAAAGGAGGTGGGTTCGAAGGATGGCGAAACGCCGAGAGCTATCAGACCTGGAAAGAATGAATTGCAGAATCATGTCTAATTTTTCTTTCTTCATACAAACACAATGTAAGACTACCCTGCTAAATCAAAGAAAGAATGTGACCAAGTAAATCTAAGTTCCTATTCAAAACTTTAATCTTTCATTTACAGAGAGGCTTATAGCGTGAAGCCCTAGGAAAGATAGTAGGGCATTTTTCGCACCCAATATCACTGCTTAAAACAAAAACTAAAAAAGGAAAATATTTTATAGTCCCTCAATGAACCATACAGTTCAAAAATTATTACAAAGTAGGAAATCGTAAAATATCATAATTGCAAGGTAGTGGACTTGCTATGCCGTGGCCCTTTTCAAGTTACTATTACATATTAGAGATTTCATCAAACCACTCACCAATCAACCCTTGGAACCCTCGGTTCCCCATATGAGTGCCAAACACAAAACCCTCTCTAACATTGCAATGTCCTACAACCAATAGAGATCTCAACTCATGTTTGATAAGTGTTCTTACCAGGAGAAGGACCCTTGCACCCGAGCAAGAGACCACACGCTTGGAACCTGCAAAACCAAGAAGCAAGGATCACATTTTTCCTTAGTGTGACGTTAACCCTCAAACCCGAAAGGAAGAAAGTAAACAATTACAACACAGGAAGTTGTATATTTATTAATAATAATTAAAATGGATGAAGTTCCCCAGCCTCACTTGGCACAAATGGACTCGAACCCGTTCTGGTACGAGTGGGGTAACGGTAGATCACCAATATGTTTTCCTCTTGTTGACAAATCTCCAGACCCTTGCCCGTTCTAGTTTGAAAGAGCTCGAACACCAAATACCAAGTCCTGTATATTACCACTGAACGGATGGCGCCTTGGAGCTAACTCTTAACTGACCCCGAGGCCGTAGGTACAAAATCATTAAAGACCATTTTAATTACGGAAGGACAACTGAGGCTTTTGGCAGTTGAAAACACACCATAACCCATGTGACTATGGGGACCATCAAAACCCGCGCTTGGCTTGAAAGTACTCCGAGGTGGCAGTTACATGGTCAACCGAGGACACGTAGAACATCCTTTGATTACTGTCGTCTTTGAATCGTGGACTTCAGGTTAGCTGTCACTCTCGGCTAATGTTAACATAGTCGAAACCTTTTTTAGACTTTAACCTTGCTCTTAGCACCTTAGGATAACATTTATACACTTGTACCTATGCATATTTTGGTTAAGCCCCAGAATGTTTAAGGCCCCTTTTAAAACTGAAAGTCGACCTACATAAGAATCCAATACATTAGAAATTTATAAAATAAAAGATTTATATTTATGTCTAGGTAGCGTTGTGTTTTTTTTAAGCGTTCTAAGCAAGGAGTTATAGTGTTTTTACATAGGCAAGCCTTCTCGAACCTTCCTACACTTGTCACATGAAGAGGATGGTTAGCCGGAGCCAAGTAAGAAAAAATATCAACCATGAGGTTTACTCTGCCAACAGTGGGACCTTTAAGCAAAGTACTCCGGAAGAAAATGTATCAAATTCAACTCATAACCCTCAGAGGCATGTTTTCATAGTTTTGCTTATCTAATTAAAAACCTGGTGTAGTTTCAGGAAAGGGTTAGACAGTGAGACCATGATGTACAATTGAAAACTCACATTTTTCCCAAGATGAATTTACCTTTCGAGAATGATGTATCATGTAAAAATTACAATGCTATGAGGAAAACAAAAAAAAAAATCAGGGTAGTTTACATATGGTATTAGAGCACAGGTTCAGCCCTGTAGCGTGTTGGGTGCACCTCGTTTCTTTTGTTAATTTGTAAATATATATATATATATATAGTTTTAACAACACTCTAACAAAATATCAGAATGTTGTGTTGCATACTTGTTAATTTTTGTTTATTACAGGAATTATCATGGCCTCTCCAATCAAGAACGAGGTCCAACCTGAAAACCCTGAATAGACACCACAAGCCATGCAACCGGAAATAGAACATTCTGAAGCCAGTCAAGTGCTTGAAAATATGAGGCATCTAATCATCGAAATACAAAGCTATAAAGCGGATAACGAACAACTCAAGAAAGCATAGGAAAAACAACAAGAGATCAATGAGATCTTACTACAAAGTCTGCACAAAAGAAATAACGGCAAGGAACCACAAACTGAGACCAGAAGGGGTCTCGAAAGGGAAGAGAGCATAGAAAGAAAGACTAGTTCCTCTAATGAGACCTAGAATTCTGAAAATCAAGTCAAGACTGGTGGAAAGAGGAAGGGCAATCATCTGGAAGGTGAGTTCAAGAAGATCAAACCCACTAGTTTTGACGGGGAATCCAATACAAGGGAGGAAGCAAAGGCATGGTTGCTGGACATCAAGGAATATTTCTAGATTTACAACTATTCCAGCAACATGAAATTCTGAATGGAAATTTATAATCTTAAAGGAAAATCTAATATCTGGTGGCAGGATCTCAAGATCTCGCACGGGCTGAAGGAAAATAATCTAGAATTGGCTGAGTTCAAAAGGGTGTTTAAGAAACAATACCTATCTGAGAGTTACTACGAAAGGAAAACCAAAGAGTTTTATGAGTTAAGACTTGGCCAAATGACCATGGAGGAGCTCATTAACCATTTTTTAGACTTTTTGTGGTTCGTACCCTATATCAAAGAAGAAAAGGTGAAGGTGTAGAGGTTCCTAAGCTACTTGCCACAGGCTTACAAGGATAGGATTGAATTTGACAACCTAAAAAACTTGGAAGAGGTGTTGAGGAAATCCAGGCTATGTTTTGAGCATTCTAAACAGCAGAACGATCAATCAAGAACGTGGAAGGACAGGAACCTAGAAAGGTTCAGTTAGCAAAGGAAGGGATTCAGACCACCGCCATCCATAAATACCTCGAGGAATTTCCAAGGAAGCTCTTATAATAAAAATGGACAGCCCTCGCCAAGGGGTGTTGAGCCGGCCAGTCTAGGAATAAAAGGGGCTGATGGGGCTCCCAGAGAACCTTTGAGCTGCTGGGAATGTGGAGAACCCCATTTGAAAAGATATTGTCCATGCCTAAATGGGGAAAACAAGATCTTACACAGCGTTCAAGAAGATTCTATGGTTGGTGAAATTGGCAAAAATTTCCACAGAACTAATGCAGCTTTGGAGGATCAGCAAGATAACCAAGTTGGACTTATGATGCATATTCGAATAAAAATTAAGGACATAAACAAGACTGCCTTTAGGACCCGCTATGGACACTACGAATTCATTGTGATCCTCTTCGGTTTAACAAATGTCCTTGCCACGTTTATGTGCCTAATGAATGGCATTTTTAACAAATATCTAGATCTGTTTCTACTGATTTTCATCAATGATATCCTAATTTACTCTAAAATCGAAGAAGAACATCAACTCCATTTAAGGACAGTGTTGCAAACCTTACGAGAGCACCAACTATATGCTAAGTTGGAAAAGTGCGAATTCTTCAAGATTGAAATCCAGTACTTGGGTCATGTTATATCCAAGGATGGGATTGTGGTAGATCCAAAGAAAATAAGGGCCATATCTAACTGGCCAGTACCCAAGGACGTGACTGACATTCGCTCATTTATGGGACTTACTGGCTATTATCTAAGGTTTATTGAAGGATTCTCCAAAATTGTGTACCCCATTACCTCCTTACAGAAGAAGGGGGTAAATTTTGATTGGTCATCAAGGTGCCAAGAAAGATTCGATAAACTTAAAGAGTTACTAACCAGGGCCCCTGTCCTAAAGGTAGCTGACCCCCTTAAAAACTACATGGTCTGTATAGATGCCAGGTTAGAAGGAGTAGGAGGGATTTTGTCCTAAGAAGGACATGTGGTTTGTTATGAGTCCTGCAAGTTAAAAGATCACGAACGTAACTACGTGGTCCACGACTTAGAACTAGCAGCCATGGTGCACACTCTAAAAATGTGGCAACACTACTTACTAGGAAAGAAATTCTTGTTATTGACTGATAACACTTGCGTGAAAAAATTATTTACGTAGTCTGGTCTAAATGCCCTACAAGCAAGATGGATGGCCTTCCTTAGTGAGTTCGAATTCGAGTTAAGGCATATAAAGGGTAAGGAAAACAAGGTTACAGATGCACTGAGTCAGAGGACTCATGGGATTAGTGAGGTAATCTTGAGCCAGCCCAAGAGTGACCTCTTGGACAAGGTCAAGGCAGCAAGCAATCAGGACACTCATTACAATAAACTACTCAGTAGAATACAAAATAACGAGATAAATTTAGACGGGGCAGTTTTTAAAGTTGACCAAAAGGGCTTTATTTGGTTTAAGGATAGGTTGTACATACCTAATAATTTGGAAGTCAATCTATTTATTTTAAACGAGATGCACAAACCTCTATTTGCAGGTCATCCAGGTTACCAAAATATGATAACTGCTCTGAGGAAGCAGTTCTTTTGGCATGCTTTAAAATCAGATTTAGTAGAGTATCTGTCAAAATGCATAGGATGCCAGCAAGTTAAGACAGAGCATGGACATTTGGCTAGCTTATTACAGCCTCTACCAATACCCCAGTGGAAATGGGAGATCATATCCCTGGATTTCATCAATCGTTTATCGAAAACACAGGAACAACATGATTATATCATGGTAGTAGTGGACAAGGTAAGCATGTCTACACATTTCATTCCGGTAAAATCAACACATAAGGTAGCTGATATTACTGAAATATTTCTAAAAGAAATATTCCAATTGCATGGTGTACCAAAAATTGTAATATCAGATAGGGATGTGAAATTTACATCAAATTTCTAGAAATCTTTACTTGCAGGTTTAGAAACGAGGATCAAATTTAGCACAAGTTACCACCCAGAAATGGATGGGCAGACAGAACGTACCAACTAGACCATCGAAAACATGTTAACTATGTATGTTATGAAAAGACCCACTAAGTGAGAAAACTATTTGCATCTGGTGGAGTTCTCTTATAATAACGGTTATGGGGGCTCAGCTAAAATGAGTCCATTTGAAATTTTATATGGAAAAAAATGCAATACCCCTGTCAGTTGGGATAATCCTGTGGATCGTGTACTAATTGGACTTTAGTTGTTATAGGAGATGGAACAAACAGTTCATGAAGTGCAGAAGAATCTAAAAGTGGCTCAAGATCGACAAAAGTGCTATGCAGATTTAAAAAGAAAACATAAGGATTTTTGTGTTGGCGACCATGTGTACCTATGGGTCAAACCTAAGAAGATTTCCCTCAAGCTGGGGAGTTGCAAGAAACTAGCTCCAATATTCTGTCAACCGTTCCAAGTCCTAGAGAGAATCAGGTCTGTAGCTTACAAACTGGCCCTACATATTCATTTAAAGATTCATAATGTTTTTCATGTTTCATTGTTAAAGAAATATGTATATGACTCTGCTCACATTATCGATTGAAATGTGGTACAGGTGGAACCCGAAGGAGAATTTCAGGTGGAACCTGCACGCATTCTAGACAAGAAAGAAATAGTACTTCGGAACTGAGTCATCGCTCAGGTAAAAGTGCAATGGAAGCACTTTAGCCCTAAGGAGGAAACTTGGGAGCTAGAGGAGGAAATGCGAATAAGGTACCCTAGCTTGTTTATCGAGCCAATGGGGGAATATCAACACTGAGGACAGTGTTCAAAATAAGGGGGTGTGGATGTAATGCCCCTCAAGAACAAACTATGTTTTTAATTATTAATGCTGGCTATTTATGTTTAATAAATTGTGGCTAATAGAGAATCTGCCAAAAGTTTGGGGAGGACTATGTAATAATTTAACCTTGGGGTTAATGACAATGAATAAAGGACAAGAATAAAGGCAAACAAATAAGGTGGAAGCAGTCAGGTTAAAAGAGTAAACCTACAAGAAATAGTAAAGGACAGAGACTGACTAACTTCAAGGGAATGGAATAAAATAAGTGTCAGGAGTGCAAAATGAGCACTAACACATCCCTGAAATGGGGGATACCATTATCCCTAGGAATTTCGGTGAGGAAGGGGAGAAGGCTAATGAGGAAAGACCTAGGAAAAAACAAAAAAAGGAGGATCCAAGAAAAATTAAACACAAAAGGAGCATATGGTGTAGGCAGGATGCTGTCGAGTATGCTGGGAAGGACTCTTGCTATGAGAATGCCTGTTGTTGGGCATGATGGGTTATTAACAGACTGAAAGGTCGAAGTTGAAGTTAGTCGTCGTTACTATTTCCTGGCAAAGTTTGGCTCAGGGGTGACTAGGAGGGAGAGGAGCCGATCCTAGTCTACGGTTGGGAGGAATGTGGTTGCTTCCACCATAGTTCGGTATTTCAGATTTACACGTTTTAAATTTATGAGTTTGTTTGATCATCTGTGTATGTTGTAACAAGAATTATTTCTTTCTTCTCTCT
>LPNX010269597.1:44972-111469 GCA_001517045.1 Pseudotsuga menziesii | reverse complement strand
CGTTTTGAGGGCTTCTATCTAGCACATGAGTAAAAAATCAGGTTTTCATCGCCAAATTTGGCCAAAAAGTGTTACCCATCTTCATGGAATCACCCTAGAACCTCTTTAAAATGCGGAAAAAAACCTCGAGGATATTTAGGCCCTTGGAACTCTCAACATAGTACTGTAATTAATCGTAGTGAATAAAAAAAAACGTGGAATCCTTCATATTTATTACAAAATCGCATGCAATACCATAACAATCAAATGTTGGATCAAAATCATCAATAAAATCAAACGCTATAATTTTGTAACCTTCAGATTTATTACAAACTAGCATGCATGATCTATATATTCAGATCACAATGCACTACACGAATAATCTATACATTCAGATCCAAAAATACACTCCTTAACAAAAATCGTTGGCATCTTATTAAAATATGATTTGTACCGATATCCATTCATCAAACCAAAACATAGGCGGTCTATCCTTTACAGATTGAATCTACTACGGGTTTGAATGCATCATACTTACAGTCTTGGAATAACTAAGTCATCGGCATCAAGATCTGGAACAATTAACTCGTAGGCGTCCAATACGATCTGGTTATCCATGCAAATGAAGATCTCTTCCATTGCATCATAGAAACGCATATGTCATCAATTGGATTAAGACTCGCCGGATCTCTTCTTGATGAAGGATAATGAGGCTCAAGCCCTCTCTTATAAAATATTCCACTGCTTCCCAGTTCCCATCCCAGTGAGCTCTTAAAAGGAAAAAATTCTTCTTTAGAAGATGCCAAGTGGTAGTGATTACACTCCACGTTTCTCTTTTTTTTTGGCAAGGTGTTCCTCAAGGATTTCACTACTTACCCGACCATTTGCACCGATCAGACGACTTGGCTCGCGTGAGCGGTCACATCCGACGTTGTCGGTCGTCCAATCGGTGCAAATGGTCGAGTAAGTAGGTTACTCCGTTCCTCAACACATTCCAAAATATATTTAATTTATATTCAATTGAATACTATAATTGTTTAATTAATCCTCAACACATGTTGTTAATCTTATAAATATGTTTATTGTATATATTTATATATACTTATACACAATAAAGCACTATAATCGTTTTATTAAGGCATAATCATAATCTTAGCATTCATTTTCTAAGGTAAAGAAATATACAATAGAGAGCTATACATGATTAATTGAGTAATACTCATAAATCCTTAAAATACTATTTTCTATAGGTAAGAAAATATGACTAAATTTAACTTATTTTTCTTGTAGTGTCATTATGGATTTTCCTTGGCATGATTGCCAAAATCAAGATAGGTAAGATCAAAACTTAGGGTAGTCACCTAAATTGATTTAGGCTTATCTAACGCTAAAAGCTTCCTGCTAATAGGGGTTCCATATTAGCACGCGATTAATAAATTTTACTTTACTGATAATATCAAGTGAAGACCCATTCATCAATGACACAAAGATGACATCTATCATAAATGTCATGAATTCCCTAGACAAACATTCTCTCCCCCTAGTGGATTCGTCCTCAATATCGATTTAGTCGTGCAATGCTTTCAGCTGCCTAACATTACCAATTTCATCCAAATTTTGATAAAGATAGTGTTTGTACTTACAATGCCTTTTTACTTACACTTCATGTTTTCTGGTCGCGCTTTGAGGGGATGTTACAATACATAACATGACTGTGCATGTATGAAAGTCTGATGAAGGATGATATATGGAACTCGGTGGAGTTTCCCAAGGGAAAGGTCATTGGTAGTAGATTGATCTTCAATCTCAAGCATAATTCAAATGAGAGATTTGACAAATACAAATCTAGTTTTACACCAAAATGATTGTCCAAGAAAAGATATGATAATATGAGATAATTTTATTAATGTCCAACAAATTACCACCAAATTAGGTAAAAGGGACTATTTAGAGAGAGCATTGACTATGAGGACATTTTTGCATCAGTGTCTTTGTACACTACCATCAGGAAACAAATTTCATTTGTCACTACCTATTTCACCAGATGGATGTGAACATAGATTTTTTTAATGGTTACTTGTAGGAGCTCTACATCAGCACCCACAAGGTTTTCAAGTCAAAGGGGAGGAGCAATTACTATGTAAACTCAACAAAGTACTCTCCGGCCCTAAGAAAGCTCGCAGGATCTTGGTACACTTGGATTAATGGGTGTTTCCACAAGAATGGTATTGCTTACAATTCTTTCGATGCAACTTTATATTTCCTTTCAAATGGTGGCAACATTGTTGTGATTATTTTGTATGTTGAGGACCTCATACTCACTTGTAATGATAACAATATTTTACATTGGTTGAAGAGTGAGTTGTGAAAAATTTTAGATGAAAGACCTCGGGTACCTACACTCTTATGTTGGATTTTAAGTGTGGAAGTTCAAGGATAAGTTGGTAATTGCACAACCCACATATATAATTTAAGTGTTGAAGAGGTTGAAAATGTATGGATATCTCAACTTATCAAGTAAGGAGGCAGATGGTATTATATAGCTAATTAACTGGCATCCTTCTATACCCTATATAGCCAATTAATTGACATTCTTAGTTGGGGGGTTTTATTGGGAATGAAAGGAAGGTTAAACCTTATGATGTTAGTTTATTCTCATATATCCTTTCATGACTTGGAATCCTTGCTAGAATTTAAGTAAGGATTGCCCCATATTCAGGTCTAGTAATTGCTAGACCTGTCATGTGAAAATTGGTGCCATTTCTTTAGCAATTCTACTAATTATATCAGAACTTTAAAGGTCGAATTATGTTTCCATATATCGTTATTGTTTGGAAACACAGATTAGATAGAAGTTTTTTGTTGCTAGAAATCAAAATGGGTTGATTGACAACTTATTAAGGACATGGGAAAATCCACAGAGCCTATGGAAAACACTACTTTTTACTCTTAACATTTAAAATTATGTGTCAAAGGGTAAATACTTTTTCTGTAAAGTAGCTATATATATATTTGCATTCTTATTCTCATTATGTATTTAGATTGGGTATTGATATAGGTTTGTTTCACATCCATACTGTCTAGTCTTATCAAACTATATTGGTTCATTTTTTCCCTCACAAGAACTCCTCTTGCTTTTGAATGGCGATAATTGGCTCTGACTCTATATTTTCTTAGTCTAAATTCAGTCCAGAATTTGTTTTCCTTCATTGAAGTTGGAAAACATGACAAGAAGAAGGGGATGGGAAGTCACCTAGGGTCAATTTATACTAGAGGATTCCTTCATGAGCTAGGAAAACTATTCAAATGCTCTGGGGAAGATAGGGAGTAGATTTTGGGACAGACTGTTTGCAAGGTCTTTGGTTCAGGTGGAAATGATCAAGGTTCAAGCTAGGAGTGGGAATGACATGAAGAATAATCAAAATTGGTGGGTTTTGATTTGGTTAGGAATTGGAGTTGTTATTGGTGCTCGAATTTTTTTCCTAACTAGCTTCGAAGCCAGAGATAATGTTGGCCTATAGTCATATTTTCCTATATTACTTCGGGAATCTCTACTTTGATTTTTGTGTTTTGTTACACTAAATTTGATGTAGAAATCACAGTAGCAAGTTAGAATAATTTTAATCCTTTTCAGGTTCATGAAAGATTTTGTCATGTAGATAGTTTTTAGCTTTTTCAAGAAGAAAATTAATGAAAAATTTAAAGGATGTTCCATGTGGACAGACCAAATACATTAATAAGTAGCATTATCAAAATATGTTGCATTCAACATAAGGAGATTCAAATAGGAACCTATTCTCACATCAATTATTTAATCCTAAGCAACATTAACAACAATCACTTTGAAATAATTGCTTAAACTAAATACATAGTATTATCTAGTTTCAGGCCATTTTTGTTGTAAAAATTTTCGAGTTTATTATTTTTTATTTCTAAAATATTGTCTAACATTTTGTTGTTACGAGACAAGTTACCCAAAATAACACAATAAACACAATACACCTCAAATATCATAATTTAACTCCCCAAAGTTGAATTCACTTAATATAATTGTTCTATACATAAAATATCAGTCCAATTTCCCAAATTTGTATTCTATTGTCATTTTTTTTAAATAAATACTTCTTATATATACATTAAATATTTACAAAAAGAAAAATATAATACAATATATTTTCATTTTCAAACAAACAAGAAAACTAAAGCCTTTTTCTCAAAGAGATAAAAATAGCAATAAAATCAAAATATAAATATGGCTTCAAACATTTAGTTTCTTTAATTAACAGAAATTTTTTGACTAATAGCTCCACATTCGTACCTTATATTTTCATAACTATCAAAACAAATCCAAAAATATAATCTAATAGATGAGCATTAAGAATTTTTATTCTTCAAGTTATCATCCTTGGAGCTATGTGAGAAGAACTTGTTCATCTCATCTTCAAGTATATTGAAGTGAACTAAGAAAAAATACTTGTGAGGGTAGTGTTTTGTTATTGTTGTTGTTTTTTTGTATTAAGGGTAGTCAGAAGTTTTACAGTCCAATATAGAGTTTAAATTAGATCCTTCTTAATAATTGATAAATCTAAATTTAAAATAGATCTATGCTAATTCATATTTGAAATAAATAATATTATATATGTTATCAAATAAACCACTCTCACACCTCTCAAGGTGAGCATAGTTAAGTATAAAGTTTCATCTTGGGAGTTAGTTAACTACAGAGTTTCATCTTGGATATGTTGAACCAATTTCCTATCTGAGAGTGGAATTGGGAGACTTTGTGGCATTCATAGAGACATGAAAAATCCTATAGAATCCGTCATTGGTGGAGAAACAGTAAAAAGGTCATGGACATCCTACTTCGCCACACTTTGTAATCACCAATCTAATGATTTTCACATTCATACAAACTTAGCTGAAATTACAACGAATTGGACCCAATTGCAGTTGTTGTCCTCTTCATAACAACCATTGTCACCATAAGGAGCACCAAACTTACATCCAAAATAAACTCCATCACCTATGTACTTCATGTTTCCATCCTTGTGCTCATCATCATCGTCGAACTAATTCATGAAAAACATCAAACTACTCAGACTTTATGCCTTATGGAGTAAGGGGTATTTTCACATCAGCTGCAGTTATTTATTTTGCATACACTGGATTTGATGCCGTGGCAACAATGGCAGAAGAGATTAAAAATCCTTTAAAAGACATTCCTATTGGACTAGTTGGATCCATGGTAATCACCATAATATTCTAATGTCTGATGGCTTTGACTCTATGCCTAATGCAAAATTACAAAACTATTGATCTGGATGCTGCATACAGTGTTGTATTCTAAAGGGTACGAATGGATTGGGCTAAGTACATAGTAGTATTAGGATCCCTTGAGGGCATGACCACTATCCTAATGGTGGGTGTTGCAGTCCAAGCTTGGTATATGAACCATATTGCAAGGACACATATGTTCCCACCATGGTTTGCACTGGTGCATGAAAAAACAGGAACTCTAATCAATGCAACTGCCATAATGGTCATGGCCATATCAGTTATAGTATTTTTTACAAACCTAGATGTCCTCTCCAATATGCAATCCATCATCCCTTTGTTCATATTTTGTCTAGTATCCATAGCACTACTTGTGAGGAGATATTACATTTATGGAGAAAGAACCAATAAAAATCAACAAAAGGCTGGTCATGTTTCTAGCTATAATCGTTGTATCCCCAGTTGCAACTATTGTATTCTGGGATATAAGTAATGGGTGGATTGGTTATTTAATAACAATACCTTTATTTTTTCTAGGCACATTAGGATTAAGGATATTTTTTCCACCTGCTATAATGTTGAATCTGTGGGGGGTGCCATTGGTTCCTTGGATGCCATTTCTATCTATTGCCATAAACATTTTTCTTTTAGGTTCCCTAGATAAGGCTTCATTTATCATGTTTGTTGTTTGGACTGTCATAATGCTATTGTATTACGTCTTTGATGGGTTGCATGCATCATATACTAAATTTCTATTTAACTAATACAAAGATTTTTTGGAATATCATTTGGACAAAGTTAAGGGGACAAGAAAGAGAGTGACTAAATTTCAAACAGGGCATGCCATGGAAATGGATATGAATGTTTTCCCATCACCCTTAGAAACTTGCAATGGAAATTAATTAAGTTCTCTTTTTTATTGTCTCTATTTTATGTGTTATTTTATTTTACATGAGGTTTTTTTAGGATACATGGGTGTAATGTTTCCAGCAGGCTAGAAATGTATCCTCCATAATTTCCTATCCAAAAATGGATTTGATCTGTGGACATGCAGATCCTGGATCAAACTGAGGAAGATGCAGTAACGTAGGTTTCTTCGATAAAAAATGCCTTTATGACATATTTTTGGTAAAGTAAGATGGAAGCATAGATGAAATTGATGGTGTTATTATTTCCCCATACACAAATGCACCTGAGACTTTCTCAGGGTTTTTCATCATGCAATATTTTGTCCCTGCCAAATGAGTATAACAATTTTGTAGTACCTACTCATTCTAGAGAGTTGAACGGGGAGCTACTGTAGAAAATTTTGATGAATTCCCAGGAAGCAAGTCCATCATGAGTATCAATTTTGATGAAAAGAATTTGTAGATCTAAAATAGGATAATGACAATAAAATATTGTTTTCTAATTTGTATGAAGGAAAACGATTGATATTGTGTGATCATTTCCCATCTTCATTCCTTTTAGAGTGCATTCAAATGGAGGTATGTTTTGCTGCTTGCAATAACTTTAATATCTCCCCTATATATTTTGGTTGGATAATTATTTTTTACTATTAATCACATTGTATTGCATGGAACGTTTCCTCAGGATGTGTATTTCTACAGTTAATTAGTTTGGTTTGATAAATTATATTTTCTCAAGAGGACAATACTATGATGTTTGTTGTTGCATGACATACTGAGGTTCTAGGTCTATGTATTTCTTTGTCAGTTTTGAAATGGACTTATTTAATTTCAGTTTGTTTTATGTGAAAGTGGGATATATGTAGAAGTTGACACAAGACCACATACATCCCTCAGAACACTCTTTCATGGTTGTGAAGAGAAACTACTTTTGAACTCTTAAAATGGTGGAATATTAAATTTATATCCTGGCTTGTCCTTTTTGGATGTGGATATATGCTCTGTTAAGAATAGTGGTCTATTGTTACATTTAAAATTTTCTTTTACTGTGATGACAAAACCATGAAGGAATTTTCAATCCTCAGTTGCATTTTTTCAATAAGTTAAGAGAAGATAGTTTTATTATTGTTCAAGGAATGACCACAAAAGTAGGTCAATGGGACTAACAAGTATAATGTGTGGAATGATGACATCACTAATGGTTGACAAGGGGCACAAAATTGTCTCATCTCCCTAGAAAAAAATCAACTACATGTTGACGCTGCATCGAAACCAAAGGTAACACCATGACATGAAACATGGAGCTCTATACCAAGAGATTCTGAAAATTCCCGGCAGGAGCATTCAAAATTAACAAAAATAGTATTTTTTTCATAATTACATATGGTAATTCACATCATTTTAGGAAGATATAAACCACAATGCTTCGTGTTTAAAAATTGAGGAATTATTTAAACAATTGAAATAAGCATAGCTTTAGAAGCTATTGGGAGGAATTTAAGCTCGCACACAATCAATGTGGATGATATAATATAATAATTTCCAGGGTTCATATTGCAATTTACATGGGTTTGGGAATTTTATCATCCACCAAACTTGTTGGATGTTATTTATTTCCACTTCCAGAGGATGAGTTGCCACTCTGTCAAGTATTGTCCTTTGTGGAATTTTCTTGTGCAATCCCATTATCTGTACGAGGACTTAGAACCACCTATAAAATAATGCAATTATACACCATTCCACCTAGTGGGCATGTTTTTTTTTTTTCTCTTTGATTGGTACTCTTTAATGGGAAGCATAAAAAAATACACTCAGGACAAGAAGTGGCCAAGTGGCTAGTATTGAAACAAAAACTACATTGAAAACCAAATTTTTGCAGCTCTAACACCAAGGAAAGTTGTTTCCTAGCAATTTCTCATCCAGCTGGTTGTTATACCATCCAACACTAAGAAGTTCAAAAGCCTATAAATGTTGGTAATTTTGAAGAGTTGTAACTCTAAGGTCTAAGGTTTACTAGCACGTTCTTAACCTTATAATTCAATTGAGGGTATGGCTTCAAGCAATACATTAAGAATGGATGAAATGATCACGTTTACACAAGGAAGACCATGCGTTCAAACAAGGAAAATCCTTTGACATTATCAATATAATGAAACTAGCAGAAATACTCCCAATATAATATACTGCAAAAACAATGCCAATTGGTCCAGACTCCACACTGAAAAGAAATCTAAAGTTACCAAAGACACTTTAATATGTAACAGTATGGCCCTACCAATACATGGGTTCATACGAGGATAGACTCAACTTTACCACTAAGTCACTTTTTTTCGACTAGATAAGGCTTCATTCTTATCAACTCATTTTTTGAAATTCCAATAGTCAGGGCCTTCTTAAAATGCGGACAAAAACCTCTAGGATAAAATTTCATGGTCGAAGTTCCCATCAATCAGGTTGAACTATAATTTCCAGCAAAACTCCCCTATCTAATTTGGAGAAGAATTGAATGTATAGCATATATAGCCACATTTAATATGTATATAATATATAATATATAACATATATAGCCACATTTAATAGGTATATAATATATACAATGAAATCATACAATACAATGTACATAATATATATCATAAATCATACAACGAAATTTGGAGAGTACAACAATAAGTTCTCCACTAGTTCAATATTTGAGATAGAGGAGACTATTATACATCATGTGTTTAGATATTTTTATCCGCATTAATAATATAGTCTAGGGAAAACATTAAAAAGTGAAACTATTATAAAATAATTCCAGACGTTTAAAATGCTCCAAATATTAGATTAGTTACTTAATTACTAGAGGCTACCATCGTTCTTGAATCAAGGGTTTGGGTTAAGGAAAAAAATTAAAATGGGAATAATGATCCTAATCAAATAGACAGAACTTAAACAACACAGACCCTACCATCTAGTGGTCCAATTCTATTGACATTAAATATTTGAAACTAGTTAAGGAATTACCTCTTGTCGAAAATCCTGAAAATGCCAATTTCCAATGGTGGGTGCATTCTTGGGTTGAAACTAGAGTCATTTACCGAAGGAACCTTTAACTAAAATAAGACCTGTACTACCAACTGTGTTTCACCATAACATATCTAGAAATATTTAGTAATATTTTAGAAAATAACATTCCTAACTTGGAAGTCGAGTGGCTTAGCTAAAGTGGTTGGGTGTTGTGAAGTGCAAACATGAGGTTACATGGTCGGTTGGCTACCTCTGTGAATATTGTGAGCCGCACTTAATGTCCCCACAAGGTTAGGTTTCCAAAACTACAACATAACGGATTACCTCAAGTACCATCCTCAAAATGAAGGGAAGCAACTGGATGTTTTTACGTGATGTGTATTCCATAAAAAAAGGACTCCTAACCTAGCATAAAAAAAAAACTTGTAAGCTTTTAAAAAGATTGAATTTGGTAATTCAATTTCTAGATTTTGTTTAAGGCATGTGTTTGCAATATATGCATCACATGATAGCATTGATTGTTCATAAATTAAACAAATTATGACAACAATGAATTAGTCTGTTAATTGTCCTAGATCTTACTCGGGTTAGTAAAGCAATATTACTAATAATCAGAGTAGGTAGGCATAGAAGGGAAAATAATTCAAAGACTAGAGTAAACTTGTCCTAGAAGCATACTAAATTTCATTGATATGATAGATCAAGGGATGAATTTGATTCCCCAATATTAAATCTATTGTCTTATAAGGTGATGCAAATCTACATTCCACAAGGATTACAAAAGAGTTGCAATGTTCAAGTTTACTTGACAAACGAGTATTCTAAAGCCTTTGAAGTAAGTCTGTTTGTTCTCGGGATACAGAATCACTTGTCCTAAAGATATTTGAAGTTTCAAAGAGATAAAAAAAATCTACAAAAAATGTAAAAGAATGATAATTCCAGCATATGTGCCATATTAGGTAGCTTTTAACATAACTACTAACAAGTATACTAAACACTAGAGTCCACAAGAAATAAAATTGTTTTCTAGGAAAATCAGGTTATAATCAATTACATGGTCCCTGTGAAAATAATCCATGTCACTCCATCATACTCGCAACACCAAATCATTGACAGTGTTCTTCTCAAGGTATCTCAATAATTTTTTAAGCCGATGATCTTACCACATTTTCCATTTATAGAACTGTTGCATCTCTGAAAGTTGGTCTCTTCATTTCACTTATCTCAAAGAAATGTAAACCCAATTGTAAATGACTAAAACGTACTCCTAGTGCCAAAACTAGATCAACTAAAATCCTCTAAAATATGTATGTCCAGTTGTCTATTCTAGATCAAAAATATTGAAACATACAGGCCTGAGTACAGTTGGGATTGCAATCAAATTCATGTTTGGGAAAACTTCACAATTTTCAATGCTCAATGTATTAGGCATGGTGGCATGAGCTCCTCTACCTACCATGTATAATTTCCTTGGTATCAATTACACCCACTCTTGTAAACAAAAAAACAATCACCTCAAACTTGTTACAGGTATGTAAGTACACAATTGACTGAAACAAGGATTCTAAACATCAAATAGAAGAAGCAAGGATCCACTACTGTCTCCCCCACAAAAGCTAGGTAACTTGATGGCATTCCTTACTAACCTTGGTATTCTTGTACAATGATGAAATTCATATTTAGAAATTATCCTAGGCCGATGTAAATCACACTCAATCGATATGACACTTCTAAAATCAGATGCAGAGAATAACCACCCATACCCTTATGAAATAGAACAGACAAAACACAAATTCAAAAATATTCAATTAAAAATTGTTGAATATTTAGATGGCCTTTATGTGGCTTAGCTGTTCTATCATTGAATGCAAGGTGACTTAAGTCTCCTAGTGCAAACATCTCAAATTTACATGCAAAACAATACACAAGCATACAAGTACCACAAGATATTCCCTAAAGACGCCACACTAGAATAGTGTCTGAATCTAATTTACTGCAACACCATAATTGGATAATTGCAAATATTATGGTAATCATAAACCAAGCCCTGAAAAACAGATATAGCAATTTTGCAGATGGAAATGGTTAATATCACATCATATAGAACGGAAAAGGAAATGATGTTCTAGGCCACGAGCATAATAATTAGCTGATATTCATTCCTTAAGCATAAAAAACTAAAAATAATGTTATTTCATTCCAAAGATCACACCACATACAATGTGATCTAATAAAAACAAATAAATTCTACAACCTGAGAAGAATAGGTGGGTCTCTTAGTTCAATCTCCTGAAGTGATAAATAAGAAAAGGTGCATCGCTCTATTGGAAATGTTCTAATTTTCTAGTTTTTAAACAACTGTATAGGATGCACATCACACACTTTTATTTAACACTTTTTGCAAACCATCCTTGCATCTTCATCCTTGGAGCAATGCTCTAATGGAACATATTAAACATAGGGTCCTAAAACAAGTAGAACTAAGCATCAAAACAATATATTCTACTCATTGTGATCTTGATACTGAAACTGACTCTTAGTTGTACGATATAATGAGGCAATCTGATATTGGCAAAATTTCAGGTGGAAAATAAACAAAAAATTAGAACAATTTTCATTCACTCCATCGCTAAATATTCTTATGTAGAGAGTATCTAGTGTCCACCACTACTATTTCTTTTCCGCACACTGAAAACAACATATGGATTTCCCAATTCCAATAAAGCAGAATAGTAACCTATGACTAATATTCACTACAAAATGCCAATTTAATTTTTCTATGAAATATAACATTGACTGGATTTTTGTGAGGCTTTCTGAACTTTACATTTGTAGTAGTGCATGCTTGTTACAGATTCCCAACTCATTATTGTAATCTCTACTTTTCTTAAAGTTAGCTTTAGTTGTTGTTTTATGACTTAAATGAAGAATAGAGCAATGCAAGAAAATTTGATTTCCTAAATTACTGTAATCCTCAACAAAATATTTTGGAATTCAATTGGTAATTTTACATGTTCTTAAAGATACAAACACATGTTGAATTATAAGATGACATCCATTATTGCATCGAGATACTAGGTTCTTTGACAACCTCATTTGATTTGTAACATGTTCCCATCAATTGAAGCATTACATTTTAAAAGAATGGAAGACGAGTGATAGCATGGAGGAGCAGTTCCTGTTGTGATCGACAACAAGGGTTTGCAAAATAATCTCTCCCTCAAGGATGCCTTTAGCTCATAGAGGAATTAGTGGATATGCATTTTCTAGGGGGTATATCATCACAGTGCCCTAAATTTGAGGTTCGAACATGCCCTCATCCCATGTAGAGTAAACCATCTAAAATCCAGTGGGAGACTGTCAATAGAGAATCCAATCATTAATGGAAATTTGGGGTCTAAAATGGGTCTTATATGAAAACGCGCCAACAATAAATTTTGTGAGTTGGAATTCAAGAACCAATAGAATTTCAATAAAATGAGTCAACCATAATGGTTGAATTGACATATTTGTCATAAAAGAAAACTACTTTTTTTGTTTGTATTTTTGACATACCTCCCTGTGTTTTTACTCAAATTTAAAGCGGGAGAGCTCCTTAGATGAGGAATTTAATTCCGCATCCAACAAGTACCCACACTGCATACTTTTGATGGACCCTGCTACCCCCAAAACAAGAAATACCTAAAAAAATGCGATGATGACATTTTTCAGGTATTTCTTGTTTATGGGGTAGCGAGGTCCATCAAAAGTATGCAGTGTGGGTACTCGTTGGATGCGGAATTAAATTCCGCATTCAACAAGCTCTCCCGCTTGAAATTTCAGTTAAAAAATAGCGAGATATGTCGAAAATACGAACAAAAAAAAAGTTTTTTTCATTCTTCCTCCAAAATTAATAACTATTATTTTATTATTTTTACTATTCTTTTATTATTTTAACTATTATTTTATTAATTTACTTAGGAGGCCCATTTTAGACCTCAAATTTCCTCTAATGGCCAGTATGCCCACACCCTGGATCGAACATGCAGTGTGCTAAGGAATTCGTGGTGAAGACTATGGGGAAAGCTTCCCCTACTCCTGAGCAAACAGAGCACCCTGACCTTGAGATGATTTTAACCAAGTAAATAGAGAATTTTCAAACCCTAATTTCGAAAGAATGGTCCTTTGCAAACATAGGGAATAATCTTTGTGAATAAAGCCTATAACATTCCAAAGGTAAACAAATCTACCTCGTCTCCATGACATAAAGCTATTTTTTCTTCTTAAAAGCATTGATTAGTAAGTTCATGGATCTGTGGCTGAGACATAAGGCTATAGATTCTTGTTGGAAGAGCACCAGTAACTATTGATGAAGGGATCACTCAATTTCTTCCACTGTTGTTCTATCCTTGATTGGTAAGTTCATGGATTGTTGGCCAAGCTATAAGGGGAAGAGCACTAGTACCTATGGATGAACTTTGAGTAATTAATTTTCACTAGAACTCATTGTAAGACTAATCTAACCATTGAATCTTGAACCAAACCTGCATATACCCAAATTCTATAAAAATGACTTCCATTTAAGAAAGGACAGGTTAGAAAAGTTGCAAAGAGGGAAGGCTTGGAAGGAAATGTTGTGGCCGATAAACCTAATACTAAGGAAACCTACATGTAAACCATCTAAAACTGTTAAATATAATGCATTTGTGAGACCCATTCTCAAGGAGGATGGCACCCTAGTCAGTTAATTAGGGTTTCTGGTCAGTTAACTAGATAGAGTAAGTCCCTAGAAGGTACCCTAGGGCCCTCGGTAGTCTCCTAGGGTTCTTGGTATGGGACCAAGCAAGTTGATTCTGTGGTAAAGTCCTTAGAATATGGCTAGTGCCCCTATATGTCTCTATGGTATTCTGATCTAGGACTAGAAAATTTCTTCGTCGTGAGGACTAAGAATATTTTACAGGTTGAGACTCAGACATCTTGATCTAGAACTAGGAAGATTCTTGGTCTGGGACCAAGAAATTCCTGCAGGTATATACCTGGTCAATTAACCAGGTGGATATTGGTCAATTTACCAAGATTATAATGTGTGATGTTCTCTTCTCCTAAATGGTTATTTATAGGTTGTTTCTCAAGGCACTGGACACTCCTTGTTAATGCCACTAGCACTTGAACTTTAGGAGAAATCTAGAGTACTAGAGGATCACATCATCCAATTTGGACCTTCCTTATATGGTGATTATAAAAACTTTCAGTTATTGTATGGAACACTTATGGACTATATGCCTTGAGAGAGAAGATAAAATTTTGGCACCTTGGTCTTGTGGGTAAAAAGGGTTGTTTCCCCACCTTGGTATTTTGGGTGTAAGGGTTGTCTTCCCACTTTGTTGTGACCTCTCTTGTTGACTTGTGGTCTTGTGTGAACCCCTTGTTAATCCTAATGCTAGAACCCCCTCTTCAAAGGGGTTCCTTGACCCTTTTGTTATGATTGCTTAACCTTATCATTTTATTGTATATGATATATTGAACTTTGGTACCCTATCCTTAGTCAACATAATATTATTTTATGTTTATTTTAGTAACTCTCCTAAAAGGTAGGGCAAGAAGGATGACCCTTCTAGAAGACTTGTCAATATTATAAATTCAAGTCCTAAGCTTTCATTGTGTGTGTCTTGACAAGAGAAAATTGGAGATTAAATTCATTGACCATCCCAGGGCTTGTTGTTGCTCCTTGGATTGACGTCTAGGGATTGTTGTTGCTCATTGCATTGATGTCTAGAATTTCGTGTTGCTCATTGGATTGACGTTTAAGGTTCTTGCTATTGCTAATTTTTTTTTTCTAGTGAGACACTATCTATCCTTTATTGTTGTTATTGTTTATGAGAAAGTCGTAACCTCCTCTTAGCCTACTAGGGCTTCCTGGATTGAACCGTGACCTTTGTGGATTATTTGGACTAAGCCGTGACCTTTTTAGTCCGCTAGGATCTGATTCGTGACCTGTTTTGATCTCCTTGGACTGGGTCATGAATTTTGGAAGCCCTAAGACTGGGTCATAACTGTTTGTAAGCCCTTAGGGTTGGTTCGTGTGTAACATCCCTAAATTTCATAAATAAATAAAAAATTTATTACTGCATGTAATTCATGACTATTTGGGAATAAATCAAAGAGATGTTATACTTTGTAATTCATTTGTCGTAACATAAAGGTTTAACAATAAATGAAAGTTTTAAATGTCTATAATAATTTTATCATTAGCATGCTTTATTGCGTACTTTGTCCAAATTATATCATGCCTTCCAGTTTACATTACTTTGGGACGATAACTGTCTTTAAGACTGTTTAAAGTTTTTCTTCAGTTTTGGTTTTACTTCTGAGCTGTAAAAGGTATCGATCATGGTACTACTTAGTATTTACGACTAATGCGTGATCTTTGTTTTCCCTTTATTCATGTAGGTGCGGCCATCCTATAAAAGAACCAAATCCTAAGGCATAAAACTACTAGTGACAAGGGACGTGGTCCTAAAGCTTTTGGAGAAAACAACCTAAAATTTACTTAGTTTGTATGTTTGTATAACATACCATTTCATATCTATTATTTTAAGAATAGTGAGGTTTGAGCTCAACACAATATATGTTATATATTATACTATAACATATGCTTGGATATTAGAAAACGATGACCCTCACCTATTATCATACGTTTAGAGTGGGAAACACCATGCTTAAACTTTGGGTCTTTATTACACGAGATGACTAGAGGTAAAAATATTGAGACTGTATCCACGAATTCAATATGCAACATACAAGAATTGATGGCATCCACATGTAGGCCATGTGGTCGTAATAACGCCTTGAGATATCAGGTAAAGGACATGAAGTCAAACCCTAGGTTTTTATTGTGTAAAGGTGGTTTTGTAAAAGCTTTCGATGGGATTTTCTATCCAGTTAGATGCACCTTTGTTCTTGCACTCGGCCTTTGAATTTTCGAGCTTGTTAGACTACTGTTTGTAAATAGAGAGGTAGAGGCCATTAACCTTGGCCCTCACCTTAATCTGAACCTATCTCAATTTTCCGAAAATGCTTGTGGAGTTCGTGAGCTTTGTTCAGTTGCCGAAAGAGTATCTCTGGTGGAAGTTGTATGCCAAGAAGGTAAATAGTAACTTCAGTAGCTCTTCCAGTTTATGATTCTTTTACACAATGTTTTATAAAGAGTAATATTGTTTACCCTTCATCAACTCTATGTGTGCAAAACCAGTCTCTACAATGAGGGTGTATATCGTTCATCGGCCGAGGAGCCCCATTTAATTGGTAAGACCGATCAATTTACCTCGTGCAGCTCAGTGGAACCAAAATGGGTCGTGTGGTGTGTTTTCATGGCGTTGGGTTTTGTCCCACTCAATGTTGGTTTCCGATATGGAAATGATATACTTTCTTTGGTATAATATACATTTGATAATGTAAGGGTGTTATTCGCCTCCTATGGAGTCGTAGACGCNACTCAATGTTGGTTTCCGATATGGAAATGATATACTTTCTTTGGTATAATATACATTTGATAATGTAAGGGTGTTATTCGCCTCCTATGGAGTCGTAGACGACCATGCCACTCTGTAAGATCATTTGGTTATAAATTTTTTTTAATAATGTAATAACCCATGAGGGTTTCGATACTGCAGTTCTGTTATTTCTAAAGTTAAGTGGCTGTGTAATTTTCAAGAATGTGAAATGAATCACTACCTATGGAGTCTTGCGACTATGCCACTTTCTTTTTAAGATATGTTGTTAAAATATCGCTTCTATTCTGAAATTATGTCACTTGTATTTTATGTAGTATAGAAATTTAACTTGTCTGACCCTGTGAGGGATTTTTAGTTTACTTACAGTGCTTAAAATTTATGGTTGTGAGCCTCTACTCTGTCAACTTACTTTGTTTGGGCTTATAAGACACTTTCACTAATCTAAAAGCCGTTTTTCTATTTGATAAGGGACTAATATGAAATGAATCTTTAGCCTTGTTTACAGTTATGGTATAATTTAGCAAATAATAACGCCGTGGGGCTCTTACTGTTGATTCTTTTTCTTGGGCTAAAACGTCATCATCGTATTTTCTTTAATTTTGTTGATAATATAATGGATATGTTATTAGACAATGCTCGTGAGGGTTTTCTGTATAAACTACTTGCTTTATTTAATAAAATGGATGTTGCGTTTATTTAACATGATTTACATTTTGATTTGTCAAGTCCTCCATTTCGTTTATAGGTGGTATTTCTATTCTCACGGTGAAGCCGTAATGTATTTGCAAAAGAACTTGATGTTTTTTTAAAGCATAAATGGCTATCTTATAGTTAATTGTAGTTAACCTAATTACTATACGGATTCTTCCATGGGGTATTTTCTTATCCGTGTAGGATCTGAGATAAGGGCTATAAGGCCTCTTTCAAAGGACTTCGCCTGTTAACATAAACTCTGCAGTTTTTTATGTAATGTTGTAAATGAGATTTTAATAGTTAAAAAAATGGTTACACAATCTTTATCCTTCTATTTATAGTTATTAGGGTTTTGGAAAACACTTAAGGGGAAAAGGATTTAGTTGTGAGACCCTTAATGATATTATTTTAGTTTTATAAAAGACATAAGGGAGCCATGATGGCTAGTGATTAATAATACAACTGTGTATATGTAAATGAATTCGGCTATACAAAATATCCTAGGGTTTCGTCGTTTTGTTTAAAGACTGTGAAGCCTTTTATTTTGAGTATTTAACTTTGTTTATATTTTTTTAATAGGAAATGATATTGTATGTAACTTATATTACTATTGAAAATAATTTATACTCTGTTAGTTAACCATACTGTTTCGAAAAGAAAATAAGCCATAAGGCTTCCTGTAACTTCCTTTTGCAAGAGAAATACTGCAAAAACAACACCAGCCCAAACTGAAGCATGTAACCAGTGCTACGGTCTGTCGATAATCTTGAGTTGGTGTTAATAAACAATTTTAATTGTTAAGAAAACTAGGCTTAAAATTCCCTTGTATGAACTAGCTTAGTTATTCCTATTCAAGATTATTTCTAGAGTTTGTTTTTAAGAGACAAGACACTTATCCTGGAAAGATTATTGTAAACAAAGTATTAAGGAGGAACTTGGATATGAACATTAGATAAGTTCTAGGTTATATTTAAATATGTATAATATTGTTTTATGTTTTAACCCTAATTACTTTACAGTGCTATAAAAAGGGTTAGTCTACAGATTTATGTCCCTATTACTAATATTTTAACAATTTGTAATACGTGTAGAAATAATCTAAAACTAATATAAAAATAACATTTCTTAGATTATGAAATACTTTTAAAGAGATTAATAAACCAACAGATCTATCCATTAAATTGAATACCAAAAAATATAGTTCCTAATAGCTTCTGGATAAAGAGATTATAAAACATCCTAATTACACCTCTTGAGCATATTTCAAAATGAAAGGAAGGATTTAGAAATTAAATAGCAGCTGAACCTGGACCAAATGCAAAATGGGGACAAACACCCATGGGATATTGTTCCGCCCAACCTTCTCTGAATCAACCAAATTTACTTGCTTAGGACCCTCGATCTCGTTCACTGAACCACTAGGACGAAGCTCTCCATAACGCATCAGACTTCTGCAACTTAGCACTCAGTTGCAGACTTATCTCAGCAAATCACTTTAGCTATCCCTTCATCAAATTCCTTGTGTGCCTGAATTTTTCCAACTAGCAGCAGTCACAAGGTTCATTCTCTTAGAAATTAGAATGAGTGGTGAGCCTCCTGCTCAATTTGATGGTTTATATAATATTTCCTAGGTATTTGGGTCAGTTTTGGAATTAAATGAGCCACCATCTCATTTCCCCCCTATTAAGGAACATGATTACTCCATGTAATAGGAGTGTTACACTTTTTACCATATAATATTTCAAAAGGACTAAGCTTTGTTGAAGGTTGATAATGGTTATTATAAGCAAATTCAACTAAGTGCAAATAGTCTTCCCACTTCTTGGGATAGTCTCTAACATACATTTGTAACATATCTTCTAGTACTTGATTAACTCTTTCTATTTTTCCATCTATTTGCAGATGATAAGCATTACTAAAATTCAATTTAGTATCTAGCCCTTTGAATAAAGATTTCCAAAAATTACCAGTAAATTTAGGATCTCGGTCAGAAATTATTACATTTGGAATTCCATGTAAGCAGAAGATTTCTTTCATGAAGATGTTGGAAATGTTAGCAGCTTTATAATTTGTTTTAACAGGGATAAAGTGTGCTCCTTTACTTAGTTTATCCACAACTACATTATTGAATCATTTTTTTTTGGTTTTTAGGTAAGCCAGTTACAAAATCAAGACTAGTGACTTTCTATTTCCAATTTGGAATTGGTAATGGTTGTAAATGACCTACTGGGTGTTGATGTTCAGCTTTAGCTTGCTGACATTCGATACAGCTAGCTAAAAATTAACCAGCTTATTTTTTCATATTAGGCCAAAATTACTCTTTTATCAACATGGTTATCATCTTTTGATACCCCGGATGTCCAGAATAAGGACTTTTGTGTATTTCATTCAAAATCAACAATTTAAATTCTAGTATATTTGGTACGTAAAGTCTGTTTTTATATAGTATTAGAAATTTTTCATTAAAACTATAATCTGTAATTATATTTTAATATACATTTTGAGTTACCTTTTCTTTTAAATTATGGTATTCTGGGTCCAACCTTATTCCTTTTTCCAATTTATCTTCTAAATCAGTTTTATAACTGCTAATGGCAGCTACAAAACTTGTTACTGCATTTCTTCTTAAGGAATCAACCACTTTATTTTCTTTCCCTTTAATGCATTTGATTTCTAAATCCTACTCGCTAAGGAAATCTAGCCATCTAGCTTGCCTCACATTTAGATTTTGTTGATCAAATATATATTTTAGACTTATTTTATCAGACGTTAGCATAAATATTTTACCTATTACATGATGGTGCCACATTTTTAAAGAATGGATAATAGAAGCCAACTCTAAGTCATAAGTTCCATAATTATTTTCGTGAGTTTTTTATTTTCTTGGTTCATAAGCAATTGCATGACCTTCTTGTGTCAACATTCTACCCAAACCTTCGTTGCATGCATCAGTGCATACGACAAAATCTTTGTCTGGATCTGTTATTTTTAGAATGGATGGAGTGGTTAATAATCCTTTTAGTTTATTAAAACTATCTTCGCATTTCTGATCCCAAACAAATTTCATACCTTTTTCTGTAATGAGGTTATAGGATTTGCAATTTTTTAAAATCCTTTGAATAAATTTTATGTAATAGCTTGTTATTCCCATAAATGATCGTACATCGGTTATTTCCTTAGGAACATGCCAATTAATTATAGCTTTTATTTTATCTGGATCCACCGATATCCCTTCTTCAGATATTATGTTCCCTATACATTGTATCTTATTTTTATAAAATTCACATTTGTTGAATTTAGCATACAACTGATGTTCTGTTAGCACTTGTAGTATTATATTTAAGTGTTCATAATGTTCTTCTTTTGTTTTAGAATAAATTAATATGTCATCTATAAAGATGACCACAAATTTGTCTAAGTACTTACTTAGGACACTGTTCATTAAGCACATGACGGTTGTTGGTGCATTTGTTAGTCCGAAGGACATAACCACAAATTCATAGTGTCTGTATCTTGTCCTGAAGGCAGTTTTAAAAATGTCTTCATCCTTAATTTTGACTTGATGATACCCCAACCTTAATTCGATCTTTGAGAATATCGTCGCTCCACATATATGATCAAACAGATCATCAATGTGGGGCAAAGAATACCTATTTTTAATTTTCATTTTATTAAGTTGACGGTATTCTATACATAGACATAAAGTAGCGTCTTTATTTTTTACAAAAAGGACCGGTGCTCCCCAAGGGGATACACTTGGTCTAACATAATGTTTGTCTATTAATTCTTGTAATTGTAATTTTAATTCATTCAGCTCCAAGATGTTCATTCGAAAGGGATATTTCGAATTAGGTACCGCTTCGGGTACTAACTCGATTGTAAAATCCAGATCTCGCTTAGGAGGTAATCCTGGAATTTATTCCAGGAATACATCCATGAAATATTGCAGGATCAGAATATCCTCAAATCCCGGTTTATCTTCCTTACTGATTTGTTCATTATTTATTATGTGTACAACACAGAATTTACATCATTTTCTTACAACCTTTTTCATCTGTAAGGCTGAAATTTGTCTAACATATATTTTTCTAGGTATTCCTGTGACAATAATTCTTTCTCCTTCATTATTTAAACAAGTAAAAGTTGTCTGAAAACAGTTTAAAACCACGTGGTGTTTTTCCAGCCAACCCATTCCTATTAGGACATCATAGTGTCCTAATGGTAACACATTTAAATTGACCCGATTTTCAAACTAACTCATAAGAAAATTACAACTTTCAACATAATTTACCACCTTTCTTTTAGTTCCTGTAGCTAACTGGACCAACCAGGATTTTTCAAACTTTTTTAAAGATAAGCTGCACTTTTTCACTATGCTAGGAGATATATAACTTAAACTAGCATTTGGATCAATCAAGATGGAAACAGAATAATTTTGTATCATACCTTGCGCTTCCACCATGGAAGTCTGATGGTTCGCTTGTCTATTCTCCATAGCTACATTTATCCTGGGCATCTCATTTTCCACACCTCCAATTGTTTCCTCTTCCTGGATAGTGTGTATGTTACTAAAGTTTCCCTTCCGGTTTGGACAGTACTTGGCGTAATGTGGTCCTTGACATTCCCGTCATTTGACAGATTCCTTTTGTTCATTATTTTTAACAAATTTGTTAGGCATATCCCCACCTCTTGGTGTTGTAGTATTCTGTGGTACTTTATTCTTAAAATAAATTTTATGATAGTTATTCTTGGGGAAATTCTGATATTTACTCTCAAAACTCTTATTTGACTTAAACCCTCTTCTCTATTGGTCAAAATGACTTATATTTTTAGTCTTCTAGTTAGGTAAACTTTCACTTTTCTTACTTTGTTCATAACAAAAATTATTCTTTCTCATAGCTTCCTCCCAACTTTTCGAATTATCAAACCCAATCCTATCTTTGAAGCTAGGAGGAAGATAATTTAAAAAACATTTTATTTTAGGCTTTTCATCTATTATGTAAGGTACATATCTTAACAGACTTAGAAACTTGTTGCTTAAATCTTTCATGGACATGGAACCCAATTTTAATTCATAGAACTCCTTAGCTATTTCCTCGTAGTATTGTTCAGATAAAAACTTCCTTTTAAAATACTTTTTAAAACTCTCCAGGTTAAGTACTTCTCTTTAATATTTTTGACCCTTTTTATATCTTGCCACTAGATATCATCCTTTTCGGTCAAATTGTAAATAGCCATCTTGGATTTTAGTCTGTCAGAATAGTTTTAAATCTAGAAATATTTTTTCATTCTTGGCAGCCAAGCTTCTGCTTCTTCACCTTTCTCTACTTCCCCGTTAAACATGGGAGGCTTTATTTTTTTGAATTCCCTAGAAATTTCTTCGTAGGGTTTATACTTCTTTGTATTAGGTTTTCGGTCACTTTCACTACTATCACTTATGTATTTATTCCTTTACCTATGTGACCTTGTATTAACCTCTGAAGAAGATTCACTATCAGAATATTTTTTTTCTTCCCGTTATGTTTGTAAGAAATTTTTTCAGAATCAGTTTCAATAGCATTTCTTTTATCTTTTACCTTGTTATGTATTTTTTCCACTAGAATTTCATTCAACTCCAAAATTATTTCATTATCATGTTTCACAGTTTGTAGTTCATTCTTTAACTCTCAAACTATTTGTAGTAATTCTGGATTATTCAATTCTACATCGAAGTTGTCAAGGTTGTTGTGTTGAGAACCATTTTCAGCAAAGGCTTCAATATCTTCCATTTCCTGCAAAACATATTTTATATTTCTGTACTGAAATAAATGCAAAATAAAATTAGTATATTGGTTATCTTACTTATATGTGAGTGATCCAATCAGGACTAGTGTTTGGAACTCGCTCTGATACCACATGTAACATCCCTAGATTTCATAAATAAATAAAAAATTTATTACTGCATGTAATTCATAATTCTTTGGGAATAAATCAAAGAGATGTTATACTTTGTAATTCATTTGTCGTAACATAAAGATTTAACAATAAACACAAATTATAAATTTATATAATAATTTTATAATTAGCGTGCTTTGTTGTGTACTTTGTCCAAATTATACCATGCCTTCCACTTTACATTACTTTGTGACAATAACTATCTTTAAGGTCGTTTAAAGTTTTCCTTCAGTTTTGGTTTTACTTATGAGCTGTAAAAGGTATAAATCATGGTCTTACTTAGTATTTACAACTAATGCATGATCTTTTTTTTCTCTTTATGCAGGTAGGTGTGGTCGTCCTTATAAAATAACCAAATCCTAAGGCATAAAACTGCCAGTGACAAGGAACGTGGTCCTAAATGTTTTGGGGAAAACAACCTAAACTTTACTTAGTTTTGATGTTTGTATAAAATACCATTTCATATCTATTCTTTTAAGAATACTAAGGTTTGAACTCAACACAATATAGGTTATATCTTATACTATAACATATGCTTGGATATTGGAAAACGATGACCCTCACCTGTTATCCTATGTTTAGAGTGGGAAAAACTATGCTTAAAATTTGGGTCTTTATTACACTAGATGACTAGAGGTAAAAATCTTGAGATTGTATCCATGAATTTAATATGCAATGTATGAGAATTGATGGAATCCACATGTAGGCCATGTGGTCGTAATAATGCCTCAAGTTGCCGAATAAAGGACATGAAGTCAAATCCTAGGTTTTTAATGTGTAAAGGTGGTTGTGTAAAAGCTTTCGAAGGAATTTTCTTTACAGTTAGCTACACCTTTATTCTTGCACTCGGCCTCTATATTTTCGACCTTGTTAGCCTACTTTTTGTAAACAAAGAGGGAGAGGCCATTAACCTTGGCCCTCACCTTCATCTGAACCTATCTTGGTTTTCCCAGAACGCTGGTGGAGTTCATGAGATTTGTTCGGCTGCCGAAAGAGTATCTTTGGTGGAAGTTGTACATCGAGAAGATAAAGTGTAACGTTTTAGAAATTATAAATCCTTGATGGCATAAGTAATTTCATAAACAAGATAAGGATCTAGGCACACAATCAACCTCACATAGAATTGTAGAGAATTAGCATAAGGAGAGAAGAAAAAGAATTAATGAACACACATTAATGAATGATCAATAAATGATCATTGATATTATTACATAGGTAATACATCCTTCTAAAGAAAAATAGAGTTGCTAGAAGACAAATCAAGCTAGATCATAAAGCATGCTTACTAATTATGATAAACCCCATAGTTGGCTAAAGCACTTTCCTAATATACCAAGCACCTCATGAATTAGAAATAGCATGTGTGAGTGATGATGAGTGAAGGAAAGAATTGATAATCCTATAATATGGAGAGAAAATAATGGAGGATGGGTTGGCAACAAAAGCTGTCAATTTCCTAGTTGACGAGCTTTACCTTATCCACAGAAAAGCAAGATAAAGCAGAATAAAGAAGAATCTGCTATAAAGCGTAGTTACCAATTCTGGATGGCCATAAAGTGGTCAAGATCAAACCATAATCAGAAATAAATCATTCCTGGGATATATATGGCAAGTATTGACTCCAAGGTGCAAGTGGATGACAACTATCTAAGCTAGTGGGTAGGAAATTCATAAAATAATGATTAATTATTTTATGACTGGGTTTAGGATATTCCAACACCCCCCTTTAAGCCTGACTTTATGATGGTATCTCTGAACTAATAAAAAATATATATGTATATAGGTCCCAACAACAAATATATGGTCACCCTTTACAATTTATCTTGTCCAAATAAATGAGGAAAGAGGCAAAACCTCAAGGAGAAAATCCTCCCTCAAGAAGGGACGTGAAAAGAAATACCAAAAAATGTTGAACTGCTGGTGTTTTTGCTGCTCCAAACTAAATGCTGATGTCTGGAGGAATATTCTTCTTGGGAAGAAGATAAATCTGCTCACCTGGATCAAGGACAACTGCAGGATGGAAACTAGGACCATGTAGAACAACTGAGATCCAATGATGTGAAGGCAATACTGAAGGATCTTGAGACTTTGTAATCAGCTCCAAGATGATGAGATGACTTGAAATTCAAACTAGTAGAGATGAAATGATTTGCATATAGGTGAAATAATTGTCCAAGCGAATGTATAATGTCTCCATCTTCATTTACATAGAAAGGATGTGTGCAAGTGATCATGTAGGAACATAGAGAAGGCATAGGATCAAAGAGTGTGAATGCATGGGCTCCATGGGTTGATATAGATTCCAAATAATCCAAGAGATCACATATAAGAACAATAGTAGACTCATGGGAATATACTGGTAAAGAATCCTTTGTGGTAGAAGAATGTAAGGAGGAAGGATAGTGATGTTCAAAATCTTCAAGGAGGATCTGAGAATGAGTGCCAAGAACAAAGGAAGAGCTGCAGAAGCACATGGTATCAAGTATGGTAAGTGGTAAGACACTAAAAGGACTTGATTTGGCTAAGAAAATATTCTGAAAGTCACTGTGTTGCACAACATCAAGGAGAGAGGCATGCACAAAGTGTGAGAGGTCTGGCATATGGATCTCAGAGTCCATGATAGAAGACATAGAGAACACTGAATGTGTGAGTGAATCATCAATAGCAATAGCAGTGCCATTAGTCACTTATTTTTCATCAACAACATCATAAGAATATGAATCAATATCTTCTACTTCAAGAGACATAGAAAAATACGGCTCTTCAATATTTGCCTCTTGATTGAAAGAGGAAGCATTCGAATCAAAGAGAGTAGTAGCAACAAGAACTGTATGAGAAACTCCTTCTTCATGATCAACTTCATCAGAGAATGTAGAAGCTAAGACATCTTGAGAGAGAGAAATCATTGAGGAGCTAGAGGCACTCTCCACATAGCTAGAAGGATCCTCATTGAACTTTCCCAAAACTCTATCCAATGTTGTCTAGAGATCCTTTGGGTATTCAACATAATCAATAAGGTAGCGCATGCTTGGAGAGATATCTAGTTAGAGGAAATTTGGGGTCTAAAATGGGCCTTATAAGAAAACGTGCCAACAATAAATTTTGTGAGCTGGAATTCAAGAACCAATAGAATTTCAATAAAATGAGTCAACCATAATGGTTGAATTGACATATTTGTCATAAAAGAAATCTACTTTTTTTGTTCGTATTTTCGACATATCTCCCTGTGTTTCTACTCAAATTTCAAGTGGGAGAGCTAGTTGGATGCGGAATTTAATTCCACATCCAACGAGTACCCACACTATATACTTTTGATAGAATCTGCTACCCCAAAAATAAGAAATACCTGAAAAAAGTGATGATGATGTCATCATCACATTTTTTCAGGTATTTCTTATTTTTAGGGTAGCAAGGTCCGTCAAAAGTATGTAGTGTGGGTACTCGTTGGATGCAAAATTAAATTTTGCATCCAACGAGCTCTCCCACTTAGAATTTGAGTAAAAACATAGGGAGATATGTCGAATATACGAACACAAAAAGTAGTTTTTTTCATTCTTCCTCCAAAATTAATAACTATTATTTTATTATTTTCCATAGGAGGCCCATTTTAGACCCCAAATTTCCTCTAATGACAAATAGCTCCAATTGCTCTATCACAACCATTCAACTAGTCACTTGGCTCTTCATAAGATTCTTCACCAGCTCCAATAGATATTTCATAGAGACCTTTTCTCTTTAGATATGAAATCATCTTCAATTTCCACTCTGAATAGCTTGTGAATGGAGAAATAAGAGGAATTGATACTCTTGAATCCATTTGAAGTTGAACCTACAAAATAAACCTACAAATTTGAAAAGGAGGATTAATTAATGAACTCTCAAAGATATGATATAATGTAGATCTTTGGTATCCTCAACTCTGATACCATGTAGAAATTCTAAAGCCTTAATGGCATAAGGAATTTCATAAACAGGCTAAGGATCTAGGCACACAATTAACCTCACATAGAATTGTAGAGAATTAGCATAAGGAGAGAAGAAGAAGAATTAATGAACACATATTAATGAATGATCAATAAATGATAATTGATATTATTACATAGGTAATACATCCTTATAAAGGAAAATATAGTTGCTAGAAGACAACTCAAGCTAGCTCATAAAGCAGGCTTACTAATTATGATAAACCCCATAGTTGGCTAAAGCACTTTCCTAATATACCAAGCACCTCACAAATTAGCAATAGCATGTGTGAGTGATGATGAGTGAAGGAAAGACTTGCTAATCCTATAATATGGAGAGAAAATAATGGAGGATGGGTTGGAAACAAAAGCTGTCAGTTTCCTAGTTTACTAGCTTTACCTTATCCATAGAAAAGCAGGATAAAGCAAATAAAGCAGAATAAAGCAGAATCTGTTGTAAAGCGCAGTTACTAGTTCTGGATGGCCATAAAGTGGTCAAGATCAACCCAGAATAAAAAATAAATCATTCTTGGGATATAGATGGCAAGTGTTGAATCTAAGGTGCAAGTGGATGCCAACTATCTAAGCTAGTGGGTAGGAAATTCATAAAATAATGATTAATTATTTTATGACTGGGTTTAGGATATTCCAACAAACTTCAGTAGCTTTTCCAGTTTATGATTCTTTTACATGGAGTTTTTATAAATAAGAATATTGTTTACCCTTCATCAATTATGTGTGTGCAGAACCAGTCTCTATGGCGAGGGTGTATATCTTTCACTGGCCGAGGAGCCCCATTTAACTGGTAAGACCTGTGTATTTACCTCGCGTAGCTCTGTGGAACCAAACTGGATCGTGTGGTGTGTTTTCATGGCATTGGGGTTTTTCCCACTCTTTGCTGGTTGTCAATATGGAAGTGATATATTACTTTGGTATAATATACATTTGATAATGTAAGGGTGTTATTTGTCGCCTGTGGAGTCGTAGACGACTATGCCACTTTGTAAGATCGTTTGGTTATAAACTTGTTTTAATAATGTAAGAACCCATGAGGATTTCGATACTACAAATCTATTATTTCTAAATTTAAGTGATTGTGTAATTTTCCAGAATGTGAAATGAGCACTGCCTTTGGATTATTGCAACTATGCCACTTTCTTTTTAAGATATGTCGTTAAAATATCGCTTCTATTAAATTTTGTCACTTCTATTTTGTGTAGTACAGACCTTCAACTTGTTTTACCCTATGAGGGATTTGTAGTTTACTTACAGTGCTTAAAAGTTATGGTCATGAGCCTCTACTCTGTTGACTTATTTTGTTTGGGCTTATAAGCCACTTTCGCTAATCTAAACGGAGTTTTTCTATTTGATAAGGGACAACTCTGAAATGAATCTTCAGCTTTGTTTACAGTTATGGTATAATTTATAAAACAATAAGGTTGTGAGGATCTTACTGTTGATTCTTGTTCTTGGGATAAAACGTCGTTGTTGGTCCAAGAAAGAGCCAAAGGTAGAAACCAAAGTACAAGCACAGAAGGAAAAGAAGGCACACGACAGAGGAAAGGAAGGTAAAGGAAGAAAAGGAAGTGTAAAGCAGAGAAAGCTACGACAAGAAGGGATGCAAAGAGGAAAAGAAAACCCATAGTCGGTGGAAGAGTTAGGTAGAAGAGTAGAGGCTGGACAGGTGAAAGTAAAGAAATAATGCAAGAGGACGAGCATGTGGAAGGCTAAAGGTCAGATTTTGCGGCTAGTTCTGACTTGTACAGGCGGGTTGAAAGGCATTTCCATGACAATTTATGGCTTGTGATTAATGTAATGCAGGATGTTTTGCATTCAGTATGGCATGCCATTAATGTAATAGAATATATTTTGTGGCTATTTATGACTGCAATAATTGATATGTACTCAGTCAACCCTGCACGGTCTTGTAACTTCTATAAATAAGACGAACCTGCTTTGTATAAGGGTTAGCTTGAAGATTTAGCTTCAAGGTCATAACTTCAATAATATAGTTAGCTTCAAAGGGATTGTATTAGTGGATTGTTGACTTAGAGAGAAGTATGATAGTAGAAGGTTTTTGAGCCATGGATTTGCATATGAGTGCGAAGACTATTTTGTAGGAGTGAATCTGCATCGGAGTGCACAGATAGTAAAGTAGAAGGGTCGATCCAGGCTGTGTGTGGATAAGTAGGAGTAGATAGAAGAATAAACCAGAGAGCATGAGAGAAAGAAAATTATGATCTAAAATACATATCTCAAGAACAGTTTGTGTGTTGCAGACTGCAAGGTTCTATATATATTTCTCATGCCAGATGAAGAGCACCTTGGTGGTTTTTACCCAGATGGGTTTCCACATTATTCCCTTTGTTAATGAATGTTGAATGTGAATGGTTGAATTTTTAACGGTTTATGTTGAATGTTTGATTATCTTGCATTATTTATAGTTCTTGTGTGAATGAATGTCACAATATTGATACACAATAGTAAATGAATGAATGATTAAAGCATCGTCAAGCACTTGGTATTAATTCATGATAAAATACTATTAAGATTATAAGTCAGTCACATCGTTGTCATTTACTTTCAAGGAATCAGTTGTGTCGCATAGTTGCACCAATTGTTAAGTTTTCAAGGACAAGGTTGTCTCGCATGCTGGTTGTGTCGCACGTTTGTGCCCCTATCGAGTAGTAAAAGACTCCATCCTGCCAACTTTGTAGAGTGCCTTTTCCCCGCACCAAGGGACAATATTCCCTCACCAACTATAGAAACATGGTTCTGGAAGTTACACATTAAGATATATCGGGTGAGACTAGACCTGCCTCCCAGATGTTGCTAACTGAGCTTGCTCCTTCGGGCCGATGTCTTTGGGTGTTTTGTTGGTATTGTGTTGTTGTTGAACCTAGGTCACGGGAGTGGGAAAAGAGGCCAACAAATAGTTCCATTGTCAAGACCCTTAATAATTTGATTCAAGAAAAATGTTGTGGCATCCGACAAAGAAGGAAATCGAGGATTGGTTGGAGTCTAAGATGCTAGCATTTGCGCAGGAAGAGAGCGCAATATCAATGTTGAGCGCAAAAGACTAGTTAGATCGATACTTTTACACTGATGTTCATGAGATCTTCTTTGTAGAGTTTCCTACTGTGCTACATGAGTGGTTTTCAAGATTGGTGACTAGGAAGCAAAATTTCCAGAGAAGAGAAACAGTCAAGTGGAGTGCTCAATTGATTCGTCAGCTAACCAATGCAAGTAACCCCATCTCTAGAGCTGTTGATTTTTGGGTCGACAGTATTTTGCAAGGGTATATTAATGATTTTGCAGTAGAGACAATAACCTCCTATAGTGAGGCTGAAATAAAAATTTTCCAAGGACCTCAATGAAGGTACTTGTTATCTATAAGTACATGGATAAAGATACTCTCCTATGAGAAGGGTATCTTGTAGTTGAGCAGTTGAGTCACATATCCAGAGGAGGGGATATGTTGTGGAAAATCTACAGAGAAAATGGGAAATGGTGAGCTAAGATGTTCCTAGGAAGTACAGAACCTAAACTAGAAGCTGGATTCCTAAGAAGTGGAAGGAGATTCTGGTCTGGAAAAAGGAGAAATACAAGTCCTAATCTGTTCATAAAAAGTGACTACGAAGTTGAGTTGTGGCTAGATGAAGGGTCTTGCGATGAAGAGGAAGAGTATCAGTCAATATCTGAAGCATAAGGGTTAGAGGAATCTGTAGAGACACTACGATCCGGATGCAACTACATTACACCAGGAGTATCGCCAAAGGTAAGGTCTAGAGCCTCCTCTCCTAAAAGACCTGTTAATACTAATAGTGCTAGTACTACAAATAGCATGCAATAGGGTACACCTCCATTAAATCATTCATTAGTTAAATCCGATGCCAACTCAATGGTTGGGGCAGATATTCGATTACCCACATTCAATGAGATTGGAGCAGAGGATCCAGAGCAGCATTGGTTCCTTTGTGAAGCTTTTTGGATGGTTTTCCTAGTTCATAATGCGGACATAAATAAATTCTAGATGATTATGACTTCGTGGGGTCGCACGTTGGAATGGTTCATGAAGTTTTGCATAGTACCAGCAGGAAACCCACAGCAGACCCTTGATGAGATCTAACTCACAATGATTTGTGAGTTCAAAAAACCTAAATCTGAGTCGTAGTGCATAACTGAGATCAAGGAGATAAAGCAGTCACCGATAGAATCCATATGGGATTTCGACCAATGGTTTAAGACTTTGATGTCCAAAGTTAGTTTCCAGATTTCGGATGTAGAACATAAAGAGTGGTTTATTGTTGTGTTATTACCACACATCTAAGGGACATTGATGTAATAGAATATTGTGTCACAGATAGAAGCACTAGAAATAGAAATGAAGCTCGAATCCTCGTCGATCGTAGATGGTGGCATAGGAATGATGGAGATTCACTCGGAGTTGGATAATATGACAGTACATCTTCAAGGCATCAAGAAGGGAAAAGAAGCATGTGAGGACTTGTGGTGCACAAGATGTCGAACGGATGCACACACCAAGGATAATTTTTTGTCCTACATGAACTATATCTCGTAGGGTGCACCAAATCCATTGAGCACCCATGGACTACCCTGGTGCCACATATGCGAAACTAGAGGGCATTATGACAAGGAGTGCCTATACTTGCAAATGATTGTAAGTACCCCAACAAGTCTTTTCTGTAAATTTTGCAAATCAGTAGGGCATGACGGGAAGGACTATAGAGCATATCATCTACTGAAGGAAAAGATAGTAGACAGTTACTTGATGAAGAGCGATGGGTAGGTTCAGGATGAACAGGTGCGAGTGCACTACCATCCTGCACCTTTCCCACAAAACCAGTATCAAAATCAGAATCAGCTGTAGTATGGGCCACAAAACCAATATGCCTCGCATAATCAATACCAACCACAGTAGCCACACCCTCAAGGAAGGGGGGTGGAAACTTTAGAGGTAGAGGAGGAGGAGGATTTGGCTGAGGAAGAGGTCAGGTTGCATGCTATAACTATGGAAAAATGGTCCATTATGCCAGAGACTACCAAGATCTTGCAAATACATCTTTGTATTGCAAAGTGCAAGACCATAATGTGGAGCAATGTCCTCATTTGATTGCAGAGTGGCATGCTCGTACCATCACAGGTCCTAACCCTGTGTAGAACCTGAATCCAAATCCAAATCCTAAATTGAATGTTCAGATGATTTCTTCTGAGCCAAGAGAACCGAGTGTTGTTGTAGCAACACAAGGAGGTGCTGCGACTAGAGATAATCAAAATATACCACAAGAAAAACTGCAACCACAGCCGTAGGTGTGACTCGTGGCGCAGAAGAAAGTACCATTCAATATTAAAAAATAGAATAAATTATTTTTGGATGTGCGACCATAGTTTGTAGATATAGAACAACCGACGACATCAGTTGAAGTCAGGAAAATTCCTGAACGCTTCCAACAACTATTCTAGAAGCAGATTTCGAAAAAGATTAGTAAGATCAAGTCATTTCTATCAAGTTTCTTAGCATTAGTTCAAGATAAATATGTTGTCATAGAGCTATAAGAATTGATAGAAGAAACCCAAGTCGAGTCGCAACCCGAAAGAAGGGTTAACCAGGTTAAAAATGAATTCAAGACTAGGCGCGAGTTAAGAATGACTATGAAATGGACTACATCATTCTAGATTTGGGATTGGATGTCAATATTCTGACATGAAAAAATTAGGAGAGCATGGGAAAGCTGTGATTTTACTGGTCTCATGTCCAGTTGAGGCTTGTAAATCAATCGAAGGTCCTACCAATTGGTAGGTTGAGTCAAGTCCCTATCGACATTAAGGGGTTGCATACATTTGCCGACTTTGAAGTTATCAACATCATCGATGACACAAACCCATATCCCATGCTTCTAGGGACAAATTGGGACATATATATGTAGAAATAATAGATCAATGCTATGTGCAATGATGCTAATAAGAAGCATAGTAAATAGATCTTGTTACTAAGAATTCTCACAAGCATACACAGGAAAACTAGAGAGAAGAAAAGAGACTGAATCACATGAATGAAGAGATGAATATTGGTGTGTATCCTTCCATTGAATAATTATGAATAATAATGTACATAAATAGTACATCCCTCATAGGAAAATCGAATTGTATGGAAACAACTCATAAATCTCAAAAAGGCTGACTTACCAAAATATAGCAAAACCCCCATAGGTGGATAAAGCACTTACTAAATCTATCAAGGGCCTCACGAGTTGGAAAAATAATGAGTGAGTTGTCAAGGAGATGGAAATAACATGCTAATCCTAGAAAATGGAGAAAAACTAATGGAGGATGGGTTGGAAACAAAAGCTCCCATTTTCCTAGTTGACTAGCTTTTATCTTATCCATAGAAAGCAGGAAAAGCAGAAAAAGCAGAAAAAACAGAATCTGCTATAAAGTCCTGTATACTAATTCTGAATGGTCAAAAGGTGGTCAAGATCAACCCATAATTGGAAATAAATCATTCCTAGGATATAGATGGCATGTATTGACTTTAAGGTGCAAGTGGATGCCAACTAATTAAGCTAGTGGGTGAATAATTAATCAAATAATGATTAATTATTTAATCCTAAGTTGTGAGTGGATTTAATATATTCCTACAAGATAATCAGACCATTATAAACTTCAAGAAAAGGATCCTCTCATTCGAAGATGATGACATGAGGGTAGTGTCTCCCATTGATCCACTGGAGGGACAAAGATACGCCGAGCCTGTCTACAGCGAAGGAAAGGGTGATTATCTTGACCAAATATACAATTCCACTACCTTAAAATAATATTACATCAACCCTACAGTAGATGGAAACCTAAGCTGGAAGAGTGCTAGTTCCTGCACATACAACTTAGGAGAGGCCTTGGAGAATTGGAAAAATCGGTTGCATGAGGTCTCTATGAGGAGATGTTCCAGAGTTACTAGGTCTGTCCAATGGGTGGAGAATAAATTGAGGGATTTTCCCACCTATGAGGGTTTTCATAACATTGTAACCTTACTAAGTGAGTTTGAAGGACTTGTAACAGATCCGTAGTGCTTGTTTGCATTAGATTATGTGTTGAAAGCTACACCCACTAGATGGTGGGGTACACATAAGAAATCCACATCAGAATGGCCACAGTGCAAAATATTGTTGGAAGTTAGATTCGACAAAGAATTCATTGTCGTGATTCACAACTATACAGGGCTGTTGAACCCTATTGAGCACATAAATTAGTGGCACATAGCATTTGTCAAATACCCATGATAGGAATGGGTCCATCATTTCATTCATACATTGGAAATGACACCCAAGAGTTTTTATACATCCATGGAGCTATGACAAGGAACTCAAGATTAGGAAGGGCTAGCTAAGCAATTTTCACAAACCTTTCAATTTGTTGATGAGAAACCGACAATTGATGTTTCTCTTCAAGCAATCAAGGAGAAAATATTTCTTGAAATCCTTATCAAAGAGGAAAATTCCCACTAGTGCAAGGCGACCATCGAGCAATGGATGGATTGTTATAATCTAGCTGGAGACCCAGATGATGATCAGACTAACATAAGTATACTAAAGTCAAAAGGTACATGCGAGGTCGAAGGGAGTGTCATTTCAAGAAACCAGTTCCTCAAGCCGCTAAAAATCAAGAAAGTAAACATTGGGTCTCTGAAGACCCAAAAATTCGCCAATATAGGAGATTATTGGGATGATGAGACAGTCACAAAGATCACATACTTACTGCAGGAATTTCAAAACAAGGTGGGTCCTGTGGCGCAACCTCCGCTAGAGGCTTAAATTTTTCTTAGTGGCTCGGGACAAGTCACATGTGAGTGTTGGGGGCCTATTGAGACAGGAAAGAGCCAAAGGAAGAAACTAAATCCAAGCAAAAAAGGAAAAGAAGGCGTGCGATGAAGGAAAAGAAGGTATGTCACATGCCCCAATTTTGCAAAAAAACGATTTTATATTATTTGATACTATTTGAGGACAATATGTTAAATTTAATGCTAAGTTGTAATTGATGACTCAGCAGAGTCAAGGATATTTAATGTAATTCTGAATATTTTAATTATAAATAAATAAAGGAGGAGACAATAGCTTAGGAGAGTTGTTAAAAGAGTGTTTACTGGTCAAATTGGTGGAGGAGACTGGGTGGAGAGAAAACTGACATGTGGCAGCATCCTCAAACCACTTCCAACTGTTGCAGGTGGCAACCTTCCTACAATATTTGGGGTCATGATTCCCCAAGAAAGTGGAATCAGAGCAGGTGGCTCAATTAATGAAAAATGACCCAAAAGGCCTAGGCGATCTTTATAAAAATTCCCATTGAAGAGAGTTGAGGCTGCTCATTCTAGAGAAGTGATCATTCAGGTTGAATGAATGTACTTTAGAGAAATTCAATGGAAGGGAGACTGGAAACTGCTGAGTGATCTAGTGCAGCTTTGAAGCTAAAATATCTTACTGCTGAGTGTAGAGTATTACTGAGATATTGGGACTAAGTCTACTGTTTGCATTCTCCACCAGTTCTCACCCAAGAAGACCAAGAACAGGCTCGGGAGTCCTAAGGAAGCGTTGTTTGAGCACTCTCCAGGAGATTGGTAGGGAGGAACGACCTCCTAACGTTGTTGTCATATGTCCTAAATAGGTTCTACATTGTTTTGTTTTACTGTGTTAGATAGATAAATATGGGTCTATTTTTTATATGAATGTTAAATATTCAGTTTGTAAACTGTTAGAATTTAGTAGTCTTTTTAGTTTACTGAAGAAATGAAATTTGGAAAATAATTTCTAGTCTGTGTTTTTCCACACCTGGAAACTCCAGGTAGTACTCCAGCACAAGTAGAATGTTTAAGAAGATAAGAGAATGATTGAGTAAATAAGATTGTGTATTTACAGACAGTAGAGTAATTTACTTCATGTTGAAATATTATGGAGGTTAAAAAGTGTTATGATATGTTTATACTTCTCTGTTTTCACTTAGTAACTGAATGAAATGCAGAAGGATAATCACATTAGAGTTGCATGGAATACATATAGTTAAGTAAATAAACAACTACTAATTACATAGTTTATTTTTTTACAATATCAACTAAATCTAGGTCTAATATTTACTATAAACCAAATAGGGTTAAATTTAAAAGTACCTACATTAAAAAGAGTAAACTGAGTTACAGGATTTATGCTATATCATTTCAAAAACACTGAGTAAATTCTACTAGACAGTTTATTAAATAAAAGCAATAAAATATAATTAATAACTAGTATAAAATTAAATAATATCTATGCAGAAAACTATTTATAATTATTAGATAGGTTTATACCTGTAAATATAAAACTTTAGGATCGAAACCCTAACCAAGTTATTAAACTTTTATAAATAAAAACTTCTAAGTTGTGAACCATTTACTTGAATAATAATAATATTTATAAGCATTGAGTCTACTGTAAACTGTTACAGTCCTTTTTGAAACAAATGTACATTTACACAACACACCTATAATATTAATTTAACCAAATTAACAAGTACTAGAACCTAATCATTAATTAACTGAAGAACTTAACTAGATAAGGGTTTCATTTCAGGAAAAACCATAGCTTGTATTTTCCAAACAAGTAAGATTAATATTATAAATTACACACTATGAATAAGTTACAGTCCTTATAATAACAATGTATACTAACAAAATATTTTTAGACAGAATGTTCTTCATTAACAGTCGAATAGGGAAAACCCTAATGTACACAGAGTTACAATATACAAGATTACTGTAAAAACGAGAAAGAGCTCGAAGTAAAACCCTTTTAAAACCCAATGTATTACATTGATAGGTCATAAGGCTACAAAATTGACCAGGTTACAATACCTAGCTCAGGGCTGGTGTACCCAGCATCGTGGCATGGGTTTTTAAAACAAAACTAACATTCATTAAATTAAAACCTACATTACTGTATATTCTTTACAAGTCAATAAAATAGCATTTACAAGTCACAGCATCGAAGCCGGAGTCACCCTTCCATATGCAAGGGTTTAATAACGAAAAAGAAAACTTAAAACTGAAGACAAAACATACTAAGACTGGGGAAACTGAGGTTGTAACTTCTTTCCAACTGAAACCATTTTCCCCTAAGTCTGTACAAGCAGGGAGTTGCCACTTTGTAACTGGGGCTTACCTGTAGAACTTGATGCCAATCCAAACATGGAGGGGATTCTTCCAAGCGAAAGGGCGAGCTATAACTTGCAAGTAAATATCAAAAACTTTTATTAGAAACTGAATGGTATAATGGTAACTGTAACTTAAAAATTTACAAACATTTGTAAAACCAATTTTTACCTGGAAGCGAGGAATTTGAAGCCACGAAGGAGATGAACCAGCACAATGAACAGTACACCCTCATGTTCACCTATGATAGATGAAGCATGGTTCAAAACGCATACTATACCGATGACTGGAGCAGGGTTAAAGTTTTGGCAATGGCCATGCAAGAAATCAACACTACAAACCACTAACAGAGAACAACTACACGCACTGTAACGCACTACTGACAGAGAACAAATACACACACAACAAGTATTGCATGCAGAAGGAAAACCAAGTGCGAGCTATGAGTCTTACAACCCATACATTAGAATGGCAAGACCTCTCTTCACAAAAACCATGGAGCTGGAGACGAGCACCAGCGAGCCCTCATGGCCGCAGTGAACCAAACAGTGCAGAGACCAAAACCCTCGATGAAAAATAAGAAGTAGGGTTGTGTGGTGAGCTTATAAGTTATGCAATGCACGGTGGTGAATGTTCCACATGCCCACAAATTTATTCAGTCCACAGTGGGTCAAGTTGTATAGTCTCCACTGCATTTGTCGGGAAGAAAATTATTGTTAATAATTCATACAACGATCACAATGTTAATATATATTATACAAAGTCAATACATATCATTCCAATGATAAAACATTAAGTCAAATGATGTTGGAGCATGATATTATTATGGTATCGTTAAACCCTTGTTTGATTATAAACCTTGGAACCTTTGTTGGTAACGAACCAAATCATACATTGTATCATTAATCTTGATATATGTAAACATTGAAATCTTCGATGGAAAAATAACAAATATGGAGAGATCCCTAGTAGGGTATAAGCCCTTAAGTACAAGTTAATAATTCCAATACCAATCGTTGATTCAAATATTACATTGAAGGACTATGTTATTAGAACTAGTCTTTATGTAAACACTAAGGGTGAGAATTTAATTTATAAATCAATATTGTGTATATAAAAAGTATTTACACTCTAGAATAAATTCTTATTGTTGTCTATAGCACTAAGAGTAAGGTAAACTTCATGGAAGTTGTAATCATTTGGTCTCCATAAGTAAACAATGCTCCAAATGAATTCAATCAAGGCTAGATTAGTCTTGGTAGTAAATGATAGTAAAAAATATCTAAGAATACATATAGTATCACTATTATTTATAAATAAATAATATGATAATGTAATTTCATCACATTACTTATGTCACGAAGGAGTTTGGAAGTTAGAAATCACAACTTGTCGACATTTACACAAATGATCATTTATAAATACAATGCATTAATAAGCTGATAAACTTCCTCTGCTGAAGCTTAATAAAAGGTAAAGCTAAGAGTTCTGTATAAACTTGTTTCTTGGAAGGCCTTAGGTCTATTTCCATACTTATAAGCAATGTTGTACATTTTATAAATAGCAACAGCAATAAACTTTTGTTTCAACAAGAGTATTGATATACTCAATCTTGAGCTCTATGAAGAACTAGAAATAACTTAGCATAAAGAGGAAAAGAAAATTTATCTAACGTAGAAAACATTCTGATAATAGACAATTAGTAGGGAAAAGATACTAATCATAATGACATGAAGTTAAAATAATATCATTGTTGCAAACAAGTAAAAGAAACATACTTTACCTTGTAGTATTCTTGAATTTTATTAAGCAAACTTTTACTCTAGCAATATATTATGCTAAAAGAAGTATATCTGGATTAACACCTTAATAAACTCTTGATGGTTCAAAATTTACCTGTCAAGCCTATAAGATCCAGAATTCCATATAAGTTGGCAATCGCTAAGTAAGCCCCAGTTAGAAAGTAACTTCTCACCTACTTCACAAAATCAAACCATCAGTACAGCTAGAAACAACTGAATGTAGATTATTTACATCACATATCGAAATTAAAATAGTATTAATTTATATGTGTTTAAGCTAATGGTTAATTTTGTTAACTGATTTCATTTTTTTCCGTTAGCCGCTAGCAGTTATCAAACTGCGACTATAGACAGTTTATGTTACATCAAAAATTTTTAAATTTTGTGAAAATTTGGGGTTTTGATAAGGTAAAGGAAGAAAAGGAGGCATAGAGCAGAGAAAGATGCAACGAGAAGGGTTGCAACGAGGAAAATAAAACCCATATTCGGTGGAAGAGGTAGGTAGAAGAGTAAATGTTGGACAGGTGAAAGTCAAGAAATACTTCACAAGGATGAGTAGGAAGAAGGGTAAAGGTCAAATTTTGCGCCTAGTTATGACCTATACAAGTAGGGTGAAAGACGTTTCCACGACTAGTTATGGATTGCGATTAATGTAATGCAGGATGTTTTGCAGCTGGTATGGCCTATCATTAATGTAATAGAAGATATTTTGTGGTTATTTATGACTGTAATAATTGAGATGTACTCAGTTGACCCTGCATGGTCTTGTAACTTCTACGAATAAGAGGAACCCGCTCTGTATAAGGGTTAGCTTGAAGGTTTAGCTTCAAGGTCATAGCTTCAATAATATAGTTAGATTCATAGGTATTGTATTAGTGGATCGTTGAATTAGAGAGAATTCTAATTGTAGAAGGTTTTTCATCCATATATCTATAGTTGAGTGTGCAAACCGTTTTGTAGGAGTGAATCTGCAGCTGAGTGTGCAGACAATAAAGTAGAAGGGCCAATCAAGGTGTGTGCAGATCAGTAGGAGTAGTTAGAAGAGAAAACCAAAGAGCATGAGAGAAAGAAGAGTCTGAGATAAAAGACATATATTAATAATATATTGTGTCATAGACTGCAAGGTGCTATATATGTTTCTCATTCCATATGAAGAGCACCTTGGTGGTTTTTACCTAGATGGATTTCCATGTTTTTCGTTGTGTTGATGAATGTTGAATGTGAATGGTTGAATGTTTAACGGTTAATGTTGAATGTTTGATTATATTTCATTATTTATAGTTATTGTGTGAATGAATGTCGCAATATTGATACACAGTAGTAAATGAATGAATGGTTAAAGCATCATCGAGCACTTGGTATTAATTCATGATAAAATACTGTTAAGATTATAATTCAGTCGCATCGCTATCATTTACATTCAAGGAATCAACTGCGTCGCATAGTTGCACCAGTTGTTAAGTTGTCAAGGACAAGGTTGTGTCACAGGATGGTTGTGTCACATGCTGGTTGTGTCACACTGGTGTGCCCTTGTCGAGTAGTAAGAGACTCCATCCTTTCGAATCTGTCGAGCACCTTGGCCACGCGCCAAGGGATTGTATTCCCTCGCCAACTGCGGAAACATGGTTCTGGAAGTTACACATTAAGATATCTCGGGTGAGACTGTGCCTGCCTCGCGGGTGTTGTCAACTGAGCTTGCTCCATTTCTTTGATGTATTTGTGTGTTTTGTTGGTATTGTGTTGTTGTTGAACCCGAGTCGTGCGAGTGGGAAAAGAGGCCAACAGCTGTCGTCGTATTTTCTTTATTGTTGTTGATAATATAATGGATATGTTATGGGACAATGGCCATGAGGGTTTTTCTGTATAAACTCCTTACTTTATTTAATAAAATCGATGCTATGTTTTTTTAACATGATTTACATTTCATTTTATCAAGTCCTCCATTTCGTTTACAGGTGGTATTGTTAATCTCATGGTGAAGACATAATGTATTTGTAAAAGAACTTGATTTTTTTAAAGCATCAATGGCTATTTTATAATTAATTGTAGTTAACCTAAATAATGGAAGGATTCGACCATGGGGTCTTTGCCTATCCGTGTAGGATTTAACATAAGGGTCGTAAGGCCTCTATCAAAGGACTTCACCTGTTAACATAAACTCTGCAGTGTTTTAGGTAATGTTGTAAATGAGATTTTAATAGTTAAAAAAATAGTTACACAGTTGTTATCCTTCTATTTACAGTTAGTAGGGTTTTGGAAAACACTTAAGGGGAAAAGGATTTAGTCATGATACCCTTAATGATATTATTTAAGTTTTATAAAAGACATAAGGGAGCCATGATGGCCAGTGATTAATAATACGACTGTGTATATGTAAACGAGTTGAGTTATACAAAAGATCCTAGGGTTTCGTCCTTTTGTTTAAAGACTGTGAAGCCTATTATTTTGAGTATTTAAATTTTTTTATATATTTTTAATAGGCCATGATACTGTATGTAACTTCCATTACCGTTGAAAAGAATTTATACTCTGTTAGTTAACCATACTATTTAGAAAATAAAATAAGCCCTAAGGTTTCCTGTAACTTCCTTCTGCAAGAGAAATACTACAGAAACAATACCAGCTCGATCTGAAGCCTGTAACCAGTGTTACGGTCTATCGATAATCTCGACTTGGTGTTAATAAATGATTTTTATCGTTAAGAAAACTGGGCTTAAAATTCCCTTGTATGAACTATCTTACTTATTCCTATTCTAGATTAGTTCTAGAGTTTGTTTTTAATAGACAAGGCACTTATCCTGGAAAGATTATTGTTAATAGAGTATTAAGGAGGAACTTGGATCTGAACATTAGATAAGTTCTAGGTTATATTTAAATATGTATAATCTTGTTTTAGGTTTTAACCCTAATTAGTTTATAGTTATATAAGTAGGGTTATGTTCTTAAGTATATATATATTCTTATAAATAAAATATCTATGCTATAGTAGGTCTCTATGTTTGTTTACTATGGGACCTTTGCAAGTCCTTACTGTATTACAAATTTACTTGATTTAAGCTTATTCTACATATTTTGTCCCTATTACTAATATTTTAATAGTTTGTAATACCTGTAGAAAAAATCTAAAACTAATATAAAAAGAACATTGCTTAGATTATGAAATACTTTTACATATATTACTAAACCAATAGATCTATCCATTAAATTGAATACCAATAAATATAGTTCCTAATAAATTCTAGATAAAGTGATTATAAAACATCCTAATTACAATTCCTAATCATATTTCAAAATGAAAGGAAAGATTCAGAAATTAAATAGCAGCTGAACTTGGACCGAATGTAGAAAGGAGACAAACACCCACAGGAGATTGTTCCACCCAATCTTCTCCTGAAGCAGCCAAATTTACTTGCTTAGTACCCTCAAGCATGTTCACTGAACCAATAGGACAAATATATTTGTAAAACAACAGACTCTGCAACTTAGCACTAAGTATCAGACTTATCTCAACAAATCACTTTAGCTATCCCCTCATCAAATTCCTTGTGTGCCTAAATTTTTCCAGTTTGCAGCAGTCACAAGGTTCATTCTCTTAAAATTCAGAATGAGTGGTGAGCCTCTTTCTCAATTTGATGGTTTATATAATATTTCCTATGGATTTGGGTCAATTTTGGAATTAAATGAGCCACTATCTTAGTTCCCCCCTCTCAAGGAACATGACCACTTTTTTTATAGGGATTATGTTCCTGCAATAGCTAGAAAATGAATGCTAGTGCCGCCACTTGTTAATTAGCCTTCTACAGCTGCTTCTTCCGCCTAGTGGGTCAGTGAACACTCATTTAACAGTATCCCCTGGATAGGTGTCTCATTTTATTAATTTATTAAAATAAATAAATCTTCAATTACAGTCATCCTTGACAACTTGGTCATAAACTTTACAATAAAATTTAACATAATGTTTTTACTGGAATAAATAATAAAGATTTATTTTCTAGTTTTGGGTATGTTACATCGTGACTATTTAGAATCCCTTAGGTAGGGCCATGACTGTTGGAATCCCCTAGGGCAGGGCTGTGACAATTGTAAGTCCTCTAGAGAAACCCATGACCTGTCTCAATCCTGCTAAGGGCTTTTGTGACATGTCTTAAGCCTTCTAGGACTATCGTGACTGAATGAAAGTGCCTTGAGGAATTTTAAGGATCCCAAGCCAATGTATGAAGGTACAATGACCTACTGAGGTTTACTAAGGGTGTTGTGAGGGTTTGAAAATGTGCTTCCATCCTAATTGTGTACTGCTTGACTAGGTCGTGATCTGTTAGAATGGATGGCAGTCTATGTGAGTTATAGTATGTGGGTCACTACCCTTTATTGGACTGATTATGCAACTAATGAAACCCTTGAGTTTATGCCTCTCACCCATGTGTTAGCTACCAAGATGGGAGCAAATCTCACAGAGGTCAAAAATAATGGAACCTACTCCTATTTGAGGCCTGATGGAAAAAACCCAAGTAACCATTAAGTACAAAAGGCAGTGTTGCATGGTTCCTCTACGCCTTCACATAGTTCTCATCTCCACTCAACATGATGAGATAGTGACCAATGACTAGATTGATGTATATATGAAGGAATATGTGATAAATTCGATGATTCCTAAGAATTACCTAGACAAGAATGACATATTCCACTTGAACCCATCTGGTCGATTTGTGATCAGAGGGCCTCATGGAGATGCAGGGATGAGGGGGAGAAACATCATCATATATACCTATGGAGGGTGGGGAGCTCATGGAGGAGGGGAATTCTCTTGGAAGGATCCCACCAAGGTAGACCATAGTGGGGCATACATTATTAAACAAGTTGCAAAGAGCATTGTGGTAGTTGGTATTACAAGGATATGACTTGTGCATGTTTCTTATGCCATCAGAGTGTCGAATCCATTGTTTGTTTCATTGACTCATATAGTACAGGGACCTTTCTGGACAAGGAAATTTTGGATCTCATGAAAAATAACTTTTATTTTAGGCCTGGAATGATGACTATCAATATTGATCTAAATAAAGGAGGAAATGGGAGGTTCCAAAAATATTGTTTCCTATGGATACTTTGGCAGAGATGACCCTAATTTCACCTGGGATATTTTCAAGCCTCTAAAGCAGGAGAAGGTTGTCCAATCCTAGAGAATGGGTACCAGTTTTCTCATGAACAGCTACATGTTGTAGCTCATGAACAAACTTTATCTACAGGAAGTGAGAGGGTTCAATTTTTATACAAGGGGGATATGCTTTGGATAGTAAACTATAATAACCCCCATTAGACCTGCTGATTTTTTGGATTATTTGCTTATGTAATTTGGTTAAGGGATTTCGTCAAACACTTGTCAAAAATACCATTGAACCGTGCCAAATAGTCTTTGTTGGTTTTTGAATTCAATGTATTGTTGATATGTGTAATGTTTGGCTTGTTTATTGACTATAATTTTCAGATCTTGATTTTTGTATCCCTCAACAGTGAAAAGTAAATTAAATAGAGATTAATTTGCAAAATAACAAGGAAAATAAACCCAAAATATCATATTCATATAACGTTGATTTTACAATGACTGTAACAACAGTTCTAAGGTAGACAAGCAAATCTGAAATTACTTTAAATATAACTTGTAGCTTGTTGGGTGTGCTCAATCATTTATGAAAGTGAATTGCTCTTCGTTGGTGTCTCGATTTTTCTTAGCAAATCTATAGCCATATCCTCAAAACTATGTTGTGTGTTCAATAAAACAACCCAAATCGTCTTCTTATCAACACCGTGAGTGACAAATAAGTTTGCAGACTCCCTTATTATGCTGCAGCACCCTCCTTCACTACCCAAAAACGTTATGCACAGTCGTAACAAGAAGTAATACTAAAATGAGAGTACCCGACAATGTTGTAGTATAGTCCTGTAGGTGTCAATATGGATTGTAGCTCCCTTTTTTGCTGTAACAAACCTTGATATTGTCCGAGATGAAGCGTGGGGATCACTGTAGATGTGGAACTGTAAGCATATGCGCCCAATAGAAAGTAAACACCCCCAATATCCACAAATCGTCCTTGTAGAAAATATTGTGTCCTCTCCATATGATGTCATGACCCACATAGTCCAAACTCAACTAACAAATGAAGAATAAGACCTCCACAAGATGAAATCGGCCCCACAACAACCCAATTTTTTAGCATGTCTACCTCCAATCAAATAGTAAATAAATGAGGTCACAAAATTGAAGATTGAGTGATTTCTTTGGTTGTTGAGGCATGTCCAAACTTGAACTACAATGAACCCATTTAATATTTTAAGAGAAATATTCCTACTCCAAAAGAATCAAACTAATGAACAACAGAGAAAATCTACCCCAAAAATATGGATTGAAAATGAGTACCTCCTAAACGAGAAGACATTTAAAATGAGTAGAATATATTCCACATAAGGCATTACAACACACATAGAATGTCACCAAATCCATGTATTAAGTAAAAAATAATATATCAAATCGAGGTATGAACTCTAGATATGTAGTGTGAGAAGTTCAAGGTTATGAGGTTACAGGCTGGAATCTGTAGGACTTTGATTAATGCAGGACTTTGATTAAGGGGTTAAAGGTTAAGTCCTATCTCTCCCTGGTGGACTTGGCTTCTATTGAAAGGAGAGGAAAAGAAAAGGCTTTCTCCTTCCCATAAAAGATCCTTTGAACCCTCTTCCTTTAGTAGTCTAAATATTTGTAAGCTTCTTTATGAGTTTATTATTCTCTCACCTGGAGTACCTCCATGAAGTTGTTAAATTTTTTGTAGTACCTCCTATATCAATGCGAAATGAAAGGATTGAATGGATCAATTGGGTCTTTCTTGATAAAACCATCAACGAATTAGGAATCAAAGAACAAAGGCTATGGTGCTCAAATGGATGTTCCAACCATCAACGTGACTAAAATCTCAAGTTTCTGGCATTCAAACACTACACCTCCTCCTGTGTTACTCCCTCTTTTTTTTCAAAAACATAAAAAACAAAAAAGCCACAAAAAATAATATGCATGAATCTATAGCATCTTATTTCTAGATCAGCTTGAAAATATACTATAGGATATCATATACTATAGGAGATCAAGATGTTAAAATTGTGAGCACCATTTTAACATATCAATGTATTTTTAGGAGTTAGAACTTGCTTTGATCACCTCATTTAATGGATTGAAAGGTATAGGAAACTTCACTTTCTTTGGATCTCAATAAATCCCACTTGGGAGTGATTAAATTACTCAATGGTGTAGTGCAATGGCCATAACATTATTAGAGATCACTTGGCTCAATAATTTCATATGCCACTTGTCGTTGACTCTCCAATGACCTAAATAGAAATTCCCATGGCATCTGTAACAACTACTACACTTCCACCACTAAAATGGTTCATTGAACAATGCAAATACATAAATGAGGTGGAGTATATAGATGGGAATCACATGATATGTGGTATATGTAGGGTAGGCATCATTGAAAATTGACTAGAGGGATATCTTAGAAATGAAAAGGATTTCAACAAGCTAAGCACTTCAGAGAATCTGGGTTTCTAGAACAACCATCTATGTAGATTGTTGTTGGATTTCAATGGGATAGAATATTTGCGGCATGGAATTATTCTATCTAGGTGGGGTGGATATGGAATTATAGGACGTAATGGAGTGGAAACAATATTGTTGGAAATACAGTAAATAAATAAAATGGCAACATAAAATTAATATCGAGGAACAATGCCAAGCGGTGTCAAATAAGGACTACAGTTGTTAGCGAGCACTTTGAAAAATCATTTCATACAAAGGCCTATATTTTATGTACCAAATAAATTTAGGATCACACAAAGAATGAACAATTAGGAAATTAAAAATCCTCCACCTTTTAAATTAAAAAATGGTGATGGTGTTCCATCATAATCCCTCTCTTCTTGACTCTCCTTGCAATCTAGGCATTAGTCCTCATCACAAATGTGACTAAACCTTTTTCTTCTAGAATGTGATTATGCTCATTCAATTTGGGATGATGCTACAAATGAATTAGGGAAAATTAAAACAATTTCTTATGCTTAGTGCAATTTGTTCTTGCATTTGAAAAATTACTACCTAGGATCCTTTCATCTCAAACCTAACCTACCCATAATATGGATGGACCTTCCCAAATAAGTTTTTTGGAAAATTTGGCTAGCTTGAAACGAGGTTATACTTAATGCAGAGGTTTCTCATGTGGAAATTGAACCCAGTGATAGCTTAATTTTACTCACAACAATTAACAATTGATCATGCAAAATCACTCACAAAAGAGGATGAAATTGGAGCTGAACACTAAACGGTATTAACTCAGTGTACAATAGCCAAAACTGTAACATAATAGGTTGCTGAATAAATAACATACATCAGGTATTCAAATGCATTAGGATCAATTCAAATCTAGCATAAAGCAGGCTTACTAAAATTAAGCAAATCCCCCATAGGTGTAAAAAGTTGATCCCAAATCTGTCATGGAACTCACGAATTGGAAAAATGGATTTGGCAAGCTAAAGAGTGGTGTAATGGAAGCTCATACATGCTTTTTCAAGGAGAAAAGAGTGGAGGACGAAGAGGACAAAAAACTAGTTCACCTCACCTAGTCTAGCTTTTCCATTTGCCTTAAAACACTGAAAAAGCAGGGAATAAAGCCGAAAAAGCAGAAGGGTGCCTAGGAGGCCAGGAATAAAATAGATTTGATTCCTTGGGATTTCCCATGCACTACATGATTCAAATAAGGCAATTTTTACCACTATGGATAGGTAAAAGACAACTTTCACAAGGTGGGACACATGAACTAGGCTAATAAGACAAAAACCATTAAATTAATGTCTAAGTGGGTAAACTATGGGTTGATTATTCTAACACCCCCCCTTAAGCCTGAATTATGAGTAATATATCAGAAAATTATAGGGCCTAGAAACAAGGCTTATTCACCCTTTACATATTGCATGTCCATTTAAACAAGGAAAGAGGCAAAACCAACTTGGGAAAATCCTCCCTTAAACATGGACTGTAAACAAAATTTGGAAATCTTGTCTTCACTCATGCTTCACATCATGATCAGCAATCCCCAGCAGTGATTTGATATTGCTGAAGGTCTTCTCACAAAATGATTTGGTGAAGATATCAGCTACTTGTTCTGAAGATGAACAGAAGAGTAGGTGAATGGTGCCATCATGCACAAGCTCTCTGATGTAGTGCATATGGATCTCAATGTGTCTGGTTCTCTACTTCTGAAATGGATCTTTGCAGATTCAAATGGTACTCTGGTTATCACAGTATATGGTAGTTGAGTACTCTGGTTCGAAGCCACACTCTCCAAGTAAACCCTGCAACCATAAACATTGAGTTGCTGCATTAACAACTCCTCTGTACTCTGCTTCTGTAGATGAGAGTGCAATGGCACTCTGTTTCTTGCTTGACCAGCTGATTGGCCCTTTTACAAGCATGAAAACATATCCTGATGTGGACTTTCTATATATGCTATCACCTGCCCAATCACTGTCAGTAAATCCAATCAAATCAAGATCAGATTTTTCTTTATAGAAGATCCCATGTGTCCTTGTTCCCTGAACAAAGTTAAGGATCCTTTTGGCTGCTTTCCAATGGATCTCATGAGGCTGATCCGTGTATCTAGAAGCCACACTTACTGCATAAGAAAGATCAGTTCTAGTATGTGTAAGATACAACAAACATCCAATCAATTGCCTATACAGTGTATTGTTTACCATAGGTGAAGAATCAGCTTCTTCCAGCTTCACTCCTGAAAGGAAAGGAGTTTTGCTTGCTTTGCAATCCTTCATTCTGAATTTGTTCAGCAAGTCCAAGGCATATTTGGACTGGTGCACCTTGATTCCAGCTTTGGTTTGAGCAATCTCAAGCCCCAAAAATTGACTTAAGAGCCCCAAATCTGTCATGGAGAAGGCTTGGTTCATAGCACCCTTTAAGGAAGCAATCTCAGCCTTTGAGCTTCCTGTAATGAGGAGGTCATCAACATATAACATAATGATCATTAATGAACCATTAACTAACTTCAAATAGACATTTGGATCTGATCTGCACCGAACAAAATTCAGTGATAGCAAGAAGCTATCGATCTTGGCATACCAAGCCCTAGGGGCTTGCTTTAGCCCATACAATGACTTTCTCAACCTGCACACAAGAGAAGGGTTAGTAGAAAAACATTGAGGCTGCTGCATATATATCTCTTCAGTGAGATATCCATTTAGGAAGGCACATTTTACATCCATGTGATATACCTCCCATTGCCTTGAGGCTGCAATGGCTAAGGCTAGCCTGATGGAATCCATCTTTGCCACTGGGGCAAATGTCTCATTGTAATCTATGCCATGAACCTCTGAGTAGCCCTTAGCTACCAATCTGGCCTTGTACTTCAGTGGTGAACCATCAGCAGCAAATTTGGTCTTATAGACCCACTTACACTGGACTAACTTTCTCCCTGGGGGAAGATCCACTAGCTCCCATGTGTTGCTCTTCTGGATGAGCTGAACTCCTCCTTCATGGCTGTTTGCCATATTGGATCTCCTACTAATTCTTCATATGTTTGAGGATCAGAATCCACCATCAAATAGCATTTTTTAGCAAACATAGGATCCTTCATGCACAGACCACTCTCAAACTGAGGTCTAGTCCTCCTTGGGTCATTGGGATCCCCAACTAGCTCTCCTACTGCATGTAGTGTCTTGGCTGCCCATTTTGTCCTTGTAGGGCTGTTAGGGTCTGCAATAAACTCATATCCATCAAACAAATAAGAATCATCATGTTCAACAAACTCTTTACTTACTTCTTGAGGTTCAGGTGGAGAAGAGGCTTCTCCAACTTCCACTGCTACAAGGGGTTCTTCTTCAAACTGAACACACCTTTCGATGAAGGATTTGTTTGTGCTCAAATTTATCAGTTTGTACCCTTTTGAATATTCAGAGTATCCAACAAAAAGAAACTCTTGGCTTTGGGGCTGCAAAGCCTTCCTCTTCTCTGTTGGAATTCTAGCCCAATCCTTTGAGCCAAAAATCCTAAAATGGGTCACATCTGGCTTGTGCCCACTCCATGCTTCGAAGGGAGTCATGCCATCAAGCTGTTTATGAGGTACCCTATTCTGAATATAGGCTACACAGTTGATAGCTTCGGCCCAGTACTTTGGTGGCAAATTTTTGGCCTCCATCATGCATGTGGCCATCTCCTTCAGTGATCTGTTCTTCCTCTCAGCAACACCATTTTGCTGTGGTGTGTAAGGGATAGAATGCTGCATCTAGATAACTGCATCTGCACAATAATTAATCAACTCAGAATTGACATACTCACCACCATTTTCATATCTGAGGGCCTTGAGTTTCCTTCCAGACTGGTTCTCAACCAAAGCCTTAAATACTTTGAATAGGACAAAAACTTTAGACTTGTGTTTCAGGAAGTGAACCCAGAAATACCTGGAAAAGTCATCAATGAAAGTCAATGCATATTTGGCCCGACTCATGGAAATATGAGGGAATGGGCTAGAAACATCACTGTGGATCAGCTCAAGGGGTGCAGAGGTTCTCTCATGACTAGCTCTCTCAAATTTATGCTCTGGGTGTTTTCCTAGGATACAACCTTGGCAGACTCCTTTGGAAAATTTTATCTTGGGAAACCCTATGACCATCTCTTTTTCACTAAGATTAGAAATATACTTGTAATTTAGGTTGCCAAATATTTCATGCCAAAGCTTGCTGGCTTCATTAGCATGAATAAGAAGAGTAGAGGGGTTTGAGTAGGGTAGGAAGTGTGAGAACATGTATACCTTTTGAGCATGATTTGCAACTCCTTTTGCAATGACTCTACCACTTGAGATTTCTGTGATCTCAACTTCATCAGGGGAGTATATGACTTTCTTAGGAGACCCAGTGTGGGTCATCTGGTACACTGACAAGTGGTTGGAGGCAAGACCAGGCACATATAATACAATGCTGAGCTGACCATGATCAAGATCAATCCTCCCTTTGCCCAAAATTTTAGTGAGAGAGTCATCTCCCAGTACTATAGGTGGTCCTTTCGACATGTCAAGTGAGGAGAAGGCCTCCTTGGTTGAAACCATGTGTCTTGTGTTGATGTCTATGTAACTTCAGAATGTATTCTTCTATGTATCTTATATATTGTAACCCGATATTTATTTCGGGATGTCTCTATTATGTATTTGAGTCATGTGGTCATGCCCTGATGTTTCGATCGGGAGGATTAATAATGTAATCAAGTCATATCAAGTCATTAGGTAAGTCCCCACAGTTTCGGGGCACTTGAGTTATTATACACTAATTAAGGTGTAGGCTCGAGTAGTAATTATTAGGTTGAGCCTATGTGTGAAAAGTCAATTCAAGTGAACGGATGAATATAAATAGAGAGTGAGAGTCTCTCTATTTATCACTTGTGAAATACATCACTTGCTCTCCCAAGTGTGGCGCACTACTGGAGAAGGAAATTTTGGGACTAGACAAGAGATAGAAGACTACTGCTGTTTTGGAAGATCTCTTACTGTTTTGGTGTTGATTCTATCTTAGAGGAAGTTGTGGGGTTTTCTCCTTTATGGTTTCCCCGAGGAAAACTCTTTGTGTCTCTTGTCTCTTGTGATGTGCTTGTTATTCTCTCAGTGAAAAGATCCTAAGATCATAATGCTAGCTTAAATGTGATAAAAAACTAACATGGTATCAGAGCTAACCTAAGAAGAAGACATTGTGCAGCTACAGGAACTAGGGCTTCCTATTTTTTGGATCTTCCTCCACATATTTTCAGCAAAAGTATGCTAAGATGACTCCCCATTGAAGGGCGCATCTTTCTGTCGAAGCGGAATTTAATTCTGAGCATTTTCAGTCTTCGATGCGGAAATTAGGGCTTTCTACAGAAGATGAATTTTTGAGTGATACCAGCATAGGGTTATTCTCCTCATCAAAACTGAAGTTTAGAGACCTGGATCAAGAAATTTTGTTGGGTAAAACTCTAGGAAAGTCAAACCCTAGTTTGACCCTGAGCTAGGAGAAACCCTAAATACTAAAACTGCTAATTTTTGGTACAGTTGCTATATTCTGAGATTGGTGAAGTATCAGAAGCTGAAAATTGCAGAGACTGAATATAAAATCCTGATGAAGCCTGTGTCCAAAAATACGACTCATATTCGCTGTACTCCAGGAGATATGATCTCTCCAAGTTAGGGTTCCAACCTCTTCCAGAATTCATCCTTGAACAGGACATCTGGGGAGATCTGCAATATATTGAGCTACAGAGGTCCAAATGGAATTCCTAAAGATGTTCTAGAAAGGGAACAGACTGTACATTCGGTGGTCTGAATATCATACTCAGAAGATGAACCAGTGACACGTGGCATGCTATACAACTTCACTGTTCTGAACAGTCCTGTAACAGGTTACCTTGGGAAAAGGATCATAAATACCAAATGGTGAAACCAATTCTGATGAAAACTATGGTGTTGGATCAGGGACATGCGAGGATACCTCAGTGAGAACTTTCAGACATAGAGGATTAGTAATGTCATAGATATCATAGAAACAGTAACAAGCATTTCTGTAGAAGAAATCAGTAAATTAGGGCTTCCTGTTTCGGGAGCTTCCCTCCACTGTTTTTAGAAAAGGAGTACATTGGACAGCTCCATTTGAAGAGATATATCTGTTTGTCCAATCATATCTGAAAGTTTCCAAGTTTTGAAAATTAGGGTTTCTGCGACAAACCCTAGATCAGCGAACTCCGGGACAAGGACAGACACCTCAAATCGGTAAGATCTAATCTTTTGTATTTCCATTTGAGGTTCTCATTTCAATATGATCTATCACAATAGCTTGATGATAAGCTTGGTGAAGTTGACAACTTCCAAGCATAGAAGTATTTGATCTCTCTAAAGAAACTGGATTGGACACCTACATGAGTATAGAGGTTCCAGTTTCAGAGGGAGACGAGGCCAAAGAAGACATCATGCTCATGCTGCAGAGGATGATGAACCATCCAGAAAGAGATCCATATATGAAAGTGAAGATTCTTCAAGCGAGGATGAATATGTTCTAATCTCAGCTCTCATAGGTAACATTACTCATGGAAATGATGATTGGCTTATAGACAGTGGGGCTTCCAAACATACGACAGGATTCAAGGAATCCTTTGTAAGACTGTCAGACATGAATCACCTCACAAGGTGAAACTAGGAGATGACTACCAATATCCAATAAAAGGTAGTGGGCAATCTTCATACAAGCTAGACTCTGGTAAGTCTCTAACAATGAAAGAAGTATTGTTTCTTCCAGGACTTAAGAAGAATCTTCTATCCATTTCAGCCTTGGATGCAAAAGGAATGTGGGTTGCATTCATCAATGGTCAAGTCATCATGTGGCCAAAAGGAAAGAAAATTGATGATGCGGTAGTGATTGGAGAACAAGAAGGAGGCTTGTACAAATTGAAGGGTCATCCAGAAAAAGCCTTGATCCATGCTATGGTAGAGCCAAATGAGCTTTGGCATAGAAGGCTTGCACATGTGCACTACATAGAACTACCTATCGCATTCCAAACAAAGCATGATGGAGTTTGCAAAGGATGTGCGAAAGGGAAGAATACAAAGAAGACATTTCCTAGCAGCAAAAGCAAAGCCAAAGGCATTCTAGAAATCATCCACTCCGATGTATGCGGTCCAATGTCATCAAACTCACTAAGCGGGTATGCATACTATGTTTCTTTTATTGATGATTTTTCTAGAAAGACATGGATTTACTTTATGAAAAACAAAGATGAAGTGTTCAGCAAGTTCAAGGAATTCAAAGCCTTGATCAAGAACCATACTGAAAAGAAGATCAAGACCATTCGATCAGATAATGGTGGAGAATTCACTTTGAATGAATTCAAAGAGCTATGCAAAGAAGCAGGGATTAAGAGGGAGTTGTCAACTCCTTATAATCCACAACAGAATGGGGTTACAGAACGGAAGAACAGAATTTCAAGCTATTTTCAAAATATAACCTAAAGAATCCAGTTGAAGAATGTGAAGATCTAGAATGCAGAGACCATGCAGTCATAAGAGTCTCTCAAATCAAGAACAACTTGAAGCGGTAAAAGAAAAAGTGAAGAATGTAGAAGTGATGATGGCCACCTTGAATGGCCTCCCAGGATCGTGGAATTCATTCAAGGAATGTGTTCCAGAAGGAAGTGATTACTTTCAGCAAACTTTGGGAAGAAGAAGAAGCTTGAATCATAAGAAGAGAAGAGAAGAGGGGTGCAATTGAAGATCAAGATATCGCCATCCAAAGAAGATCCCTCAATCAATGAGGAATATGAAGAACTCAACTCTTGAAGAACTTCTTATCCACCTTAGCTTTTGGATAAGAAATGATGCTATTATGAATGAAGAAGACGATGAAGCCAAAGGCTCAAGAAGGAGTCTACCCTCGAAACAAATAAAGATAAGTATTCAATTGTCATTTCATTATATTATTTTGTTATGCATTTGTTTATATTCAGTTATTGTATTATGCATGATAGGATGTTTGCATTAATGACAGAATACTACTAATATGCATGTGATGGGTAAGTAGCTCATGGGGATATACAAATTCTCCATTGGTACTTATCTAGAATGAAACCTCTTTGCTGACATATTGGATTAGTGCATAATCTCAATGTTGTCCTGGTAGAGATGGAAGGCATCTAGAAAGTTTCAATGAGATATGGATGAATGTTGTATTGGCTAAAGTAGTTGCATGATCATATAATTATGCATAAGTGTTTGCCAGTATAAATATTCCTTATGAAATGTTTCTAACCATAAAATTGCATTTGAATTGTAGGGAAGATCGCATACATAAATGCCTACAAGCAAAGAAGAATGAAGACTTGTTCCGAAGAACAAGTGACGACAGTTCAAAGACAAAGAATAATATGATGAGTGCAGTGAAATCATTGATGCAGAACCTTCCAGCCACCAAGAAGAAAGGGAAGATCAGTTCAAGAAGAATGATGTCTGGGCGTAGTATTGAGACCTGAAGAGAAGTTCATAGTTCCATCATGCAGTAGATGGAAACATCGTTGGATACAAATAAAGATTCGTAGCATGAGGCTTCTCATGAAGAGAAGGCATAGTCTACAAAGAAACATTTACAGCTAATAGAAGTGAAGTCACATGACATGCATAATCATGTGTGCAAATGAAAGAAGGCCTTGTACGAGTTCAGAAGACACCCATGGGATAACACATACATGATGAGCTTGATGAATATCTTAACCTTTGCTACAAGGTTGATAGAGGATGACAAGCTCATAGATGGGTGCAAGATGAACTTTTGAAGAAGTTCAAGATAGAGGATCTTAGTATCCAGTGATCCTAGATGGATACTACTTGTCACTCCAGTACATAATGTTTCAGTGCATAGAGTACGGAAGACAGAGGGAGTATGATGCTCCGCTTCAGAGGGAGTGATTGCAGAAGATCCTGAGGTTCAACATGGTATGACAGGATGGACATATTACTGATGATTCTAGGCTTTACTGAGAGTGAAGCGGATTCCAACCTTTGATCCAAAGTTGAAGGTGGAAGACCAGTGATGCTCCTGTTATGTGTCGATGCACTATTGTTCTAGGCATGGAGGTGTGGACAAGGGAAGTATGCAGTAGAGATCCTAAAGAGGTTTGGGATGATGGACTGCAAGACTATGGCCACACCTATGGCATCGAACATGAAGTTATTAAGTGATGCTTCATCAGAGACGGTTGATGCTACGATGTATCGTCAGATGATTGGGTCATTGATGTACCTGACGAACACGAGACCAGACATTTGCTTTGCTGTGAACACCTTGAGCCAGTACCTGACAGATCCGAGAATTTTTCACTTGATGGCTGCAAAGCATATTCTGAGGTACCTGAAGGGTACAATTGATTATGGGCTCAAGTACGATGCGAATCAGAAGATTAACCTGGAGGGTTAGGTTGATTCAGATTGGGCAGGTAGTGCCATCGACAGGAAGAGTACTTCAAGGTGTTGCTTCAGTATGGGATCAGGTGTGATCTCTTGGTTTAGCAAGAAGCAATCCTGTGTGGCACTGAGTACAGTTGAAGCAGAGTATGTTGCAGCTTGTTCAGCTAGTTGTGAGGCAGTATGGCTGCGGAAGCTACTGTCTGATATATTTGATCTCCAGTTAGATGCTACTTGTATACATTGTGACAACCAGAGTTGCGTGAAGTTGTCAGAGAATCGAGTGTTTCATGACAGGTCAAAGCATATCGAGATCAATTATCACTATATCAGGGATATGGTGTAGAGAGGAGCAGTGAAGCTCCTGTATGTTGCGACGGAGGAACATATAGTTGATGTATTGACGAAGCCATTGGCTAGGATGAAGTTCAAGTACTTCAGAGAGAGACTTGGTGTTCTCCAGATCGAGGCTTCCTCCCAGAGAAAGTGATGAGACCCATAGCCATTCTGACATGGTAAGAGGATTGGTTCCTTCCATGGTCAGATGTAAGGGCTGAGCCATTCTGCCATGGTGAGAGGAGTGGTTCCTTCCATGTCAGATATGAGTGCTGAGATCCATAGCCATTTTGACATGGTGAGAGGATTGGTTCCTTCCATGGTCAGATATAAGGGCTGAGCCATTCTGTCATGGTGGTAGGGTTTCTCCCTTCCATTTTAGATATGAGTGTTGGCCATTCTGTTGAGTAGGACAGATGTAAGAGCAATTTCCATTCTAGGAATGGAGGCACCTGGTCAGTTACTAGGAACACTCAGTGTAAGAACTGAGTAGCCATTCTGATGTGATAGAGGGATGTGTTCCCACTTGATCAGATGTAAGGGCTGAACCATTCTGTTCATGGCTAAAGGATTAAGTTCCTTCGATGTCAGATGTGAGTGTTGGCCATTCCAACGAGAAGCTCAGATGTAAGGGCAACTGCCATTCTCTAGGAGAATGGAGGCGCCTGGTCAGTTACCAGGTAGCTCAGTCGAGGAGGACTGGGGGCCATTCTGATATGATTGTTGGGATGTGTTCCCATCATGATCAGATATGAGTGCATGACCTTCCATCATTGTGAGCAGGATGTGTTCCCGCCTGGATGGATGTAAGTTCTGAGCCTTGTCATAGATGATAGTAGGTGTGTCCTATCATGCTGGTGACTGTAAGTGCTGTTCCATTTCACAGATGATAGTAGGTGTGTCCTATCATGCTGGTGACTGTAAGTGCAGTGCCTTTTCACAGATGGTAGTAGGTGTGTCCTACCATGCTGGTGATTGTAAGTGCAGAGACTTTTGACAGATGGTAGTAGGTGTGTCCTACCATGCTGGTGATTGTAAGTGCTGAGCCTTTCCACAGATGGTAGTAGGTGTGTCCTACCATGCTGGTGGATGTGAGCACTGTGCCTTTCCATAGATGATAGTAGGTGTGTCCTATCATGCTGGTGACTGTAAGTGCAGTGCCTTTTCACAGATGGTAGGAGGAGTGTCCTACCATGCTGGTGGTTGTAAGTGATGAGCCATTTCACAGATGATAGTAGGTGTGTCCTATCATGCTGGTGAATGTGAGTGTTGGGCCTTTCTGATGGGATTGTAGTTTACTACATGATTAGATGTGAGTGCTAGGTGTGCCTTTCTGATGAGCAGGTTAGATATAAGTGCTGGGCGAAGACCTACACGAGGGTAGGCCTACAACCAGCATGAAAAAGGGCTGGCTCTGTAGAAATTCCTATGACGAGAAGAATCATGAGATAGCACCAGTTTTGATCCAGATCGAGTGATGATCCAGATCCAGTAATGATGATCCAGCAGTAATGATCCAGATCGAGTGATGATCCAGATCCAGTCCAGTGATGATGATCCAGATCGAGAGATGATCCAGATCTAGTGATGATGTTTGATGATGATCCAGATCGAGAGATGATCCAGATCCGATGATGACTTGAAGACGAGATGATCCAGTTGATATAGAGAAGAAGACCAGTGCTGAAAATTGTGTCGAAAGAATACCTTCCTAGTTAAGAGGGAGTGTTGGTGTATATGTAACTTCAGAATGTATTCTTCTATGTATATTATATATTGTAACCCGATGTTTATTCTGGGATGTCTCTATTATGTATTTGAGTCATGTGGTCATGCCCCGATGTTCCGATCGGGAGGATTAATAATGTAATCAAGTTATATCAAGTCATTAGGTAAGTCCCCACAGTTTCGGGGCACTTGAGTTATTATACACTAATTAAGGTGTAGGCTCGAGTAGTAATTATTAGGTTGAGCCTACGTGTGAAAAGGAAATTCAAGTGAACGGATGAATATAAATAGAGAGTGAGAGTCTCTCTATTTATCACTTGTGAAGTATATCACTTTCTCTCCCAAGTGTGGCGCACTACTGGAGAAGGAAATTTTGGGACTAGACAGAAGACAGAATACTACTGCTGTTTTGGGAGATCTCTTACTGTTTTGGTGTTGATTCTATCTTAGAGGAAGTTGCGGGTTTTTCTCCTTTATGGTTTCCCTGAGGAAAACTCTTTGTGTCTCTTGTCTCTTGTGATGTGCTTGTGTTTTATTGCTGTGCTTGTTATTCTCTCAGTGAAAAGATCCTAAGATCATAATGCTAGCTTAAATGTGATGAAAAACTAACATCTTGAAGCTCCAGCATCAATGATAAAACTGGGTGAGCTTTATGTGCCAGCAACCAATGCATGAACTCTCTCTCTGTCATCTAAACTTGATCCTCCTTCTCTCTTCTTTGAGCTTTCTGGAAGGGAGATGCCATTCTTCTCCAGGATTTGGGTCAGCATGTCTATTTGCTTCTTCATACAAGAGCTTTCAGTGTGATTTCCCTTATTGCAGTATGCGCACTTGTTCATTTCACCTTTGTTTTTCTTCTTCTGGTAGTTCTTCTTGGAACCTTGTGGCTCCTCCGGAGACTGTTTCTTATCTCTCTTTTGCTTAGGTGGATTTTTAGCTTTCTTTTTGCTTTTTGAATCCACCTTTGAATCTCCAGCAATCATAGCTTGATCTTTGGATGGTTTGATGGTGCTCATCATCACCAGCTTATCCTGTTCTTGTGTGAGAGATTCCATGAAATCTGCAAGGCTAGGCATCTTCCAGGTTCGAGCTGTCAGTTTTGTGGCATAGAAGGTCGAAAAAAACACTGAATAGTCAGGGCCTAGCTTCGAGAGAATGGCCAGGACGAGCTGATCATCCTTCTTTTTGATCCCACACTGTTTCAGCTGCAAAAATAGTGCTTTGAACTTGGAGAAATATAGCTGTAGGGATTCAAAGCTATTTGGACTCAGCGAGATCAGCTCATTTTCGATTTGATGTCCCCTCATCTCATCTGTCTTTCCAAAAATATCAGAAAGCTTCTCCCATACTTCATTCGGTGATGTCAATCCATTAAGATGGAAAAGGAGGTCTCTGGAAATACTCAGACACAGGAGACCATAGGCCTCATCCCTCCTGTTGTGCCATTTAATCTTCTCTGCAGCTGCATTGGGCTCTACTTCTATTGCCATAGTCACCCTGTAGAGGCCTTTCGCTCTCAACAGTATCTCCGTCTCTGCTTTCCATTCAAATAAATTGAAGGGAGTCAAGATAGTTTTCTGTGATTGATCCATAGCTTAGAAAATCTGTCCCAGTTGTCAGTAGAAGGCTCCCAGTCACTGATGTCGAACCTGCAAAAATTTTTTGAAGGAGAGAAATAGATCTACAATGGCTCTGATACCATGTGGAAATTGAACCCAGTGATAGATTAATTTTACTCACAACAATTAACAATTGATCATGCAAAATCACTCACAAAAGAGGCTGAAATTGGAGCTGAACACTAAACTGTATTAACTCAGTGTACAATAGCCAACCCTGTAACATAATAGGCTGCTGAATAAATAACATACATTAGGGGTTTGAATGCATGAGGAGAAATTTGAATCTAGCATAAAGCAGTCTTACTAAAATTAAGCAAATCCCCCATAGGTGTAAAAAGCTGATCCCAAATCTGTCATGGAGCTCACGAATTGGAAAAATGGCTTAGGCAAGCTAAAGAGTGGTGGAATGGTAGATCATACATTCTTTTTCAAGGAGAAAAGAGTGGAGGATGAAGAGGACAAAAAAATAGTTCACCTCACCTAGTCTAGCTTTTCCATTTGCCTTAAAACACTGAAAAAGCAGGGAATAAAGCAGAAAAAGTAGAAGGGCACCTAGGAGGACAGGAATAAATCAGATTTGATTCCTTGGGCTTTCCCATGTGCTACATGAGTCAAATAAGTCAAGTTTGACCATTATGGATAGGTAAAAGACAACTTGCACAAGGTGGGACACATGAATTAGGCTAATAAGACAAAAATAATTAAATTAATGTCTGAGTGGGTAAACTATGGGTTGATTATTCTAACAGATCATCCTAGGAATACAACCATGAAATATATATGTTTTTTGTTTGAATCTCTTTCTTCTCATGAGATGCAAGTATTTAAACATGAATATCTTATTGTACTGCATGAAATTTCTTGGGTAAGAGATCTTGTATTTGAGATCCACCCTTAGTCCAAATATATCTTGTATAAACTAGTATAAATTGGCATAGAGACCATATTTACAATAGTAAGAATTTTGAGGCTTTTTAAACTATCACAAGTTATTTAAACTCTTCCTTGATGGATCCTTTGAAGTCAATTCAAGGATGGAATTAGCATGGGGGAAGCAGCGGGGTGTGATCTGCATAGGCCCTGACAAACACATATTATTAACTTATTTATAGAGACTCTAAATGACCACCAACAATCATGATGAATACTATGCCCTCTACATAGGAACATATATCTTAAAATCACATCAAATTGAAAATGTAATGTTGATGTAGTAGTTGTGTGAGGAATCCTCACCAAGTCGGCCTCAAAAAATATAATAAGAAAGAATGATTATTGTGTACAAAACATAAGTTTCCCTAGATTAAGTGTTCAAGTTGGCCCTATATTAAAGAAAAAATAAAACATAGATTCAACTATAAATAAGAAGGAACCTCACTCATTTTCACCTAGGCAAGTTCACTCCACTCAAGGAAAATGTTCGCTACAAGCTAGAAGTATTTTATGGGGTTCACTATATGTGGAGGAGCTTCTCCTTTGTTCTTGGGGTTGATCATATGATATATGTGATTACTATGTATCTGGATGTATATTCATGTACTTTGAACTAAGATATCTATTAGAAGGTTTCTAGGTTTTCTCCCCTGTGGTTTCCCTGGTCAAAATATTGTGTCTAATTTTTACGTGCTTGGTTGTTCCTTTAGTGATCATACTATATGTTCTACTGCATATAATATTGGAATTGTACTGATATTTTTAAAAAATATCATGGTATCAGATCATTTCTAAAATATACTACTACAAAAAACTAGGGCTCCATACTTCGGATCTTTACAACCTCAATTTTATCTTGAAAAGTGCATAGTGGAATTCATCGTAGGAGGGCACACCCTTCTATGGAGGAAAATTCTGGATAGACAATATTTCAACTTTTGACCTAATTATGTCAGGGGTCAATATATAGTGTTTCTTGATTCAATACCTTCTATCTACTTATTTGGTTCATTTTTTACATTCTGCAACTCGCCTTGGTGCGACGCATCTTTCTGTGGAAGCAAATCCTCATTTCAAGAACTTTTAGTTTTGACCTAAATTATGTCGATATTAGAAACTAAGTCTTCCATTTTGTCACTAATTTGTCCATAGGTATAGGATAAAACAAGGACTATTTAACTCACCCTAGGAGGGCGCATTTATCTATGGAATCATATTTGCAAGAATCTACACTTCAATTTTCGCCCTCTCCTTCTAGGGTTTCTACGTCAGTCTTTAGATCTCAATGTTCCAATCAAGATGAATAATGTGAAGGTGGAAGATAAACTTGATGGGGATTCCAAATTCAAATCATGTAAGTCTATGATACTCATTATCCTAAAGGAGAATGATCTTCTAAAGTTTGTAAATGAAAAGGTACCATAACTAGAAGAAGAAGAAGAGAAGACTAAATTGAGGAAGAATGATCTGAAGGAAAAAAGGATCCTGATAGATGTAGTAAAATACCACTTGGTACCTCATATTTATCAGAAGAATAAAAAGAAAAATATGTTTGTATTCTTGAATAAATTTTCCAAGAATAACAACATCAATAGAGCTCTTTCCTTAAGAGAACAACTCTCTGACATCAAGATGACAAAGTCATACTCGGTTGCATCCTACCTCATGAATATTTATGAGCTAAGAGATCATTTAAGGACCATTGGAGAACAGATTGAAGATAGATAACTTATCATGATGACTCTTAATGGTTTCCCCTCCTCCTGGGAACCACTCATTCAGAGTATTAGTGGCTGATCCAAATTTCCCAAGCTTGATCGATTGTGGACAAACTTTACACAAGAAGAGACTAGACTTGAAGCTAGAGGCATATTGCATGGAACTCAACATGAAGAAAACAATTCCCTCACATATCATTCCAAGAAGGGAAAAATGTAAGAGAAGAAAGTTTCATGGAAGAAAAGACAAAGGTGAAATATCAAGTCCCAATCCAAAACAAAAGAAGAATAAGGATCTTTCTCATATTCGATGATTTAGATGTCAGAAGTATGGTCTGTATGCCAAAAAGTTTCACTGTTAAAAAAAGAGAAAACACCAAGCCTCTACTGCTGATATCAATGCATATACTCCACACAAGAAATTCAAGGAATGATAATTTTGAAGAAAGTACGAAGGATTGTCAAAAGGATTTCTTCTTCTAGTACTCTCCATGTATGCACCATTGACAAATTTATTAAGATGATGTGATTTTCCTTGGTAATGTGTGAAGATCAAGATTTCAGTTTCTTTAATGGGATTCCTACAAGAAAGAATATGAAGGTCAGAGGACTCCTATGATTTCTTCAAGGCTGCATAGATCAAGATGGATCCCACAAACCAAGAAAAGATAAGTATTTGGATTTGGATTATGATTTGTCATTATGTCTCTTGTAGATCATATATGTATGTTTTGAACATATTTTCATAATAGTTGTATATAGATATGTTTTCCCATAAAAAATTTTGTATTCATTATGTGTTATGTAGATAATTGGGTAAGTGGAGGCTATAGTGTTGCATAACATTCCATGAGCCCCTGATGGAGCTAGTCTAAGATGAAACCTCTTTTCTAACATGTTTAAAGTTGTGCACACTCTCAATAGTTTGTTGTAGTGGAGATGGAATGAATATAGATAGTTACTGATTGTGTTTGGAATATGGATGGATTTTGTGCTTAAGAATTGGCTAATATGCTTACATAAATGTGTGAACTATTGTCATTGCATTGAAATGTCAACATAATTTGATTGAATTTCATGATTCTACAATATTACTAACTATCTAATTGGATTTGATTTGTAGGGATAGACCATATTCCATGGCCTACAAAGGAAGGATAATGAGACTTGTTCTAGAGGACAAGTGATGTACATATAGATCTCATTGATATTCAGTGTTCGAGAGAGAGAGAAGGATGCTCAAAATACAAAATATTCTAGGAGCATGGATTCTATGATAAAGTGAGCAAAACTAATATGAAATAAACATGGATATAGTACATTCAGTATTATGTGGACACATGAACCAAAGGTCTAGAGGATCTCATATAGAAATTGATGGTTGAGAGGAGGTCCCAATGAATTGTGAACTCTTTTATATAATGTTCATTCTATCGATGTTCATGAGAAGCAGTTGGAATCTAGTTGGAGTCATGGAAAAATCTAGAAGTGGTTAGAGCCTTTTAGTCTTGAAGGACATGATCGGCTACTCAATTTACTTCTAGGGACATAGAGAGAATTATTGACAGGTTAAGAGGAAGTTATCATTGAGTCCAAGATGAGGATTTGGACCATTATACCATGTATTGGTATTGGAGTTGTGGATGATAACTAATGAGATATTCCTCCTTTAAGGGAAGAATAGAGTTGATATCCTTAGCAGATATAGCATGATGGACTGTGAGTACATGTCTACACTGATGCTAACAAATATAAGTGATATTTTTTTTATTCATATTTGGTGGATCCCACTGTATAGGAAGTTGAGAGGATCCTTGATGTACATATTCATCACTAGGACAGATACTTGCAGTAAGGTGATGTGCTTATTTTCTCTATGACAGTTGGTGTTCAGATTGGAACCTGAAATGACACATCATATAGGTTGATGGACTAGCCTGTAGCAAGATCTAGAGGGAGAGTATGATGCTCATATGTAGAGGGAGAAATGTTCTCTAGTATAGAGGGAGATGTGATGAGCTTGAATATATATGTATGCAACATCAAGCAGACATTCTCTCAGCATTAGTCACATGAATTGGCTAAGGGTAGATGAGTCAGAACGGGGCAGTGAATTCTCCCAAACACTCTGTGATAGAGTGGGGAGAATAGTCCCTAGATGACTAAAAATGGGACTGTACCTTCTCTTGGTAACTCTGCAATGGAGTGGGGATATTAGTCCCATGTTGACTCCCTCGTTGAGAGGGAAGGATGATTTTATAGTGAAATTCTCTCAGATAGTTTGTGACCGATTGAGGAGATATCTTGGACACCCTGTGAAGGGGTGGAGAGACCGCTGCATTGTCTCATACACTCTATGATGTTGTGGGGAGATCTCTCAGACACCCTATGAATGGGTGGAGAGGCCATTGCATGCTGCCAAACATTATGTGATGGAGTGAGGATGTCTCTAGAACACCATGTGAAGGGGTGGATAGGACACAACATTCTCTCAGAAACTCTATGATAGAGTGGGGACATCTCATCTCTTGGACAAATTATGAAGGGGTGGAGAGGCCACTGCATTCTCCCGAACACTCTATGATGGAGTGGGAGATCTCTCAGACATCCTGTGAAGGGATGGAGAGACCAAATGCTCTTGGACACTCTATGACTGAGTGGGGAGATCTCTTGGACATAATGTGATGTGATGGGTAAATTTAGTGCATTCTCCTAGACACTCTTAGACGGAGTGGGGAGAACTCTAAGACACCCTATGATGTGGTGGAGAGGTTGGTGCATACTAGCACATATTACATGTAGGATCTCTAATGGAATGGATTGACCTGGTGTATGTGGACCCACCAATGTACTGGGTTGAGTTTTTTACTCCTTGATAGAATAAGTTGATTTTTTACATGTAGGTTCCCCAATGGCCAGGGTTGATTTGGTGCATATTGACTCCCCAATGGACTGGGTTGAGTTGTTGACACTTCTCAATGGAATGAGATTGTGTTGGAAGAACTTTCTTATGATATAGAGATGTTAGAGACAGTTTTGATTTACAAATGATATCCATATGTGTTATAGTATGTTGATTCTTCCCTAGCTAAGAGGGAGTGTTGATGTAGTAGCTGTGTGAGGCATCGTCACCAAGTCGGCCTTAGAAAATATAATAATAAACAATGATTATTATGCATAAAAGGTAAGTCATACCATATTAAGTGTGTAAGTTGGCCCCAGTTAAAGTGAACAAGAAAACATCATATTCAACTATAAATAACAAGGTGCCTCACTCATTGTCACCCAACTAAGTTAAATCCACTCAAGGAAGAAGTTCACTACCAGCTAGAAGAAGTATTTTCTAGGGTTCCCTATCTTTGGAGGAGTTTCTCCTTTGTTCTTGGTGTTTATCTTCTATTATATGTGACTACTATGTATTTGGATGTATGTTTTACTTTGAACTAAGATCTCTATCACAAGGCTGTTTTGTTTTATCCCTTGTGGTTTCCAAGGTCAAAATATCATGTCTATTATTTCTATTCTTGGTTGTTCTTTTAGTGATCCTACTATATATTATACTACATATAATATTTGAATTATACTTCTACCTTTAAAAACTATCAGGTGAACCTTTAGGGGGGTATTTCCAACACCCCCCCCCTCTCAAAAACAATTACTTTTGTACTTTAGGGGGGGTCTATCCAAACCCCCCCTCACTTGAAAAAAAAAATCCTGTTGGAATTTTGCGAGGGGGTCTTTCCAGCCCCCCATGACTAAAATTCCTATTGAACTTTTGGGGGGGGGGGTGCTTTCCAAACCTCCCCCCGAAACTTCCAAGTCATGTTGGAATTTTGGGGGGGTCTTTCCAAACCCCCCCCCGAAAAGTCCAACAAAAATTTGGTGGGGGGGGTTGAAAA